>CM060969.1:23836493-24223993 GCA_030765045.1 Tenodera sinensis | reverse complement strand
TAAGTCTGTGGACAGCATAACTCAAAAACGAAAAGTCTGTTAAAAACCAAAGGTGGCATTTAAGTTTTGTCTTTCAAGGATGCGACACAAAGATTTTGAAGCAAATTCCTTCACCCTAAACTACCCTTTACATGGACAATTTCTCGAAAATTTCGATTTTCTTGAAAATGGCTCTAACGATGTTGATTAACATGCCACATGTTTGAGTTATTTTTATAACAAATGAAATGTATATCTTGAATTTTCTAGCTATAGCTCATGAAGCCCATTTACTATGGATAACTTTCAAATAACGTAAATCATAAGAGATAGACCTAATCTTACTATACAAAAAATATAGATCTTGCTAAAACACACAATTTATGTCCAAATAAATTGTTTTTGTGGAGTGAACCATTTTGGAGATATTCCTTGTTATTTGCGTAAGTTTTGGAGAATTTACACTTCTGTCAAATGGAACATTGCTATTCAGTTTTTTATATGTTAACCGTGCAAAGAAAATGAAATTTAAAAGCTTTAAAAGTTTTACTATCACTCAAAGTCGACTGCGCTCCCATATTCCCATTGCACCTACAAGAAAATAAGGCATAAGATAATTTCTTCAAATGTTTATCTCTACTAACACGAAGAAGACAGGGGAATAAGAGGTTGTAACAATAGTTTGTACAAGAGTAGAGAGTCATGTGAGTGCAACACATCAGATTTTTATTACTTTCTCTACTGGTAAGTAGGGGAAGTATTGTATGCACTCAAAAATTCGATGTTGAGATTTCACTGGAAATATATGTTTTGAGACCCCCTGAATCCGAAAAAAAGCATTTTTAGAAAAAGGTCCGTGTGTGTGTCTGTGGACAGCATAACTCAAAAACGAAAAGTAGGTTAAAAACCAAAGTTGGTATTTAAGTTTAATGTCTTTCAATGATGCAACACGAAGATTTTGAAAAAAATAGCCCCTCCCTAAACTACCTTTTACATGGAATATTTTTCAAAAATTTTGATTTTCTTGAAAATAGCTCCACGATTTTGATTAAAATGTCATATGTTTGAGAGATTTTTATGACAAATGAAATGTATATCTTGAATTTTCTAGCTATAGCCTCTGTAGTCGTATTTACTCTGGACGACTTTTGCATAACTGGTAAACCGTTAGAGATAGACCAAATCATACTATAAAAAATGTAGATCTTGCTAAAATACACAATTTATGTCTGAATACATTTTCTTGTAGGGTGAACCATTTCAGAGATAGTCCTTGTTATGTGTGTGAGTTTCAGAAAACAAAACTTTGGTGAAATGGAACATCGTTCATTTTTTTATATGTTAAGTGTGCAAAGAGAACGGAATCTCAAAGCTTTATAAGGTTTGACTATCACACAAAGCCTACTGTATTCCAATATTCTCCTTGAACCTACAGGGAAATAGGCAATAAGATATTTTCTGTAAATGTTTATCTCAACTAACACGAATAAGACATAGGAATAAGAGTTTGTAGGAATGGTTGGTACAAGAGTAGAGAAAGTCAAGAGTAGAGAATGCAACACATCAGATTTTTTTTACTTATTTTTTATAATATAACAATTATAAATGTTTGTGATAAAATTGTTAAGTAATATATATTTTGTCGTCAGTGTTGTGATTCTATTAAAATTTAATTGTGTTTTTCTTTTAAGTATTTATATATCATACATATTTACTTTGTTATTTTATTTCAATTATTTTATTTTTATTGTATAATCTGCATATTATAAAAGTTGTGATGCATTTTATTGGAAATTGTTAATAAATTTAATAATTTGGAATATTGACCTGGGGTCAATTTTTATTGATTATTTTATTTTATGTCTCCGGACACTGCCTACGTCAATATCACATTCAGAACTTCTGGCACCAGTCCCTAGAAAATGGCTATCAGGTACATGGCTTTCTCTTCTGTTCATTGGTAAGGGCAGCAGCGACTGCGAATTGTCGCAGAAGACTTCAAAATTTATTTATATGTTAACCATGTACCAAAGGTTTTGCTTTATAGCAGCAGTAATGCCCTTCTGTAATATTCCTGCTCTGTCACCTCTTCTAGTTTCCTTTGGCGCATTCCCAGATAAGTGAAATTTTCTAGCCAAGAGAGATAATCTAACTTTTGACACCCCTGTGATTCCATGGAAGCTTGTAGCGCATACTGACAATACTCGGCCATCATTACTTCTCACACTGTATTTAATGCTAACAGTTTGCTTTCTATTTCTTTCTTTATCACTCTGTGATTAGATGTAATACTCATGTATTTCATAAGCAATTTATCTTCATCTATTTGGATGAGAATGGAAAGGTGTTGGTGAAATCCACTTATATCTTTATAAGTCAAATCAGCTGCATCACAGTGCTTATGCCCTTTACTGTTAGGATTTCCTGGAGTGCACTAGAGACAATGTGAACATGTAATTGCTGGAGTATGAGCTTTCCTTGACTTGCATTTTGATTTCCTTTCCTTGTTTTTGCAATTCCTACCTCCCACGCATTCTACGACTGGTACAGTTTCACAATCTGAGCTCCTGTTCATTGTGCATAGTAAAGTGCAGTGTCTCAACTAAGAATAAAAATGCCATGTAAGTATAACAAAGCTTGCAGAAGCACCTGCCTGCTGTGCAAGGGGTCCTGGGTTTGATTCCCGGCAGGGGGTAGGAATTTTTTTCCAGCCAAGATCATTCTTCATCCTTCCCTGAGTCTGGAAGTATGAATGAAAATGTGAATGTGAATTCAATGTATAAAAAGAAACCCAAAGACCAAAAAACCCACTGTTAAACGAGTAAGACCATTGCCAATATAACCTCTGCTGTTAAAGGCGGGATACAAATGGAACAAAAAAAAGCTTTGCAGAAATGAATGTGAAATCCAAGCGCACAACCTGAGTTTGCAGTTATTGCAGAAATGATTGAGAATTCTAAGAATTGCAACGTGAGATGGCAGTCAATGCTAACATGCGTTTCATAGAATTCAGGTTGCTACACTCTGGATCATAAGATCATAAAATTGCATCTATCGACCTTTGCTTTAACTGAGCAAGTGCATCGAGTTTTGAAAAAACTGCTAATATTCCTTACCTTCTACACAGGACACGAATCAAATTTTCAAAATCTGATTTTACAGAATGATGCAGAAGGCGAAAATTAGGCAGATACTATATATAACTCAATTTTGTAAAATTTTGCATCTATCAAGTTTTGAAAAAACGCTCAATTGTTTGGAAGGCATTTCAGTGGACTAATAAGACCATACCAGAATAATAAGCATACTCTTCAAGTAATTCACACATAACACATATATTTGAATAAGCTTTCAGTTTTCGTTGTTTGGTCTATTTATATACCCCACCTTTAACTTCAATGGTCATATTGTTGGCCTTTCCTTTGGAACATACTGCCTATAGGTAATGGTCTTAACTCATATACAGCGGTTTTGGGTCCTTGGATTTTTTGTAAGTACATTAAATTCACACACATTCACACTCTCATTCATTATTCTAGACTCTGGAGAGGACAGGAAATAATCTTGGCTAGGAAAAAATTCCTACCCTCCAATCAGGGATTGAGCATGGGAGAGAAGGCACATGCTCTACCAACTGAGCTATGGTGGGGGGGGGGGGGGGCAAACCACTTTCATTTTTGGGATTAACAGCCCTTGTCTTTACAACACTAAAAAGGCAGTAACTAACAGTTGATATTCATAGCCGATAAAGCATAACCTTGAGAGGGTCATGAACTAGCAGATTATTAAGAGGTCACTGCTTAGCAACCAATACATGCATACACACAATCATGGCTGGGCCTTAAACTGACTGCTTGGTATTCTACACTGTTAACCAAAGTGAACCTTATCACTACTAAATATTGGTATCATTAATTATGAGTCAAACTAATATTCCATGCTCCAATTAAATTTTAGAGGCTTTGTAACATTGAATGTAAGTTCAATATTTAAACCTTAGGAGCCAAATTCTGGAACACGTTTGCTTCACTTCTTTCAGTTCACAAGCACATACCTAAGCTGTTTTGTTAGTAAGCTCCTAACAAAACACAGTCTAGGTATATACAGTAATAAAGGGAACATGGAGTGTTACATTAAAATAGAAAATGGAGGAAACTGGCCTCTGAAACATGTTCCGGCAAATTTAAAACGTTAGTATTGATTGGTGTTATTGATTCATTTTCTATTTTAATGTGATTCCAACAAAACTGCTACTGACCTCCAGTATTTATTATTATATTTATATATACTAGATTTCCAGAACATGAGTGGCTCCATATTTATACTGGTGGATCATTTATATCAAACCGAGATGGAGCAGGTGCTGGAGTCACATGTCACCTCTTTTCCTATTACAAATCTTTAAGTTATGGAACTACTAACTTTGATGGAGAAATTGAAGCAATTCGAATGGCCCTACAAAATCTTTTGTACAGAATTTCACATTTTCAGCAAGCAGTTATTCTCTCAGATTCCAGGGCAGCAATTATAGCAATTACTTCCAAGTTGTGTCCTCTATGTGATCTGCAAGAGGAAATGGATCGAGACCACCTTCAAATATGCCCGGCCACTTCTAATGCCCCATCCACCAGTGAAAAATATTGGAGAGCAAGAAGATTAATGACTTCATTGTCAGAAATCCAGCATTAGCTAACAACAACTTCCAAGTTGTCACCAAAAAACCAAACTATTATAGAATGTTGGAAGATGCTTAGCCATCTAACAGCACTTCAAAAACACCTAGTCTTCCAATGGATACCGGCTCACTGTGGACTGAGTGGTAATGATAAAGCTGATTTTCTTGCAAAAAAGGGTACCAGCAGCATACAAAAATCTATAGTTAATCTACCATTTTATGCAGCTAAAAGATTAGTCAACTCTGAATTCAAAAAAATTATTGCAAAATATTACTATGAAAAATCAAAGAATAAAAGATGGAAACAGTGATTCCTGAGTATCCTCAAAAAACAGCAGTTGCAACCTTCAGGTTGATTACAGGACATGATTGTCTGGCAAAACATTTAAACAGAATTGGGATATATTCTTCACCACTCTGTCCTCTATGTGATCTGCAAGAGGAAATGGATCGAGACCACCTTCAAATATGCCCAGCCACTTCTAGTGCCCCATCCATCAGTGAAAAATATTGGAGAGCAAGAGGATTAATGACTTCATTGTCAGAAATCCAGCATTAGCTAACAACATTTATTAAAAAGTATTAGTTTGATTCAAAATTATATTAATTTTGTGTTTCAGTGTATCATAGTCCATATGCATTAAGATAATCGGTATAATTTTCTAGGTACACTGATGCATTTTAATGTGGTTGGGAAATAAGTTTTAGAAGTTTGATCTGTCTTTTATTCAATTAACCACTTTAGAAAGTACAACTCAAATTTCATTTCCAGGCAAAATGCCTGGAGCAGTAGGTAAATTGCCAAAAAAGAATTATAAAATTTTAAAAGTTACTTTTATTACTTCACACTTCTACACACTCCGCATTCTGGATGAAAAAACAAAGTATGCGTAAAGTTTCAAATCCACGTAGTGTACAGTTTATCAAGTCGTGGTTACAAATACATAGAAACATATTCTGTTTGCTTTCATTGCACATAAAAGTTATAATCTCAAAACTGCAAAAGTTTTAATTTGCATATGCTGTATTATTTTCACTTGAAGTTCTTGATGAAGCATTTTAATCAAAATCTGAAAGTTGCATATCTTTCACAACATCATGACCATCACGGCTATCTTCTTCAGAGAAATTATCAATATCCATTTCTTCAACAGCCTTTTTAGATATCTTTGGTTTCCTTTTACCACCACGTGTGCCTCGCTGACCTTTCTCTTTTCCACCCCTGAAAAAAGATAAGCATATGGCTTTTATCAAAGATTAAATAAAGCAATACAATTTCCATGTTTATATTTAGAGAATATATTATTAGTTTATGTACCAAATGGTTAGACGAACATTAAAATTGGGAAAAGCAGATTCAACAGCTAGCAATAAAATTGAGTAGAATTACATTCTTTATTAAAGTCATAGAGAATCAGCAAATACTAATGTCTTGAAAGCCATATGCTTTATATACTCTCACTATGTAATGACTTATGGCATACTGAGCTGGGGAAATGCAAAAAATGAAGCTAAAATATTTCAACTGCAGAAAAGAGCAATACGATTTAGCACCAAATCTAAACAGGTTCACAAAAGTATTCCTGATGATATAACACTATTAATTTTACATAAAAACTTAGATTAAAAGAAAATTCATTTCACATAATGCTAATGCAATCATGGTTCAATGCAAATGGAGTAAAACTGGATAAAATAAATATAAAATTCACTATAGTCCATGCAATACATCATAACTTCGGTATCGAAATAAATGAAAATTATGTCCAACATTCAGATGCTACCAAATTCCTAGGCTGACAAATAGACATCTAAACTGGAAAACTAATATTGATGAATTTGCCCCTAAATTGAACTCAGCATGCTATGCATTACAGCTTGTCCTCTTTCAACAATACTCAAACATTAAAATTAGCATATTTTGCATACTTCCACTCGGTAATGAAATATGGTATAATCTTTCGGGGAAGTTCTACAGATTCAAAGATTTTCAACTTACAGAAAAAGGTTCTCAAAATTATACTAGGCTTCCATACAAAAATATCATGTAAAAACATTTTTAAGAACCTAGAAATATTAACTCTTATGGGAGAATATATATCCACATTGATGACCTTTTGCATAAAAAATAAAAATTGCTTTGTTACTAATTCTTACATTCACAATGTCAATACAAGTTGCAGATTTGAACTTCATATACCATCTACTAACCTCACATGTGTTCAAAAAGGAGAACATTATTCATGTATAAAAATATTTAACATGTTACCTCACAATTTGAGGACCTGTAATAAATCAAACACTCAAAGATGAGGCTCAAACAATAGCACCAAGAACATTCATTTTATACACTTAATGAATTAATACATAATTAAATTAATACTCCAAGTCGGTAAATAATACTGTATATACTGTAAGTAAATATTGGCCTGTTTCACATCCTGTTATCAATGACAAAATTGTAGGATCTATGGAAAGCAAATAAATGTATGTATGTGTACACTTGTGTGAATGTGTGAGTGCATATGCATCTGTGGGCGCTCGTGTATTTCTTCCTCTAACCGCCATAAACCTTATTACAAAATTCTGAAAATACTCCATTCCTATGTGTTTATATTTATGAAGTTCTAGTCCTCACAAGATATATGAGTTCTCAGTTGAAAACTAATTCAGAAATACATATTCACAATACCGGAAGTAAATCAGACTTATGCGTCTTAAACCACAGTACAGACTTATTCCGCCACATTTTTGAACACAATGTATTATCATTATACAACAAACTGCCAGATAACATAAGAAGCAGTACGATTGAACGAATGTACAGAATGGCTTGAAAAACATTTTTAATGGAAGGCTATTATTATTCAGTGGAAGAATTTACCTCATAAATATTTATGCAGTATCTTTTTCTATTTTCTATTCTTTTAATTTTAATAGTGTTATTGAAAACATTTTTAATGGAAGGCTATTATTATTCAGTGGAAGAATTTACCTCATAAATATTTATGCAGTATCTTTTTCTATTTTCTATTCTTTTAATTTTAATAGTGTTATTGTCTGAGATTAAAATACTTTACATTTTCAAATTAAGAATTAACCCATGAACATCTCAGTTCAGGCTAGGTCCTCCTGCGATGGCAACGTGGCTTAGGACTGCATCCCTGGGACTGCATCCACAGGACTTCCACTTTTGTCTATCTTTTCCCTATTCTGGACTCCCACATAGTCACTGCATGAATCCACTTTATAGGATCCATTCGAAGCATTTGACTCCCCCACCTCCATCTTGAGCACATTGCTGACGTTGCTGCGTCTTTCAGACCCATTATCTTGCAGATGTCCTTGTTCTTCATAAGATGTCTTCTTTTGATGTTGAGTAGTTTCCGCTCCATTTCCCTCTGGCAAATTTCTAACATGGCTGTTCCTTTTTATGTTAATGGCCATATATTAGCACTATAATCTTCGCAAAAGTTAAAGGCATATGAAGGTGGGCCGTACTGCAGACTCCAGCAAATCCTAAGCTTGCCCCTCCTACCAGTGCTGCTGAATGTGGTACATGCATGTCACACGTCTTATGTACAGAACCTCTGCGGGTACACGCACTACACTTGGCAACAGTGCTTTGCTTGAGGATTGGCCAGCATTCACATGCCTTTAACGTTTGCGAGCGGTATAGCACACATCCATGACTTCTTTTTTTGTTTTCATACTGATGGATTTCTCTAATAAGATAAACTTTAGAGCCCGGAATTTCCTCCAGGCTTGTGTAATTCTTTCAATTTCATCCTGAGTGTGTTGGAAACAGATACAGCTTGACCTAAATACACATATTTATTGATGTAGTTGATTTTGTGGTTTCTGATCTGAATTGGCTACTTTGTGCTAATTGTCATTAGAAGAAGACGAAGGAGAAGGAGAAGGAGAAGGAGAAGGAGGAGGAGCAGAAGAAGAAGAAGAAATATATATATAAAAACCATTATTACTGTGTCATGCACTATCAAAAACATAAAAATAATTATTTATTACAGATTCATGCTGTGCTAGCATACTACATCCAGCCTTAGATCCGCCCCTTGTATCACTCCACGATAACCTGATGTTATCACCTGCGAATAACACAAAACAAATGCCACGTGGACTCACTACCTCGTATTTATGTTGCAACAGAACGATATTTACTGAGTAATTTTAGAAATATAGCGTTACATTTAAGTAGTCTTTACCAGGGTTATAGTACATCTTGAAAACTCACAGATAATCGCCTATATTTAAGGTAGTATATTTTATGGTGTGCTTTGGTTTTGGCGTATTGCGAGTTCGTTGTTGATGGCTTGTGTTTACATCAAGGGCGGATCTAACGGTGGAGCGATTATAAGGTTATTTTGATACTCACTGTATAGGCAATTTTATATTATCTTCATCTTCTTCATCTGAAGATGATGGGAAAAGCTCAGTTGGACCATCCACTTTAACTTCCTTTTTATTTGGCTTCTTCAAGGTTGGAATGTTATACTCACCCAGCTTAAAATTGAAGGATAATTTGGTTAGTTACATCAGAGTATTCATCACTAAAGGAACATACTACATAGTTTCAATTACACAATAACAGAGCATGCAGAACCCTATTTATCCAGACTTCTAGCAGTTAGAACTCTAATTAACCAAAATCATTTTCCTCTCTCTCTAATGAACAACACAACCTTTCTAGATTGGGATACAATGAGGTTATATCCTAGTTAAGTAACTGATCTGGATTCTGAATGCTAGCCTCAAAGAATAAAAAGCACCTATAATCTGGAATTGTGGTAATAATTGCTATTTATGTGTAACCTGAAAACCTGCATTTAATTATGCTATTTTTATCATTTATATCACAGCCATGAGTGCAACAGTAAAACGACAGAGTCATGTAGTCACAGAAAGTGAGGAGAAATTCAGGTAATAAGAAATGATAAAACTCCTACAAACTACTGCACAGATTATGCCCCTGCCAATAAAACATCCCAATTATTATTTATTTATGCCAACAAAGTTACTGTTGGTATTTTTAAACACACAAGCCGTATGTGGGCAATGTTTGAGAGGTAGAACTGGAACTTAAAAATGCAATGTCACAGCTGGGAATTGAACCATAGACCCTCCACTTACTAGGCGGGTGCTCTAACCATGTGGGGGGGTGTGTGTGTGTGTGTGTGTGTGTGTGTGTGTGTGTGTGTGTGTGTGTGTGTGTGTGTGTGTGTGTGTGTGTGTGTGTGTGTGTGTGTGTGTGTGTGTGTGTGTGTGTGTGTGTGTGTGTGTGTGTGTGTGTGTGTGTGTGTGTGTGTGTGTGTGTGTGTGTGTGTGTGTGTGTGTGTGTGTGTGTGTGTGTGTGTGTGTGTGTGTGTGTGTGTGTGTGTGTGTGTGTGTGTGTGTGTGTGTGTGTGTGTGTGTGTGTGTGTGTGTGTGTGTGTGTGTGTGTGTGTGTGTGTGTGTGTGTGTGTGTGTGTGTGTGTGTGTGTGTGTGTGTGTGTGTGTGTGTGTGTGTGTGTGTGTGTGTGTGTGTGTGTGTGTGTGTGTGTGTGTGTGTGTGTGTGTGTGTGTGTGTGTGTGTGTGTGTGTGTGTGTGTGTGTGTGTGTGTGTGTGTGTGTGTGTGTGTGTGTGTGTGTGTGTGTGTGTGTGTGTGTGTGTGTGTGTGTGTGTGTGTGTGTGTGTGTGTGTGTGTGTGTGTGTGTGTGTGTGTGTGTGTGTGTGTGTGTGTGTGTGTGTGTGTGTGTGTGTGTGTGTGTGTGTGTGTGTGTGTGTGTGTGTGTGTGTGTGTGTGTGTGTGTGTGTGTGTGTGTGTGTGTGTGTGTGTGTGTGTGTGTGTGTGTGTGTGTGTGTGTGTGTGTGTGTGTGTGTGTGTGTGTGTGTGTGTGTGTGTGTGTGTGTGTGTGTGTGTGTGTGTGTGTGTGTGTGTGTGTGTGTGTGTGTGTGTGTGTGTGTGTGTGTGTGTGTGTGTGTGTGTGTGTGTGTGTGTGTGTGTGTGTGTGTGTGTGTGTGTGTGTGTGTGTGTGTGTGTGTGTGTGTGTGTGTGTGTGTGTGTGTGTGTGTGTGTGTGTGTGTGTGTGTGTGTGTGTGTGTGTGTGTGTGTGTGTGTGTGTGTGTGTGTGTGTGTGTGTGTGTGTGTGTGTGTGTGTGTGTGTGTGTGTGTGTGTGTGTGTGTGTGTGTGTGTGTGTGTGTGTGTGTGTGTGTGTGTGTGTGTGTGTGTGTGTGTGTGTGTGTGTGTGTGTGTGTGTGTGTGTGTGTGTGTGTGTGTGTGTGTGTGTGTGTGTGTGTGTGTGTGTGTGTGTGTGTGTGTGTGTGTGTGTGTGTGTGTGTGTGTGTGTGTGTGTGTGTGTGTGTGTGTGTGTGTGTGTGTGTGTGTGTGTGTGTGTGTGTGTGTGTGTGTGTGTGTGTGTGTGTGTGTGTGTGTGTGTGTGTGTGTGTGTGTGTGTGTGTGTGTGTGTGTGTGTGTGTGTGTGTGTGTGGTGTGTGTGTGTGTGTGTGTGTGTGTGTGTGTGTGTGTGTGTGTGTGTGTGTGTGTGTGTGTGTGTGTGTGTGTGTGTGTGTGTGTGTGTGTGTGTGTGTGTGTGTGTGTGTGTGTGTGTGTGTGTGTGTGTGTGTGTGTGTGTGTGTGTGTGTGTGTGTGTGTGTGTGTGTGTGTGTGTGTGTGTGTGTGTGTGTGTGTGTGTGTGTGTGTGTGTGTGTGTGTGTGTGTGTGTGTGTGTGTGTGTGTGTGTGTGTGTGTGTGTGTGTGTGTGTGTGTGTGTGTGTGTGTGTGTGTGTGTGTGTGTGTGTGTGTGTGTGTGTGTGTGTGTGTGTGTGTGTGTGTGTGTGTGTGTGTGTGTGTGTGTGTGTGTGTGTGTGTGTGTGTGTGTGTGTGTGTGTGTGTGTGTGTGTGTGTGTGTGTGTGTGTGTGTGTGTGTGTGTGTGTGTGTGTGTGTGTGTGTGTGTGTGTGTGTGTGTGTGTGTGTGTGTGTGTGTGTGTGTGTGTGTGTGTGTGTGTGTGTGTGTGTGTGTGTGTGTGTGTGTGTGTGTGTGTGTGTGTGTGTGTGTGTGTGTGTGTGTGTGTGTGTGTGTGTGTGTGTGTGTGTGTGTGTGTGTGTGTGTGTGTGTGTGTGTGTGTGTGTGTGTGTGTGTGTGTGTGTGTGTGTGTGTGTGTGTGTGTGTGTGTGTGTGTGTGTGTGTGTGTGTGTGTGTGTGTGTGTGTGTGTGTGTGTGTGTGTGTGTGTGTGTGTGTGTGTGTGTGTGTGTGTGTGTGTGTGTGTGTGTGTGTGTGTGTGTGTGTGTGTGTGTGTGTGTGTGTGTGTGTGTGTGTGTGTGTGTGTGTGTGTGTGTGTGTGTGTGTGTGTGTGTGTGTGTGTGTGTGTGTGTGTGTGTGTGTGTGTGTGTGTGTGTGTGTGTGTGTGTGTGTGTGTGTGTGTGTGTGTGTGTGTGTGTGTGTGTGTGTGTGTGTGTGTGTGTGTGTGTGTGTGTGTGTGTGTGTGTGTGTGTGTGTGTGTGTGTGTGTGTGTGTGTGTGTGTGTGTGTGTGTGTGTGTGTGTGTGTGTGTGTGTGTGTGTGTGTGTGTGTGTGTGTGTGTGTGTGTGTGTGTGTGTGTGTGTGTGTGTGTGTGTGTGTGTGTGTGTGTGTGTGTGTGTGTGTGTGTGTGTGTGTGTGTGTGTGTGTGTGTGTGTGTGTGTGTGTGTGTGTGTGTGTGTGTGTGTGTGTGTGTGTGTCTGTGTCTGTGTCTGTGTCTGTGTGTGTGTCTGTGTCTGTGTCTGTGTCTGTGTCTGTGTCTGTGTCTGTGTCTGTGTCTGTGTCTGTGTCTGTGTCTGTGTCTGTGTCTGTGTCTGTGTCTGTGTCTGTGTGTGTGTGTGTGTGTGTGTGTGTGTGTGTGTGTGTGTGTGTGTCTGTGTCTGTGTCTGTGTCTGTGTGTGTGTCTGTGTCTGTGTCTGTGTCTGTGTCTGTGTCTGTGTCTGTGTCTGTGTCTGTGTCTGTGTCTGTGTCTGTGTCTGTGTCTGTGTGTCTGTGTGTCTGTGTGTCTGTGTGTCTGTGTGTGTGTGTGTGTGTGTGTGTGTGTGTGTGTGTGTGTGTGTGTGTGTGTGTGTGTGTGTGTGTGTGTTGTGTGTGTGTGTGTGCGTGCGTGTGCGTGTGTGCGTGCGTGCGTGTGCGTGTGTGCGTGCGTGCGTGTGTGTGTGCGTGTGCCTGTGTGTGTGTGTGTGTGCGTGTGCCTGTGTGTGTGTGTGTGTGCGTGTGCCTGTGTGTGTGTGTGTGCGTGTGCCTGTGTGTGTGTGTGCGCGCGCGTGTGCCTGTGTGTGTGTGTGCGCGCGCGTGTGCCTGTGTGTGTGTGTGCGCGCGCGTGTGCCTGTGTGTGTGTGTGCGCGCGCGTGTGCCTGTGTGTGTGTGTGCGCGCGCGTGTGCCTGTGTGTGTGTGTGCGCGCGCGTGTTCCTGTGTGTGTGCGCGCGCGTGTGCCTGTGTGTGTGCGCGCGCGTGTTCCTGTGTGTGTGCGCGCGCGTGTTCCTGTGTGTGTGCGCGCGCGTGTTCCTGTGTGTGTGCGCGCGCGTGTGCCTGTGTGTGTGCGCGCGCGTGTGCCTGTGTGTGTGCGCGCGCGTGTGCCTGTGTGTGTGTGGGCGTGTGCGCGCGTGCCTGTGTGTGTGTGGGCGTGTGCGCGCGTGCCTGTGTGTGTGCGCGTGTGCGCGCGTGCCTGTGTGTGTGCGCGTGTGCGCGCGTGCCTGTGTGTGTGTGCGCGTGTGCCTGTGTGTGTGTGCGCGTGTGCGCGCGTGCCTGTGTGTGTGTGCGCCGGTGCGCGCGTGCCTGTGTGTGTGTGCGCGTGTGCGCGCGTGCCTGTGTGTGTGTGCGCGTGTGCGCGCGTGCCTGTGTGTGTGCGCGTGTGCGCGCGTGCCTGTGTGTGTGTGCGCGTGTGCGCGCGTGCCTGTGTGTGTGTGCGCGTGTGCGCGCGTGCCTGTGTGTGTGTGCGCGTGTGCGCGCGTGCCTGTGTGTGTGCGCGTGTGCCTGTGTGTGTGTGCGCGTGTGCGCGCGTGCCTGTGTGTGCGCGTGCCTGTGTGTGTGTGCGCGTGTGCTCGCGTGCCTGTGTGTGTGCGCGTGTGCGCGCGTGCCTGTGTGTGTGTGCGCGTGTGCGCGCGTGCCTGTGTGTGTGCGCGTGTGCGCGCGTGCCTGTGTGTGTGCGCGTGTGCGCGCGTGCCTGTGTGTGTGTGTGCGCGTGTGCGCGCGTGCCTGTGTGTGTGTGCGCGTGTGCCTGTGTGTGTGCGCGTGTGCGCGCGTGCCTGTGTGTGTGTGCGCGTGTGCCTGTGTGTGTGTGCGCGTGTGCGCGCGTGCCTGTGTGTGTGTGCGCCGGTGCGCGCGTGCCTGTGTGTGTGCGCGCGTGCCTGTGTGTGTGCGCGTGTGTGCGCGCGTGCCTGTGTGTGTGTGCGCGTGTGCGCGCGTGCCTGTGTGTGTGTGCGCGTGTGCGCGCGTGCCTGTGTGTGTGTGCGCGTGTGCGCGCGTGCCTGTGTGTGTGCGCGCGTGCCTGTGTGTGTGCGCGTGTGCCTGTGTGTGCGTGCGCGTATGTTCAGTATCACTTTTAGCCCTAAGCCTTCCAGTCAAATTTCACAGCTCACAATGATTTGTGTCCTAATAACTTTCTTTTGCCATACAAAATGCTTTAACTGCTGGACAGTAAAGGCTGGTTCACAACCACCGGTAACAATAATCAGAACAAGAAAGCTTAAATATCTGCATTCAAAAGGGAATGTTCACAATCAACAGGAAGCTTTCCCAGCCCAGGACCAGGAACAGGAAAGAAGACTTGGCAGTTTTAACTTTCTGTTTCTCGTTACCGTGCAGGGCAAGTTAGATTCATATTGTACATATTAGACTTTTTGCTGTAGAAATTATTTAAGGCAGCTGGGTCATGAAACAGCTGCTGGACCTTTCTCTAATTGAAAGTTAGAAAAAACATATTGGTCAGTTGGAAACAAATTCCCAATGCACAATGCTGTTGTTGTTAGCTAATGCTGGATTTCTGACAATGAAGTCATTAATCCTCTTGCTCTCCAATATTTTTCACTGATGGATGGGGCACTAGAAGTGGCCGGGCATATTTGAAGGTGGTCTCGATCCATTTCCTCTTGCAGATCACATAGAGGACAGAGTGGTGAAGAATATATCCCAATTCTGTTTAAATGTTTTGCCAGACAATCATGTCCTGTAATCAACCTGAAGGTTGCAACTGCTGTTTTTTGAGGATACTCAGGAATCATTGTTTGAATGTTTGGTAGTTCCCATCTTTTATTCTTTGATTTTTCATAGTAATATTTTGCAATAATTTTTTTGAATTCAGAGTTGACAAATCTTTTAGCTGCATAAAATGGTAGATTAACTATAGATTTTTGTACATCGCTGGTACCTTTTTTGCAAGAAAATCAGCTTTCTCATTACCACTCAGTCCACAGTGAGCCGGTATCCATTGGAAGACTAGGTGTTTTTGAAGTGCTGTTAGATGGCTAAGCATCTTCCAACATTCTATAATAGTTTGGTTTTTTGGTGACAACTTGGAAGTAATTGCTATAATTGCTGCCCTGGAATCTGAGAGAATAACTGCTTGCTGAAAATGTGAAATTCTGTACAAAAGATTTTGTAGGGCCATTCGAATTGCTTCAATTTCTCCATCAAAGTTAGTAGTTCCATAACTTAAAGATTTGTAATAGGAAAAGAGGTGACATGTGACTCCAGCACCTGCTCCATCTTGGTTTGATATCAATGATCCATCAGTGTAAATATGGAGCCACTCATGTTCTGGAAATCTAGTATGGATCGTCTCTAATGCCAATAATTTTAGAACACTAGTTGGAGTATCACTTTTTTTAACTTCTTCATTCAGGTGTAAATAATATGTGATGTCTAATGTATGTGTTGGATTGACTTTAAATATGAAGTTTTCCTTTGAATTAGGAAGGTGTACATCCTTCTTGATGTCTTGAATTTTGGAAAGAAAGCTCTCCTGAGTCTTTAGTGTATGTGTAAAATTTCTCTTGTGCCATGTATTGAATGGGAGTCTGATCAACTTTTCGTGTTGAATAAGAGCCGCTTTTTCTATTTCATATACAATGGGGTATTGGTTGGTTAGTATTTCCATAGCTGCTATTGGTGTGGTTTTGATAGCACCTGTAATTAATCTCAGACTTTGGTTTTGAAAGATTTGAATTTTTTTTATGTTTGCTGTTACAAGAACTTCACTGCAGTAAGTAAATAATGGTTTTATATATACATTGTATGTTGTGTTAAGCGTTGCTCTGGAACATCCCCACTTCATTCCTGTTAGACGTTTTAACAGTGAAAGGCGCCTCTCTGCTCTTTGTATTACATTTTCTATTTGTTTGGTCCATGTAAGTTTGGTATCAAATGTAACTCCTAAATTCTTTGCTTCCTTTGTTTCTGGTAATCGTTGACCCTCAAAATTTAGTTTTATTTTTAGTGGTTTTTTTCTTAGTGAAAAGATTTGGTAGTTTGATTTTGTTGTATTAACAGTCATTAAATTTTCTTTGGTCCACCTCTGTAAGTTGGTTAAGGATTATTGCATGGTTTTTTCTAGTTCTGTACTTTTGCTGTTTGGTTTTGAAGTCCAGATTACTAAATCATCAGCAAATAGTGCACACTTCATGCCTGATTCTTGTATTTGTTGTGGTAGATCATTAATAAATATATTAAAAAGTGTAGTGCTGAACACTGCACCTTGTGGTAAGCCACAGTGTACTTCTTTATATTTAGATATATTTCTTCCATATCTGGTTGCAATAAAGCGTTGTGTTAGGAAATGACATAGACATGTTTGTTTTTGCTCTGGTTACCATTTACTGGGTGGTCGTGAATTCGCCTTTACCCCAGAGCCTAATATATTTGAAATACCAGTGCAAACAATAAAAAGTGGGATATTATTAATACATTATGGTGTATTAAGTTCTTGGTTCTTATTTTTAGTAAGTAAAATCTCTTGAGAGGTCCTCAATGTTAAAAATAATGATGCACCCAAATTAAAGTCTTGTTTTGTTTAAAGACTATCATTACTAATTAATAAAAAATATACCTTTTCATTCTGTGTTATTCGTTTTAACATTTTCTGCTTATGAACCTTATTCCAAGACTCATAAAATTTAGCCAATGGTGTTCCTTTCAATTTCAACTTAGTTTCCCAAGCATCAATAGCCTTTTGATCTGTTAAAGAGAAGGAAACTGTTCGTCTTGCATTTTCAACAAATTTGGCATTCTCCTCTATCTTTTCCAAAGCTTGTTTCATCGTTCTTGAATAATTAGGTGACTTGCAGTCTTTCAGAAACTTCTTTAGCTGTAAGTACAATATTTAAATTTGTTAGACATGAAAAGATATGGAGCATTTTAAACAAGAAACATTACAAATATAAACACATATTCAAAAGATACCATAGCTCACAACATTTACAATATTTACAATGATGAAACATGCTGCTGCATCTCATGCTGTGTGTCCATGTTAAAATACCAAAAGGAGCATGCTGCCTGGTTGAAATTCTTACGCCAGGTTTTCTCTTCATCCTTAGGATAGAATATTAGCACATTTGTGTATATAATTTAATTATGTATACAAACTTTATTACACCATTGAATAAAAAAGATGACATTAATAGAATAGAAATTTATTAAAAGTGAAGAATACACAAAAAGTTATAATAATCTATTGAACTCGTCTAATCTAAATTTTTACTGAAACTCTTAATAAAAGTTAAATTGTGCAAAGCAAAGAAATGCAAACTATTATAGTAAATAATTCTCCAAGATTCTAAGCGCTTCCTAGAATTCATAAACCAGGTAATAAAATGAGATCCATTATAAATTGTATAAATTTAAGAGGTAGAACTGGAACTTAAAAATTCAATGCCACAGCTGGGATTTGAACCACAGACCTTCCGCTTACCAGGCGGGTGCTCTAAACATTGAGCTACAGTGACAATCTGCCAGAATGGTCACAGTAGCTCAATGGTTAGAGCACCCGCCTGGTAAGCGGAAGGTCTGTCGTTCAATTTGAATTTTTAAGTTCCAGTTCTACCTCTCAAACATTGCCCACACACAGCTTGTGTGTTTAAAAACACCAACAGTAAGTTTGTTGGCATAAATAAATAATAATTGTATAAATTTATCTTATAATTTTGTCTGCTAATAATAAATTTGTTTCTTTTGACATAACTGCTTTATTCCCAAGTATTCGAAGAGAAAACCTTTTGATGCCTTTAAAGGATTGTTAAACTCTAAAGAATTAAATGAATTGATATGTGATGTTGCTAAATTTACAAATATTTAATGTACTTTTTGGGGGGAGGGAGTGGTTTAATAGAAAATTCTGACAACAAAAAGTGGCTTAGTAATGTCTGCTGTCACCTTTGATCACAAGTTGTTTTTAAAACTCGGTATGGATATGTAGATATTTTTCCCATTGTTCCTGATAAACATATATTTTCCTAATGTAAGAACAAATTCGAAACTAAAAACTTCACTTATCTTAGTAATGTTGCAGGTTATTTTTTCAACCACTGACTCGAGTTTCAAGTTGTCTCCAACTCATTCTCAAAGCTATACAAACAAATTCGTTACCGAAGCATATTTTCCTATTTTCTTCAAAATCTTTGTGTTGCATCCTTGAAGGACATTAAACTTAAATACCAACTTTGGTTTTTAACCGACTTCGTTTTTGAGTTATGCTGTCCACAGACTGACAGACTGACACACAGACACACACACATGGACCTTTTTCTAAAAATGCTTTTTTTTTTTATTCAGGGGATCTCAAAACATATACTTCCGGTGAAATCTCGACATTCAATTTTTGGGTGGAATACAATACTTCCTTCTACTTACCAGTAGAGAAAGTAAAAACTTGAAATATGGGAAAAGATCTACATAAGGAAATTTGAAAACTAGATGAACTTGGACTTGCTAGTAGCAGACAATCCCTTTAGGTTCATTAGGGAAATTCTTCCTAAGTATCACATGGTCAGAGAACAAATGCTGCAGTTAGACAGCTGCAAATCTTTGGGAGTGAACTTGGTGAGTAACCCTGGATGGGATGAATACGTAAATTCTGCATCTGGGAAAGCATGGAAAACATCATATTTCTTAATAAGGATACAGGAAAAGAGGCATGCTAAGTCCAGGTCAATTATGGGACATGGAGCAGCATATTGGAACCATACAGAATTAGTCAAATTGATTCCTTAGAAAACATTCAGAGAAGGGCTATAAGATTCATAAAAATCTGATGTGTTGCACTCACATGACTTTCTCTACTCCTGTACTAACCATTCTTAAAAACTCTTATCCCTATATGTTCTTCGTATTAGTTAAGATAAACATTTGTACAACTTATCTAATTGCTAATTTCCTTGTAGGTACAAGGGGGAATACAGTAGGCTTTGTGTGATAGTCAAATGTTTTAAAGCTTTGAGATACTATTGTCTATGCACACTTAACATATAAAAAAACGAACAATGACCCATTTCACGAAAGTTCTAAGTTTTCTGAAACTCACACACATAAAATGGAATATCTCCGAAATGGTTCACCCTACAAGAAAATTTATTGAGACATAAATTGTGTATTTTAGCAAGATCTACATTTTTTGTAAACTATGATTTGGCCTATCTCTATCGGTTTACCAGTTATGCAAAAGTCGTCCAGAGTAAATACGACTACAGGGGCTATAGCCAGAAAATTCAAGATATACATTTCATTTGTCATAAAAATATCTTGAACATATGACATTTTAATCAAAATCGTTAGAGCCATTTTCAAGAAAATCAAAATTTTCGAAAAATTTTCCATGTAAAGGGTAGCTTAGGGTGGGGCTATTTTCTTCAAAATCTTCGTGTCGCATCCTTGAAAGACATTAACCTCTTGAGCAATGGCCATTTAAACGTCCGCGAGCCGAGAACTGCTAGCATTTAAATTGTTAAATGCGCTTCGTATATACACAGCTGTATTTTGTGTAAATATTAAGTTATTTTAATGAAACAAAAACTGGTATAAAACTCGTTATTTGCAGTATAAATGTACGTCATCAGCAAAGTTGAGTTGTATTTACAAAACGTTGAAATGGCACAATTTTGTTTCACTGTGGTGAAAAGTCAACTTTGCTCTGTCGAAGGCATCTAATATAAGTTCTCGGAAGGAAACAGTAAAGAAACACCCATTGTATGTGTGCCTTATGCGTCAGCATACTGTGTAATAAATCGCTACTGCATGCATGGTCTCTTAGTCATCAGAATAGATCAACATTACAACTTTTGCTTACGCGAGTTTCGTAACTGAGTAGAGTCTGTGTTTTTCTTTGTTGAAATACATACATATACTTTCCTGCTTGTAGCTGAAGGGAGAAGTGGTATAAAAAGGTGTTTTTGCACCAACTGGATATAACCATATACAATTGTTTGGGGATTTGGACAGCTCTCTAAACCCACACAGGACAATGACCGACCTTGACTACCGACTATAAATAACTCGCAGCCTAATTGAACAATACCACGTTGGGGGTTGAAAATCCAAAACCCCTGCACCCCTCAGACTTCAAGGAAAACATTATCCTAAAAGGATACCACCAACAGCAAAAAAGTCCCGCCCATTTTGAAAGTGTTTTGTGTGCCGCAAGAAGGGAATTCGCAAATGTGGTGATGTACCTACCCTTGTGTGTTTATCCCTGTTTTGAGGTAAATCACTGCAGAACGAACATATTAAGGTAAGCCAATAAAGTATATAGACCTTACTAAAATGTTTCATAAAGGGAAAATTATAATAAGTTGAGTTGGATAAGGGATAAATAAGGGTTAAATGCTTAAACGCACAGGACGCCCATATCGCTCATCCGCCATTTTAAATGGACGTGATTTCACGTCGATATCCCTCAAGAGGTTAAACTTAAATACCAACTTTGGTTTCTAACCGAGTTTTCGTTTTTGAGTTATGCTGTCCACAGACTGACAGACTGACACACAGACATTTTTTTAAAAATGCTTTTTTTGGATTCAGGGGGCCTCAAAACATATATTTCCGGTGAAATCTCGACATCGAATTTTTGGGTGGAATGCAATACTTCCCCTACTTACCAGTAGAAAAAGTAAAAAGAGATAAATATTTTGGGTCTACAACAGGGAAAGAAACTAAATGTGAGCCTCTAAAAGTCTGGTGCAAGAGACACAGGTTTATGTACATTATTTAAAGCTTCTGGTGGTTCAACTGCATGAATGGGCATTAGTGAAAGACTGGAGGACCCTACATATTACGGAATAAACAATCATTTATTTAAAATTAAGGGTAGAAGTCACAGAACCGATGTAGGAAAATTCTCCTTTGTTAATAGAACCATAGAGGAATGGGATGAATTGCCTGTAGCAGCCTTTCAGGGCTGTCCTCTGTCCATGAAGAAATTTAGGAAGAATTTATCGGCAGGCCTTGGCCCAGATGGGCTGTTGTGCCATGGAGTTAAATGTTGGATAATTTATTATAAAGATTACTTAGAAGTATGTTTGACATTTAATAAAGTAATTGTGAACACTAGTGGTAAATTTATTGGTTATACTGAGAGGATACATAATGAATGAAAATGAGTACAGAATTAATAATTTAAAGAACTAGCTGTTTTATTCATATTAATATTTTTTTATTTTTGATTCTATTCCTATTCTTTAGGCAATTATTATTTTTTGTAATTTTAATTGTACATGTAACTCTGCCACCAGGTAATATACGTTTGCAGTGAATAAACACACGCATGCACCCGCACCCACACACATGGTTTTCAGCAATCAAACTCGAGAGTGACTCTGACAGTCAACAGTGTTGATGTGAGATAATTTTTCCTGACCAATACAGAAACTACTCAACATGCAAATGGAATCTATCTGTAACTGATTAAAATGGAAATAGTACTGAAAGCATTTATTTTGGGATATGCTGAGCTTCAAAAGAAAATGCATGTTTTATGTATTTTATTTTGGGACATACTATCCTTCCAGGAAACTGAAAATGTAGATCACTAAGGACATTTTGTTGTGTGGTTTCCCTGTGGATGATATAAATATAAATAACTTACACTTCTAGGGTTATAATTAATTTCAACACATTTCAAGGTATACTAATTGTAAACCATAAACAAAATAAAGCTTTACCTGTATTACAGTTGGTACCACCAAGTCAGGAAATCCAATGGTGTGTGCCTCATTTGCCAAGTACTCCATAAGTTGTTCATAGATCTTTTCTGAAATAGCATCCTTGCAGCCATTTTCTTGAAGTTGTGATTTTGAAAAGCGCAATATGCAAGTTAAGTCAAGAGGTTTCATTGACACTTTCTTATGATGCTTATTGAAATCAAACCCAACAAGCACCTGAAAAAAAAGCAGAACATGTATTGATACATATACTGTTTTGTTAATATTTTAATATACATTGTTTACAACTGTATGGAAAACTTCATGATGCACTGTTGTAATTTAAATCTACACAATCAGAAACATTATGTGTTTCTGAATATGCAAGAGCAGAATGTTTGCTCACTACACAGCCTTCATTTGGATGCATGGCTATATTAAGGGGAATTGCTTGCCCTGCCCTGCACTATTTCCAAACCGATTCTGTTTCCCGTCCACTTTCCCACCTCTTGATATGCCAGCTAACAACTGATGCCATATTTTCATACAACCGATTCGTAATTTCCTGGTTTAATGTCATACTGGCAAGTTGGCCATGGTAGCTCAGTGGTTAGAGCAACTGCATGTGAAGTGGAAGATTCATGGTTCAAATCCCGGCTATGGTATTGAATTTTTCAGTCCTGATTCCACCTCTCAAGCATTACCAAGATATATTTCAATATCTTTTGAACTTCATAATAAAAAGATTCTCATGTATTTTTAAAACATGGTAAAGATATGCATTCATCCACAGCAAACACATCAATGATGTCTTAAAATTGTTCAGCTCTCAAGAACCCTACTGGGAGAATTTGCATACAGAATTGCCCAGTGTCCAACAAGAAGGGATGATTAAACAATAACCCCTACCTTGGGGGAGTCATCTGCCTTTCTGCATCACTGCAGATTGTCTAATATGTGTATCTTACCTGCTCCCTGGATCTCACAATTTCTGATGCTTACTTATGGACCATGGCTGACCCTGTAGCACAGTTGGTAGAGCAACTGCCTGCTGTGCAAGGGGTCCCGGGTTCGATTTACAGCAGGGAGATAGGAATTTTTCTCCAGCCAAGATTATTCCTCATCCTTCCCTGAGTCTGGAAGTATAATGGCAGTGCTGTGGCTGAGTGGTTAGACCGCTCACCTACCACCGAGGCAGTACCGCATGTGGTACTCGTGGTGGATGAAGCGGCGTCTGGGCAGAGTTTCTCTGGGTTCTCCAGTTTCCCCCACCGTTCATTCCACCAATTACTCCATTATCACATTTCCAATCATCCATTTTGCCTGCATTTCATATCATCCTCTTCCTCACTATCATACCTGGTACTTGGCTGACCACCTGCTTCCAGGTCTTCACTCTGTCTGGTCCAGAGGTCCCTCTGCTCCCTGACAGGCATCTGACCCTAGGCACTGGCTTGTAGGTCCTACATAAGGGGAGGGTAATCAGGGAAAGAAAGAACATATGGGCTGTATAGTAAGAATCAGTTTTCAACACAGATGACCACCTACAAATATTGCTCAACTATCTGAAAATATATCATCTTTTGTGATCTTATAGCAATTTCTTCAACATGTTCAAAAACCTTAAGAAACTTATGAACCATGTGGGACATATGACTGTACACATTTTGAACAAATTCTCTACCATTGCTATTAATTAGCATTTTAGTGTCGTTCATTTTACTTCATACTGTATAAAAACATGTACTCACCTCAATTATAAATGGCAGAATTGGAATGAAGGTTCCTGTCTGTTTGGAAAGTTGAATCAGCAACTGAACACAATGAAACCGCAGTGGGTAATACTGTGCTGTAGGTATGAGCTTAATAGTGCCAATTATCACCTAAAAGAAATCAAATCCTTATGATAACAGAAACAACAGTAAATAAATGGTAAATCAGTAAATAATGGTAGATTAAATGTTGTTTAACAACGCTGTCAATTGCCAGGATCACAACAGCATTGCCGGTGTGCCGGAAGTTTGTCCTGCAGGAGTTCTTTTGCATGCCAATAAATCTACTGACGTTTTTAAGCACATTTAAAAACCATTGGTCTGGGCCAGAAATATTATAACTACAACAGTAAGAGAAATAAGGCAAGAAAGGAAATAAATACATAGGCCATAAGCTACAAACATCCAAAACTATCTATCTTATTTAATCAAATCAAACATAAAAGTCCAAGTACATTCAGATTTTTAGTGTTTGCAGAATAATAAAACCCTGAGCATATGTGCCTCATTTTCTATATAGCGTTTCACTCTTAGAAGACAGTATGGAGTTAAATGGGACATCTCTGTCTCTATCTAGCGCATACAAGTTGCCATTAGCCGCGTCCTTTTCTACCCTCGCTCTGTTGCCAGATTCCTTATAGCATGGTATAAATATTCATTTGTTATAAATTTCAGGTTTGAACACATTATCCTATGCAGAATTTTTTTCTCTATCAGGTTATATCCTTTTCAGAGTCATTATACATTTCTATAGGTCCAAATTTCTTCAGAAAACGGTTTTTTCAATAGAAGTCCGATATTTGCAGTTTCTACACTCATCACGCACTAACTAACAAACTAACTGCTAGAATGCATCTATATTTTTTTCTTAGGTAGGGTAGACCATAGTGCTACTACCTGCCTACTTTGAATTCTCTATGTTTACCCAGTTGAGTGTTATAATTTTTTAAATTAAATGTTTTCGGAAATTTTTATATATGTGCACTGCAAAAGTTACGCAGTGTGAAACTTTTTTGCTATTGAGTTTACATCAGGGAACCAGCGAGAACAAATGTTGAGGAAGGTTGGAGAAAGTTTTTAAAATAAACCAAAAGGCAGTAACCTCTTTCTTATATCCAGTAAGGCAAACAAAAGGTATTCATCTATTCAGCGTCAGGCCTGACACAGAAGATAGTATAAGGAGCAGCACTAGCATTAGTTCGAAAGAAGCCGTGTGTGTAACTGTGAGCTGTTATTGCGTTATTTGTTTAATATTTTTGTAAATATTTGTAGTTATGGAGGGTGAAGCTAGGAAGGGACGATATGTTGGTAAATAAAGAAGTAAGGAACGCCAAATAATTATGAATGTGTTGGATTATTTTTTAAGTAAAATGCGTGTAAGTAAGGCAGTAAAAGAAACAGCTAAGGCTATCGGGTGTTCAGAAGCAGTAGTGTGTATGATTAAAAAGGAACTAATGAAAGGACCTCTAAGAACGCCATCGAAAAAGAAAGCAAAAAGGGCGGGACTACACAAAACGCTAGGTTAACGCAATATGATTGAATAGTGCAAGGTGGAGTGCGGCGAATTGTTCATTCTTTACTGTTTGCAAATATTCCACCCACGCTGAATATAATTTTGTCACAGTTCAACAGTGATGAGACCGTACCAAATTTCTCAAAGGCCACTCTGATTTGGGGTTCGAATATGAAAGAAAGGGTAACAAGTGCATATTAATAGAAAGAGACGATATCGATATCATCAGATGGCGACATAAATATCTAAAAGACGTAAAAGGTTTAGGGACCAGGGGAAATCAATTGTTTATACAGACGAGTCATTTGTAAATTTAGGTCATACAGTAACAAAGGCGTGGAGGGATACCAAAGTTAAAAGTGCCCGTCTCGTCAAGCAGCAATTGAAGGACTAAGTACAGGACTCAGGCCACCTCGAGTCGCTCGCGGAGAAAGATTCGCAACTAGTACATGTTGCAACACTGCGCTCCATTTAACGTGTACTGTCTTTTAAGGGTGAGACGCGCTTTAGCAACCTATATTTTAGAGGAACAAATTTACACATTTCATCTTATTTTTGGTAGTTCCTTGATACTTCCTCTAGATTTTAATGTAATCACATTTTTGATAGTATATTTCTGTTGAAAGGTGTCTCTGAATCAATCAGTTCTGTCAAGTTTTATTGATATTAGAGGCTCTTACAGTTTTTCATGCTTTGCTCCCTTGAGCTTAATGAAAATGGAGAGTGATAAAGAGGTCAATATTAAATTAAGCAGTGGTGAAGTTGGTACAAAAAAAGTTTGGCCACTTGTTAGAAACCCTGTACGAAAGCGTATTGAAAACAAGAGAATTAATCCATCATCTCACAGTGTCTATGTGCTTGTAGATGTTGAATCACAGATAGCATATTGTGCAGGTTCGAATCTCACACACTATCTTCAATTTTTTATTTTAGTGTTTTCATTGTTTGCAGAGTAACAATTAAGCCAAGAATAAATATTTTAATAAAAGAGGGAGTTTAAACTATTTTATTGTTAAACTTCATACTACTGCTGCATTAGGACCTTTCACGTTTGGCCTAAAAATAATTATTTACACTTGAGACACATTTTGGTCTCTATTAAAATGAAAGAACCAGGAATGTGACATGCTGCCTTCAATTCAGCTGCAGTTGAAAAGGATCCTCTTTCTACTTCTGCATGAAGATGTTAATCATCCTCTTTAGTAGAAAGTCTTTTATGAATGGTGCTATTTCTCTTTTCCACTTGACCATGTTCCCTGCCTTTCAGTTCATTCTGGTATGCCATGTCTACAAGCATCCTCAGATGGTGAAAATCCTGCATTAATCAAAGCTAACGCAGCAATACATCTAAAACAAAACAGTCATATTATTTTAAACTGAAAATGACTTTGCACAGCTTTCAAAATGATAAGAATTCTTCATAAATTTCCTCTTTGCTACATTTATTCATAAATAGCAGAATGGAATGAAAGTTTAAATGTGATGATGTAATTTGAATTCCTTTTCTTGTAAGAAAATTATCATTCTCGCTGCTGCTTATTACTATAGCCACAATGTATGTGGTTGTTTCGTTCCGTGCTGATGACTTGCCTCTCGGTCTAGGCGAACACACTCATGGCATAACTGACACTCCAACACACGATGCAGTACTAAAAATTGTGGCTTTACTTATGATATGGAAGTTCATTTGACACCGGTGGTCGACGTACACTCTTTTGACTTCGGTAGTCTGATGTGTTCAGATCAATGGTTTTCTTTTAAATTTGACTAGGAGGCGCTAGTGAACTTGCTTGGCGGTTGGCGAGAGAGACGACCAGGTCAACAATTAGTGTGCTTTGTAAAAAGCTAAAGTTTCTGTGTCAACCAACAGTCGGCATACCTCAATTTATGTCATTGAGTTATTTAAATTTTAAAATTCATGACAACCTTAGCTCCTGTGTCATTTTTTTAACCAACGCCCATGCATATAGTGGACACAGTTTATCGGCAGTCCCCAGAAGTTCAACATGGCTGACATTATACGAAACAGCTGACGGAAGGATCACAAAAAGCACTCCAGTCAATGTACATAATAAAGCCATTTCTAACCTCAAATATCATAGAGATAAAGTAACATGCTTTCAAACGATAATAATGCTTGAACATCGTTACCACACAACACATGATGAACCTACTCATCTTTGGCAAATCTTGTTCTGCAATAACACTTTAGAATAAAATTACCTACTTCCGAGTGCTAAATATCGTAATATATAAGAGATGCACTACTGTGTAGCAATCACAAAAATAACAACAGTAACTATAACTGCATATACTGTTCTAAAAGAATTCAAGACAAAATCACGCAAAAACGAGCATTACGTCCACTCATTGATTAATTAATACAGCATCTAAACAGAATCTCGTTTTAAAACTTATCGATTGGCCTTTCTGCAATGCGTTCATAAACAAGGGCTTCTGTGGAAACAACAGATGCAATAACACCAACTACGGTCATAGCTTTACCATGGTTATATGTTACAAACAGTTGGCAGCACTAATGCAACCCAACGGATGGAATGTCACCAAATATAACCAGACTGCACCATAATGGGGGAAAAATGTCTAACTTTTCAACTAAGTACATAGCTATCCAGTAAATACAGTGGTTGGATAACTTGAATGTTTATAGTTTGAAATCATTAACTTGAAATTTTTCTTGGTCCCTTGAATTTTGTATTAAAGCAACGTAAAAACTCACATGTAATTCAAATTTCATTTTCCTTAATTCGAAGTTTTTGTTAGAAATGTGAGTGGGAAATTAAGCTAAACGTGGAAATTTAATATAACTTTATCCATGTGTTTCTGTTAAAGAGGTCATCGCTGTTGGAATGCTGTTCGGGTGGTGGAACAGCTTTCCTAGCTGCTGGCCTTGAGCTTTTATACCTGCTCCCACATCCCCTTGTTTAAAACATTAGTTGTTGCTTGAGCTTCAACTGTTCAGTGTGTTGCAAATCAATCCCACTATGTCTCTTAGTAAACTGTGTGTCCAGTACAAAACTAACTTAAGCGGAAAAAGCTGCTGTCATTCGAGATATTGAAAAGGGTTTGAAGAAAAAATCTGAAATTTGAAAGAATATGGGATAACACTGAACACTTTCTCAACTTATCTGAAGAGTAAGGAGAAAATTTAAGTAGTGCCTTGAGTGAAAATGGGAAGAGTTGAAAAAGAATGGGACACTCGGAAAATCCAGATGGATATATGTACCTGAATTGCTAAATCGTCAATTTTAGATGTAAACTTTATAATTCTAATTTTTGAATATTTCGAATTTTTTCTTGTCCCTTAAGCTACGAATTATCTGAGGTCCATTGTATTTTGTGTGAAGGAGGCACTGCATAACATAAAATGTATATCTACATTATAAAAACATGCAGCATGTTAGGAAATATACTTTTACTTCATATGTAACATATAACAACAAAATGTATGTGCAATACAGCTTTATTCACTACCTGCAAAGAAAGATGAAAGAAATGCTTTTACCTGCACTAAAGGATAAATGAGAGGCTGTAGATGTGCATTATTAGCATTTTTTCCAAGCAAATCTACCCATAAATGTAGCGACATAACAT
The DNA here is from genome assembly GCA_030765045.1 of Tenodera sinensis. NCBI lineage: Eukaryota > Metazoa > Arthropoda > Insecta > Mantodea > Mantidae > Tenodera > Tenodera sinensis. Next base: position 24,195,289 of record CM060969.1, on the reverse strand, counting down.
ACTGCCAGTTGTACACTGCCTGGATGCTTTCCTGCAACAATTTAACATAGCACATTAAGACAGCCACAACAATTAAAAATTCATTGAAACAGAACTTAAACATCATATATCCTATGATATGCACTGAGTGATCATGTTATGGACCTTCCGTGATTATTGCTCTGCAGTGACCGTATTGTTACGCTACTCCCTAGTGAGGAATGACTTGCTCAAGTCTACATTTATTGACTATAAAACTGTCATTTCCTGCCTTCTGTTCATGCTTGTAAACACTCGAGTTTGTTTATGTTCACTTGAATGGTAAAAGCTTATTGAAACACCTGTATTAAGCTGAATTACTTTGTTGTTCTTATTGTCGCTGTTCTTATCTTATTAGTCCAATGAAATGTCTACTGAAAAATTCACACTTGAACTAAGAATGTTTATGTATGATGCATATGTACGTAAAAACCAAATCATGTAGACAGGTGTGCACACAACTCCAGGAGACATTTCCTGGAATTCCAGTTCCAAATAGAGATACCATCAGATGTTGGGTTAACACATTTATGACATTGTGATTGCTAAACCTAAGAAGTGCAAAAGAGATGTTCTAACACATGAAAAAATTAATAAAATTAGGGCATCACTTGAACTATCTCCAAAGAAGCCTCTAAGATGTGTTGTACAGCAAATGAACAAAATTAGTCTCAGTCTGCGTTAATCAGCCCTCGTACAAACAAGTCACAAAAAATGGGAAACATTCCATAGCCATAGAACCATTGGCATATATTGTGGGCTATCAAAGTATTATCAAAGTCCATATCTAAAGTAAACTAGAAATAAGTAATATTAATAATATAACTAGAAGTTATTTCCGGGCTGTTATGCCATGGTCTGCTGGAGTTCAGAGTTTCCAGACATTTTGCCAACAATTGTGGCAGACATCTTCAGTGGTATAGTTGTAGTCTCCTTGGGGCCCTTAACTACCAAGGTCATATAGGCGGCCTCTCCTGTGCAGCATGTTGCCTAATGGAAATGGTGTTAGTCATTTAACAGTGGGTTAACTTTAGGTTTTCTTTTTTTTTTTAATTCATACACACATTCACACTTCCAGATTCTGGGGAGCATAAGGAATAATCTTGGCTGTAGAAAAATTCCTACTCCTACTACCAGGAATCAAGCCCAGGACCCTTTGCACAGCAAACTGAACTTGGGGCCAACCTCAAAAAGTTTCTAACAAGAAACCTCGCATCACATCCATCTTCAATGGATAGCTATAGAAAAAATAAAAAGTAAAAGAAACAGTGCCAAATACCCAAGTTGCACTGTACAACATCACACACCGGTCCATGAGTCATGTCAAGGGCGTTCTCGATCCGCTGTTGAATGACAAGTGGCATCTGAGTGGTATTTAAGTACAGCACAACCTTAAATATTTATTGTTTCATTATTTTTTCTACATATCAAACAAGGGGTTCTATAAAACTGAAAATTGCAATTAATGTATAATAAAAAGAGGTTTAAGTCTATGTAAGTTAAATCTTTATAAAAAGAGGCATTTAGTCTTAATACACGGAGAAAAAGGTTTTAAAAAATTGTGTAATTATTGCTATGTTACTGTTATATATCATCATCAATAGACATTCAGCTTCAAAATGAATCACAGTTTACGGAAATCCGATACAGGATACTTGAGTTATACGGCACAAAACTTGTCTCATTTGGAAAACCACACAAATTTCGCAGAATTTTAACTTGAAAACTATGAACATTTAAGAGGTAATTTTCTGAAAACTGTTTTCTTTTAAAATAACTGACATATATAGAAATTATTAAATAAATGAGAAAACATAACTTATGAAGGGGTCCTACTTAATATTTGCCAGGAATACATGCATTTTATTGAGCCATTGCCTTACTAGATTTAGTAGTTTGGTATCAGTTTATTTTTGGCCAACAACTGATGGGACTATATACACACTTCTCAGTAATGAACATTCAGTAGCTAAGATCAAACAAAGTAGTACAATGCACTTAACTAGAGATATAGACAATTATAAATACCTGTTTGTGCAACACAATAGCATTACGTAAAGCTATTGCCAGCTGTCTTATGTATAGAAATACATGCTGATAAGCAGCAGCTGCATCCAAGCCAAACATCTCCACAAGACTGAGCCTCATAAAGCCGATGGATGACAATGATGATGGAGATACAAACATACAGTTTTTAACATATGTCAAGTTCATCATCTGCAAAAAAATGTGCAAGTTTGCTTATTAACTGGTACAAAACTTGAGTCCAAATTTCTAATTCATAACAAACTTTATATGTTGAAGATGTTCTCTGGCTTTGAGCCAGGTGTAGTGATGAAGAGCCATCAACATTTTGGGACACTGGATTACAGTTTAGTCCCTTCTGGAAACGAGCCTTAAAGTTAGAGATCAACCGGCTCAGAAAACACAGATTCCAATGGAGCGTTGAATCAATTCCACATTAGACTGGGTGTTTTCTACTCGGTACGCACTAGCGAACAGTACATATACTGGTCCTTTCACTCTTACTAGTCATTCATCATCCTGATGATGGGAGATGTGCACACTCCCGAAATGGCTCTTCATCACTACACCTGGCTAGAAGAAGCCCGAGAACATCTTCAATGTGTTTGTCGCCAGGAAAGCTTCAAATCATACTAAACTTTATATGCTTTAATTACGTCGTTTTGCCTCCTTGCTCAGCAGTTCTTCCTAAAATAGTTGTACATTTGAACTAAAATCTCAGGAATTTATAGCAGCCCACTTTTGGAGAATAAGCCTTGAAAGTGAAGCAAACAAAGTAAAAAGTAGTTCAAAAACAAATGAAATTTTATATTTAGGAAATAAATTTCAACCACAGCTGAGGATGTATGGAAAAACATCACTCCAGTTAACTGTGTAACAAAAAGATCATACATTAGAAAAGCAAACCCTTCTCCTTTCTTCAGCCAGTATCTTAATCCCACAGAGCATTATAGTGATTTAAGTTAAATTAACAGTTTGACTAACCTTTAAAACCTTCTCATATATTTCTTCCATCTGGTTCTTGGTAAACTTCAGAAGACACAAAAAAGCAACAACACGTACTGTCTCTTCACCAGTGCCCCAAAGTTTTACCAAATACTTCAGCAAAGGTCGTCTTGTACTGGGAAAATATGGTAGGAAAGTTGCCATTTGATGTAAATGCTTCAGCAAAACAGTCAGAACTTCTGGTGACACTACATTGTCTAAAAACTGGAAAGAAATTGAACACTGAATATGAGAAATCAATAGTATAAAAGTAGCTGTAATGCTGTACATATTACTTAATGAAATTCATTTACAAATTCATACAAAATCAAACTTCTTTTAACTAGCTCTAAGCAGTTTTATAATTACATTAGAGGTAAAAGAGATAAAATGACACAGTGTGCTTATACTTTTTCTGTTAACTATATTTGCAACTTTTTATTATCAGATTTAACAACTACTTTTAAGTTTTGAGCTAATAATAATCAAATGATAGAATCAAGTACCACTTTTTAAAAGGATGAAAGTTCTTTATAGTATCTCTGGTTATATATAGATAATGAACTAAGCGGTGCTGATTAATAAGAGTTCAAAATTACCTAAGAAGAGTTGAGAGTTGATATGTGTGTTTTCAGGATAAGAAACAAAAACCTAATCCAAGCAATTCACCCAAATGAGAACTAAACTAGTGTTCTCTGGGTAATTATGTAAACATATACAATTAACCATAATCAAACACAGGCTAGCATGATTCAAATGAAATTAGAAAGGAGCTGAGCTTATTCAATTGTTCTGCTTAATTTAGCCTAATAGCTAGTGTACATCATTTCATCTTTCTTTTCCAAATTTAAGAGTTGAATTCAACTCTTGATAAAAAAAGGAAATACCAAAGAAAACCTACCTTAGATATGTCGGTTAAATACATTCTTAACAATGGCTTCACTTTTGTCCACTTTTTACTCTTGCTCCACTGTGCAGACTCGCTTGGCACACCTAAAATTCTTACTATGGCTGGCTGGAGTTCAAACATACACATCTGCATTATTCCATTGAACACTGCAATAATAAATTATGTATGTTAGCAAAGCTATCAGGTTTGCATTTGTTCAGTTTACGCTGGTTTTCCTGCACAATCATCCAAAGGAACACAACTGGCTTAAGCAAAGTGATCTAAAATAACTAATAACGTGAAACGACTATCAAGGAAGTATATTTATGTGCGACGAAAGTTAATTTAAATGTAATGAGTGAAATGCAAATGAGAAAGGTGCAAATAAAAGTAATATAGTAAAGTTACATCCTGTGTTCGTTCATTTCACCCGTACCACGACCTGGGGTAGAAAAAGAATCTCATAGCTCAACGCATACAAAGCAACATATTAAAAAGACAGCACCACCACCTAACAAAAAATTTGGCATATACCAAATTGAATGCAGTGATTGTAATGAAGTATACATAGGAAAAACCAAAAGAAATTTAGAAATTAGATCCAAGGAACACGTTAGGAATATCAAGAGCAAACAATTGCAAAAATCAGCAGTTGCCTTTCACTTTTTGATAAGAAGTCACAACATAAGCCAGAACCGAAACTCCTCAAACACATAACTGGAAAACAAGAGCTGTCCACATGGGAACAAATCTTCGTTTAAAAAAATAGAAACCGAGTATCTAATTTCAACATTCCCCAGAAAGATATTTTCAGCAAGTTCCTTGAACCGTTATCAGAAGAAACATCAGAAGAAGCATCGCCATCCGCACCATGGAAACCCAGTTATTGTCCGGTTGATAATGGAGGAAAGTTAACCTCCGAAACGCGTTCAGGAAAATTATAAATGTAAGTGTTGTTTAGTGTTATTAATTGACTTACCTTTTAAATTAAAAAGGATTTTTGTGTTTTAGGTAGGCATTTTGTATTAAAATTTCAACTTGTATGATATGTTCCTTGATCTACAGGCCATCCCATTTATCACATTATGCATTCTTTACAGAAGTTATCGCTGTGCGACTTACCATGTGAGCAGTAAATTGTTGATTACAAATATAAACTTCCTTTCTTTTAATTAAATATTTCATATTAATCAGCCTGGTTTCTAATCCTGCTGTTTAAAACAATTTTAGAAAGCTTTCACTTATAGGGCCTTCCCCCAATTTCGAAAGTAAAAATGCAGAAAATAAAGGAGTCCTATGGCCAAATAGATATGCTATTCAACAAAGTAAAATAATAAGCAATATATATAAGCAATTTTAGAATTTGGAAGTTACTGTTTCTTTAACATTATCACAGTTTGTACTTACCAGCACTTCTATCCACAATAAAATCTGCCGATTCTGAGTCCTCTTCTGAAGCACCAGTAACCCTAACAAGAGCAGAACGGAACATCTGCACAGCTGCTCTCAAATCTTCCAATGAACTGCCAACAAGAAACACAAACTTATGCTAGTTTGAAGTGATTTAATGTTAACTATGATCATTGAATAAGGTATAAAATGGGTGCACTGCTGTTTAACTATCTGCATGATAAATGTTTTCTCCTAGTCTATCAATAGAGTTTAATTCAAGTGCTGACATGTGCAAACATCTAGTAACATTTCTGTTACACTGTCAATAACTTACACTAAATATGCGCAACTGTGGATTTGTAACAAAGGTATGATACCATGCAGTGTTTCTTTCTGGAAGCCTTTTGAATTCTTAGAGTTTGATAAACATTGAATTAAGACAGCTTATGAAGATAAAAAATGGTGATTTTACTTACTTTACCTCTGTGAACAGCTCTATTAAACTTTGCACTTTTAACCTAAGAAACTTTGTGGCTTTTGCTGTGCAATCTTTGCCATTTGCTTTCACAGACATCACTAACAAATAAATATGATTGACAATATTCAGAATTCTATCAGCCTTGTTCATTTGTAGCATCTCACATACATGACACTATGCAGTGCCTTTATATAATTATTTAGCATACAGGGATAAAGAACTTGATTACATCCAGAGGAAATATTGCACAACTTTCACATATAACGGTTATAAGAAAGTCTTTTTTTAATCATACTTCTCACACTCTTTATCTTCAGGTTTCAGATGGCACTCGCTGTAGTTCACATTGAGGAATGTTGGCAATTTGCTGGTGATATTTTGTTTTAATTCTTCCAGGGTGTGTGCATTTGTCTTTTACACTTTGTTTTAAGTTAGTCCAGAGATTGAAATCGCAGCGAGTTAGGTCGGGGGACCATAAATCTACTAATAATTCTGTCCTGAAATGCATTTTCAATTGTTTTCATTTAAAGATTTGCTGTTTGAGCTGTTGCAGAGTCTTGTTGAAAAAAGACAAAATTATGTTCCCTGTCTATTAATTCTCTTAAAAAAAGAGGGCAAAGCTGTACTCATATATGTACGGTTGTCAACTGTTGATGCAAAAAATGTCTCAGAACTTACTATTGTTCATGAAGTAAGTCTTCATGATGAAAAATTTGGTGTATAGTGTACCATTAATGGAGGAAGGTTTCTTAGGGCTCCAATAAGATTTCTATCTCTGGGGTAACTTAAAACACAAAGGGCAAAAGACAAATGCACACACCAGTAAATTACCAACATTCCTCAATGTGAACTACGGCGAGTGATGGATAGCTTCCTAAAGAGGTGCCAAAAATGTATGTATGGATGATGGTGACCAATGTCAGCAACTTCTTTCATAAAGCTGGTCAGTAAAGCTTTTAAAGTAGTTTTAAAAATGTTTTGTGGTTTCATCTGCACCTTACAATAGTAGCGGCAGACAGCGTGTGCCAAGGATGCTGACAGGTAAAACACTGTGCAGTCCGTTCGGAGGATTTTTGCTCTCCTGGTAGTTATAAGCAAATCTGATTGTCTTTTATTTTGCCGTATCCTGGCTTTCTTAATTGCTAAATCACTGGCATTTATGTATAATGCTTGGGATGAGATATCCATAGTTTTTATTTCAGTTAACATGGATTTATTTTTCCATGCAATTCTTAACAATTTTGCATTTATGTGTAAGTACCTGGGTGACAGAGCTTCGCTCAGTGTTTTTCCCCCCTTTTTAGTGTGAAACAGTGTGAATGTAATAGCATTTCTATTTCAAACATACAGAACATAATATGACTTATTTTAAAAGCGGGGATAAAGTTTTTTATGGAACATTGCTTATAGATGAGTGAGTAGAGAAAGAAATGTGAACGTGTTATCTAAAAGTGAGTAGAGAAGACAGTGTAAATGTAATATGTAGCATTTCTATTTCAAACTTACATGAAAATTGATTGACTTATTTTAAAAGAGGGAATACAAAATTTTTTTTATGTAAAATCACGTTTTTATGGAAAATTGTTTATAGAAGAGCAAGTAGAGAAAGAGATCTGAAAGTGTTACCTGAATTAGAGTAGAGAAAACAGTGTGAATGTAATAATGAAGGCATACAGAAAATTGTACAATTTATAGAAAAGGGAATGAAAACATATTTTTTTAAAATATAAAATCATGTTTTTTAAGGCAAGGTACCAATGTAGATAAACTTAAAAAGCAAAACCTTATCTGAACACAAAATTTGATCACATCTATAGAACTGTTTCTGAGATACACATAATATATGCAAGCATTGATCTGCATAAGAGGGAATAAAAAATATTATTTGTTGTGTAAAATCACATTTTTTCAGGAAAGACACCTACATATATAGGTAAACTTAAAAAGCACAGTCTTATATGTTTACAAAATTTTAAACAAATCTTTAGAGCTGCTCCTGAGATACCAAGAATATATGTACAAGAATTGGTCTGTAGAAGCGGGAATAAAAAGTGTTATTTTTTATGCAAAATAGTGTTTTTTTCCAGGAATTACATCTTTATAAATAAACTTAAAAAGCAAAACCCTATCGGAATACAATATTTGATCCAAATTGTTTCAGCCATTCCCAAGATGCTCGGAACATATTTGTACATACACAAGAATTGCTTGTTTAAATACATATATTAGACAAAATATAAGCATACTGTCAAAATGGAAGAATGGTGCTGTCATGTGGAAACAAATGGCAAGCAAATTAGTATTAATATCTCACTATTTATAGTAATCAAGTGGTTAGAACATTGTATTCCAATATTATGTGCGCATATGGCGACCCTAGCTTCCTGACTGAAAATATTTTGATTTTAGATGGATTTGTAAATGGAAACTATCTCATGAAAACAACTCTTTCATGGATTACTTTTAAAAATAGTATCACTGCTAAAAAACAAATTCTTGATAGATTTTACTCATCAAATGTAGTGGTTATGTTTCGTGTTTATTTTCAAACCTGGAAGAGAAGCAATTTTAATTTTTGCATTCTTGTTAAACCAAATTGATCAACTCTCCCATGGTGCTTCCCAGCCTATTTTTAGCATTTATCCACTCATAATTCTTTCTCCACAGCGACATGTTCCTGGCAATAAAGTAATGATCTGATATTACATTTGGGAGGTCTAACATATCTGTAAGGTCTAGTAAAATGTTTCTTTAATGCTAATCCAGAAATATTTTGTTTTTTTATCATACTTCTTACTTTATAAAGGATTAATTTGTGAGCCAGTTGTGACCACCAATTTTCCTTCTTGCAACATATTATTTACAGTTAATGGAGATCATGTACACTTCATGCCATAACTGAACCAGTTTGCACTCCTTTACTGCCATGTTTTATGATGCTCGTTTGCACAGCAGTGGACAAGCAATAGGATTTTACAGAGCAGTAACTTTTCCTTGCTTGAACCATGCTCATTTGCACACAAGAAAGTATGGTCAGGACTTTCCAGAAAGGACCAGTAGCTAATTGTTTCTATATTACCCAACAGACAATTCTTGTGCATGTGTCTGGGAATTTCTTGCATAAGTTGGGCATGATTGTTACAAATGTTATGCATGTTGGCTGTGACACCAAAAGTAACTGATGTATTCAACTCCAGTATTTCAGTCAGCATGTGCAATGCGCATTGACAAACCTCTAGAGTTACAAAAATTTCTTGCATCACATGTTTGATACTTACTCTTTAGATATTTTAACAAGGGATTCCTGCTGGAAGGTGAATGGATAGAGAACAATAAAATACTTTGCAAGAGAAAGCTTACTCAACAAGAGCTACTGTACAGTTCTTAGCAAATCATAATCCACCAAAGCAGCTTGAGCTATATATTACAAAGAAATTGTTTTGTATTGTAGCTGATAATACAATGGAAGAAACACAGAAAATGAGAAAGGTGATCCTAAAATAGCTGTGCATAATTGAGTGTCTACTGTATTATTAAAACACCTTTGGGTTACATACCACTTGTTTTGAAGCCGTTCTTGCAGACTGTTTATCATCATTAGTGTAACAACACGTTTGTCCCGGCCTTCTCCATCTGGTGTTTCCAAGTCACTTTCATCACTTGCTACCTGAAATGGTTAAGATACAATATACTCTGCAAAAGTGAAGCACAAAGTACATTCTGTAAAAAAATGGTTTGCTGTGCACTTTTACATAAAGTAAAATGAAATGATAGAAGAAAAAAATGCTGACAAGATAGATATTTGCCACAAAGGTTTCTCACTTCGCCTCGAGACTTCGAGTTGACAACATGGGAAAAAACCGCCGTGCTAAGAAGAGGACCACACCGGCTACTCCTGCTACATCCGTAGCTAAGAAGCCGCGAAACAGCTCCAACAACACCGCCTCAACTGGCTCGCCCAGCTCGACGCGCTCTGAGGAGAGAACTTCTCCACCCCCGGCGCCGGTTTCCAGCCGAACGCACGGACTAGTCAACACCGCCTCGGTCGGCCAGTCCAGTCAGACGATATCGGAAGAGACACCACAGACCTCCGCCGACAAAACCACAGCGTCACCGGGATCGCGTACACAACACCGCGGCACTTACAGTGCCGTGTTAGTGGGCGTCCCGCATCACCTGCCGACGCAGCTTCTCAAAGGCTATGCTGCGAAACTGTGGCCCTCAATTTCGAGGGTCACACGCACACAGTCTAAGAGAGGCCCCACTCCGCTAGTGCGCCTCTTCTTCACCGTAAAGGCGCATTACGACGCAGCACTCGACACCGGCCTGGAACTTCTCGGGGAGTCCTTACGGATTGAACCGAGCCGGGCGGAATTCACTCCACCCTGCCGTCGCTGCTGCCTGTACGGGCACAACGAAGCGGGATGTGCCGCAGCTCCACGGTGCCACTACTGTGGGGCACCTAACACCACTGCCTCCTGCACCCAGCACGACCTCTCCAGACGTCGCCGCTTTTGCGCTTCCTGCTGGGGGCATGATCACTTCACTGGACAAGCTTGCTGCCCGATGAGAAAAACGCCAACACCGTCTCAGCCGAAAGCCGCGGTCACCACCGGTCAGTGCAGGGCCTCCCTGCCGCAAGACAGTGGTGACCAGAGCAAGAAAGCCGACGACACGCAGATTGAGATCTCCACCTCTGCTACGGTAATCCTCCAGAAGCTGGAGGACCTCCAGGCAGAGATCGCCAACCTTCACGCAAGATTCGACAACGCAGAAGAAACCTTCAAAGACTTCAGGGACACCATGGACTACTACAACTCGCGCACGGAGGCTCTTATGCCTACCAAGCTCGATGTAGGGGGACTCCAGAGGACCCTGGAGTCAAAACTGCACGAGCTACTCCTATCGCTCCGAAGGCTTGTCAAGGAAGAGGTGGCAGCTCTACAGACGATGCTGGAGGAGGGATACCCAAGTCGCCGCCCCCTACGGGGCCACTACAGCACCTCCGACGCAACCCACTCGTGGACGTCGGCGGCATTGAAAATCACCACACAATTCCTTTTAAATCCTTCACCAAATTCTCCTTTACTATCCCACCTGACTTCCCAAGGGCGTACTCAGGGCCTCGGCCATGTGTACGTCCTGGCACCATCTCACCTGGCTTCGGCCCTTGCGGCCAGCCAACAAACCCGCTCCTTGAATCCGCAGGTGCAACAGCGGTACTGCCTTACCTATCCTCCCTGAATTCTAACCGGTGGAGGTTTTTTAGTGGGTAGTACCTCCGGGTGAAGCCCACAGTCCCCCTCTGTGCCATCCCAGCGCATGGGGCTCCGTAAATGGATTTTTCCTCCACTTGAGAAAAAAAAAAAAAAAACAAAAAAAACAAAAAAAAAAAAAAAAAAACAAAGGTTTCAGTTAAGCAATACTATGAGCAGAAAAGAGTATTAATTTCATTCAATATTGCAATAAGTATAATAAATAATTTTAGACATTTCTTGCCATACTGAATCTAACATAGATTTTTAACGTGAGCCCCATTATATCATGACTCCCTGGCTATTGATGCAATTTTCAGCCCCTGAATACACACATATTCGTATCTGTTTCAGCACCTTAGATTATATCCCCCCTCCCCCAAGCTTCCTTATCCAATCTCCTTCACTTCCTATATATATACCCATAGCGTACTTCTTTCGCATCCTCTGCATGTATTTTGCTTACAATACTGTAATGATGTAATCTAGTATATGTACCAAGTAAAACATATGGGAAATTACTTTTGTACTGTGTGTGTGAGAAGAAGTGATAGAGGTGGGCTGATTGCAGCACCTGTCTTGGACAGGTTTCCCATGTCCAAAGGTTCAGTTAGTGTGCCATTTACAGCAGTTTTTGAAATGCCTGGAATGCTCATACACTTTCAGTCTACAGTCAGCCAATACCACTTTGTGGATTTTCTTTACAATTTCTGATGTGAGCACCTCATTTGGTCAACTAATGCAATGTTTGTCTTGGCAGCTCCTACAGACAAGCTTAAACTCTGCCACCCAATATTTATTATATTATATATATAATATATTAATAATATTATTCTGAAGACATGTTGTTCTTAATCTTAATTTTGTGTCTGATTTGTAACACAGTTATGCTCAAATGCTTTCCTTATTAGGAGTCACTTAAAATTAAGTCTCATTACCATCAAAACGGAGAAAACTCAATGAACTGCGGCATAAGTTTACCAGACCTGCTGCAACTAATGGCATTATTAAACTTAACCTATATTATGATGTATGAAGTGCCCTAAAAGGTGCCTGAACCTTAGGAGATAATGTTTTCCCTTCTCTTGAAACACTTTGTTTATGGATTGAATACTCATTTATTTAATGCTCTAATTCGGTGCTGCATTTCCTCTCATAAACTTGGCATTTTAACAATATGCTTAGTAGACCATAATCGCACTCACCTCCAGCGCTTCAGGAAGCTTGTGAAGCTTATCTTCCTCTGCATCATCATCATCATCATCACTCTCACTAAATGCTAAAAGCTGCTTGTCGTTATCTTGAAGAAATTTATAGAATTCTGGATCAGTATTCTTTAACTTCTGTAAAGACTTCTTGTGTTGTTTGGTATCCATCACACCGGTACCACTGCCACTGTCAGATTCCCCATCGTCTTCAGAATTTGAATTTTGTCCTTCATCACTTCCGTCATTTTCTTCTTCTGCTTCTTCATTTTCTTCCTCTGCTTCTTCATTTTCCTCCTCTGCTTCTTCATTTACTACCTCATCGTCGTCTTCATCATCATCATCATCATCATCATCATCCTCTGTATATGCTTCACTACCTGCTTCACTAACACCTTCTTCAGCATCATCTGCAAAATATAAAACATATTGAAAACTATATTAAAACTAGCAACTTCAAGTCATTCATATTCATAGTTTGGGTCACTTGGAAAAAAGATAAAATATCTTGTTGACAAATTTTTAACACTGATTTTAATAATTTTGTTTGCTATAAAACTGTAGTAATATCTTAACGACACTTGTTCATTATGAATAGTGCAATAGTTTTATTATACTACCAAGGGAGCAGAGTAGTAATTTCATACCATAAGTACGTCAAACAGTGATTGTTATTTTATGCCAACCAACTTACTGATGGTTTTAACCTCTTGAGCGCTGGCCATTTAAAGCCTCCGCGGTCCGAGAGCTGCTAACCAATATCCAACGCCAGGCATTTAAATTGTTAAATGCGTTAAAAGTGCTTTGTAAATACACAGCTGCATTTTGCGTAAATATTAAGTTATTTTAATGAAACAAAAACTGGTATAAAACTCGTTATATGCAGTACATATGTACGTCATCAGCAAAGTAGAGCTGCTTTAACAAATTGTTGAAATGGCACTATTTTGTTTCATGTGGTGAAAAGTTTACTTTCCTATGTCGAACGCATCTAATATAAGTTCTCTGAAAGAAACAGTAGTCGACCCATTGTAAGTGTGGCTTGTGCGTCAGCAAAACATAGCATAGTGTGAAATAAAGCACTAGTGTATGCGTGGTCTATGAGTCATCAGAATAAAGCATGTTACCAACTTTTCCTTATGCGTGTTTCGTAACTTGGATAGCAGGCTCCGTTTGTTTCGTTCTTGAAATACATACATATACTTTCCTGCTTGTAGCTGAAGTGAGAAGTTGTATAAAAAGGTATTTTTGCACCAACTGGATATAACCATATGCAATTGTTTGGTAATTTGGAGAGCTCTAAACTCACACAAGACCATGACCTACCTAGACTTCCGACTATCAATAGCTTGCAGCCTAATTGAACAATACCACATTGGGGGTAGAAAATCCAGAACCGCTGCACCCCTCAGACTTCAAGGAAAACATTATCCTAAAAGAATACCGCCAAAGGCAAAGAAGTCCCGCCCATCTTGAAAGTGTTTCGAGCGCTGCAAGAAGGGAATTTGCAAATGTGGAGATGTGCCCGTGTGTGTTTATCCCTATTTTGAGGCATACCACTGCAGAACGAACATATTAAGGTAAGCCAGTAAAGTATATAGGCTTTACTTAAATGTTTCATAAAGGGAAAATTAAAATAAGTTGAGTTAGATAAGGGATAAATAAGAGTTAAATGCACAAATGCACAGGACATGTATACACGCCCATAACGCTCATCCGTCATTTTAAATGGACGTGATTTCACGTCCATAGCGCTTAAGAGGTTAAACACACAAGTCATGTGTGGGCAATGTTTGAGAGGTAGAATCAAGATGTCATAGCCGGGATTTGAACCATGGATCTTCTTCTTCATATGCAGCTGCTCTAATCATTGAGCTACCATGCCAGCATGTGCTGATTGCACATCTTTTGTTTTCAACTCTGTGTTTCGTTTGTTTCGTAACTCAAGATTTGCCCGCTAGAGAGCTCTATCGCATTGTTGAGAGGAGAGCTAGACGGAGTAGGGGTAGTTGGGAGCAGCTCTCGGTCAGTCTCTTGACGGTTGCTCGATGTAGTTTTGAGCTCTCTCTCTTTCACCACAAGCATACCACAGCAAGTAAGAGGACTGATTTATAATCAGGAATCAGTAAGATTGGGAGCCCATGGGTTGTAATTTGTTCAGACATTGACATTTAAATCATGATTTCTTTTGTGAATGATATTTTTTGCAGGCTTAATCAGTCGTGTACGCGAAGAACTCAGATTTCAGATAGGTAAAGAGGAGTGGTCTAGTTCTAGACTGTTGTTCAGGTTAAATTGAGCAAAGTGTTATTCTAAGTAAATTAATTTGTTAATGAAAGGCTCAGGTTATTCCAATTTATTTATTTAAGCCAAATTCCCATATCTTCCAATGGGCAGGTGAAATAGGAAGGGCATATTTGTATTAAAATTAAACGGTTATGTAAACTTTAGACTTGCTGTGCCTCGTTCCATATTCCAGGCTGTTCTAATTGGATCAGTGTTACTAGATTCCATAATTATGTATTCAGCTGAAATTTAAAAGTATACTTTGTTAGACAAGATTATTCATATATTTAGATTCGTTGTCCACATGTAACCATTATCACCCTTTAAACCATGGAGATGATGTACTGCAATTTTATCAAACGTGATTATTTTGTAAATCATGAGTAATTAAAATTTGGTTACCCAAACTTCTCATTTTGTTTGTACAAAAGAGGGGGCATTCCCTTTGTCTGAATTGGTCCTGCTGTTTGCCCCCATAATTAGGGTCCGTTTCCTTTATCCTCCGAATGAACTCGACTGCACCCCAATCCCATGGTGCGACAGGGCAGTTCAAGCATGACATTACATTTAGCAAAGAATCCATATTTTCCTGGTAGACCACTAGGAAATCTCAATTCTGAGATAATACCCCAAGAGCGACTTATAATCGTAATTTTTAATTAAATAACCTAAATTGGCGACCAGTTTTATAAGGCCAATCAATGAATAATTGACTGATTCATATTTTCCTGGTGTTTAAAACCATCAGTAAGTTGGCTGGCATAAAATAACAATTACCATCTAAAGATTATTGCAATTCACCCTAGGGACATTTATCTCAGGTGTGAGATTCCCTAGTGGTCTACTGGGAAAAAACAATCAGTTGGGGAATTTAATGTCATACTGGCACTTAAATGGTAGCTCAGTGGTTAGAGCAGTCCTGCATGAAGAGGAAGATCCGTGTTTCAAATCCTGGCTATGGTACTGATTTTTTCAGTTCTGATTCTACCTCTCAAACATTGCCCACACATGACTTGTGCATTAAAAGCCCTCAGCAAATTGGCTGGCCCATGTGGAGTTGCTGGTCTCCCATCGGGTGTCTCCCCAGATGGTGGATAGGGGAATGCTCACCAGACATGGTGGGTACTGGGGAAATAAAATACTTGGGGCAGACCAAAGCCAGCAAATGCTGCCTTGTAGTGAGTAGTTGGCTCCACAAAGGCTAGGGGAAGACAACCTCGAATACAAATTACCTGGTCCTCCAGGTTGGGGGTTTGTCATGAGGCTGACGACCTCATACTGTAAAACAATGTTGTTGAGAATCTCCAAATGAAGAAAGTCGGCCAGATAAACTCTAGACAGACTAGCTAGCAAGTATAATGGCTTACGCATTGGAGCAGGGAATGTACTTTCATTATACAGAAGTGGAGCATTAAAGAATCCTAAGGGACAAGTTATGGAATATAATATAGATATATTAGTCCTCCAAGAGATAAGCTGGCCTGGGAAAAATATTCTCGAAAAGAAAGAAGGCAACATCTATTATATTTGTCATCATAAATTACAAATTACAAATTGGTACTGGGTTCTTTGTGAATAAAAAGTATAAGCACCTGGTAATGGATTTTCAACCTACCAATTGGAGAGTATATAGACAAACGTGATGCTACCGAACCCATAGTATTGTCAATGTCCATGCTCCGACAGAAACCAAAAGCGAAGATGTTAAGGAGACTTTCTATCAACAGCTTGAGAAAGCATATGATGCATGCCCTGGACATGGTATAAAATAGTCTTAGGAGACTTTAGTGCAAAAGTTGGACAACAAATGGAATTTTTTAATACTACAGGTAAGCACAGCCCACACAAAGAATTTGATGATAATGGAATGAGAATGTTGGATTTTGCCATATCAAGGGATATGATAATACGCAGTACTATGGGTAAAACTGTAGGAGAACGTCGTCACGTGGTTCACTGACAGTTCTATTATGTCACTGACCTACAACGGAAGAAGATGGCGCTGCAAGGCAGAAATATCTGTTGCCTACTTAACATTGTACAACTCGTTAAAACTACCAACCATGCATCACAAAATGTCCAAACAATGTACTATTATTTATTACTATTGTTGTTGTTAATATTGCGTAATCTATAACAACATTACTGTATTATACAACCTCAATATTAATCACTTCATTATTATTGATGATTATCATTATTATTGTTGATTTATTGCGTAATACTGCATAATCTGTAATAAAATTATTCTATAATACAACCTCAACATTATTATTATTATTATTATTATTATTATTATTATTATTATTATTATTATTATTATTATTATCATCATCATCATCATCGTCATCATCATTGTTATTATTGTTGTTAATACTGCGTAATCTGTAATAAAATTATTCTATAATACAACCTCAACATTATTATTATTATTATTATTATTATTAATATTATTATTATTATTATTATTATTATTATTATTATTATTATTATTATTATTATTATTATTATTATTATTATTATTATTATCATCGTCATCGTCACCACCATCATCATCATTGTTATTATTGTTGTTAATACTGCGTAATCTGTAATAAAATTACTGTACTATGCAATCTCAAATAAGGATTGTTGTACCTTTGATCAGTGTAGTCATCTGTGAAAATGCGCAACAAGTTCAAGTTTATTATTTATTTATGCCAACAAACTTGCTGTTGGTGTTTTTAAACACAAGCCGCACCGCACAAGAACTTACGTCACATCACTTAATTACAAAACAATAACTAAATAACAACAACAAATAATGTTAACAAGTTGGTTGGCAACATTCACATGCTTCCGCTGATTTCAATTTTCCAGCATTGGCAATACACACGTCACCAACGAGTTAAAGGAAATGAACCTCATAACAACACTCTTCAGTCACAAAACAACTGCCTATCGACCACGTGAGGATGTACTCCTACAGGATAACTGTACTAAGTTCCCACATAAACAAGTCCACAAAGCAGCCTGGAAATCCCCAGACAGAAATAAAACTAATCAGACTGACCATCTTTTAATTGATAGCACATGTAAAAGTAGTATATTGGATACTAGAAGTTTTAGGGTGGCAAACGTTGATTCAGACCACTTTTTAGTCCAAGCTAAACTCCATTGTAGGATCAGCAGACATTTTGCACATAAACAATTCAGAACAGGAAAAAGAGATGATATAGAGAAGTTGAAAGATACTACATACAGAAATGAGTATATAACTTTGTCAGAGGGAATGACACAGGATGGCACTACACAAAGTTGGAGCTTATGCAAGGAGTTAACTGTTAAGGTGGCTGAAGTAATTATTACGGAAAATAAAAAAAGAATCAATAAACATGATGACAAAGAATGTTCAAAGATTACACAGGAAAAGAACTAAGTATGAGGTAAAAAGAAATAAGCAAAATAGAGAAAAAAAATACATAGAAAAAAGAAGATTTACTATGAGGAATTATTTAAAGAGTTGGAAACACAACATCAATTAAATGCATCTAGACAGTTTTATTAACTAACAAATAGTTTAAGGAAGGAATTCAAACCACGGATTACAATTTGCAGAGATGCTAATGGGGAATTGGTAAGTGATGGTGATGAAGTTCTCAAATGCTGGAAAACACACTTTGAGGCATTACTGCCAGGAGAGCAGCATAATCAAACAGCAGAGGTAAATGAATGGGTGGATATTGCAGAGCAATAAGAACAAGGCTATACAGCTAGCCTGGATGAGGTTAGCGAGGCTATAGAGCATCTTAAAAATAATAGAGCCACAGGAACCAACAATCTGAATGCAGAATTGTTTAAGATAGCAGAACCTATAATTATACAAAAAATTACATCAAATAATACAACAGGTATGGGAAACCGATGGAATGGGAGCAAGGAATTATAAGCCCCAATTTTAAAACAGGAGATGCCACTTTGTGTAATAATATAGGGATATTACACTAATTAATATAATATTCAAAATGGAGAAAACTCAAGTGTTTGAATGGTATAAATGATTTTGGGAGGGTAAAAATGACTTTGAGGTGCTCCACATCCCGCAAGACCATCAACTTCAAAGATAGACATCAACGCCAACACAACTGATGTCACGTTGCGATCATGTGGTGGATAAGCAACATACTGTTACTGAGAATTACTTTTGTGAGTTACTGAAGAGGCCATTAAGGAGGAAAATTGCAACAAAACGACCAAATCTTGCTAAAACGGAATGGATCCTTCATCAGGATACCTCTGCTCATCGCGATATCAAGGCTCAGGAAACACACTGAATTAGGCATTGAGGTGATGCCACATCCACTTTATTCACTGGACCTAGCCCCGTGTGACTTCCACCTATTTCCTGAAGTAAATAAAGAGCTTCAGGGTCATCATTTTCAGAGTGATTGAGAGCAAAACAATAACATTTTGGGTGTACTCAACAGACTACCAAAAAGGAGCTTCAGGGAGTGTTTTGAACATTGGACTGAACGCTGGAATCATTGTATCCGAGGGAGAATACTTTGAAGGCATGTAATGGAATTTGAATAAAGGTGAGCAGCATTTTCCAGTTAAAAAAAAAAAAAAAATGCAATTCCGGTTATTTTTTGACACCCCTTCGCATAGGAACATAATGGCATAAAGACGACAAACCTGGCTGCTGAGTATGTGCGATGTGGACTGCCAACCTAAATGAGAAGTGAAATCTGCTGGATTGGAAATGTTTTTTCTTCTTTTTGGGGCACTTATTAAGAAAGCATGCTCACTTCACTCATGTGCTTTAGTATAACCAGTAGTAGCTAATTAACCAAGCTTAGGTACACATATAAAAAACAAACTAACTCTAGCCTAACCAGAACCAGAACTCTAGGCTCATATTTATAGTGAATCACAAGGATATTAAGAATGCTTGCAAGCGAAGCAAGTTTGCTTTGATATCACCAGTAGTTGCTCATTCAAGAGGAAGTCAAGTCCAGAAGTATGTAAATTTGTTGTTCACCAGTGTTACACATATAAAAGTGTATCTAGCCTTTTTATATGAAGCAAAGTACTAGGTACTTTAACTTAGTATTTCATTCAGTAGAGAATGCTTAGTCCTAAACCAATAAAGTCATAATTCAAACACAAAAATTGTTCAACAATGTTCCACATCCTACAGCAAAACACAACTGTAACTATGTCATGTAAAAGACATTAAAGCACCTTTAGCGTAAGTTTTGGATGACTTCTGAAGGCAGTAACATACACATATTACCTTTTTAAAGACTATTTCTTTCATACTAATATCACGTTGCAATACCAACAAATCACCCCATTTTTCCAGTCAGCACATGTGCGAACCCAAATGCAGGAGTTGAAATCCACTAGGATGTTTATGTTTTGTACCTCTTGCTGCTGATTTAAAGCCTCAAAGCATAGCTGAGGGATGTTTTTTATAAATGGATTGAAGCGAAACGACAGGACGTAGCCGCAGGATCTGTGAAGTTAAACCCCAATTATCCTTGACTCATGAACTACCAAGGTTTGTGGGAGCATGGCTTTGTTAGCTTTTCGGTATAATTACCATTTTTCTGTCAGGATCTTATCAGTACCGCCAGTGAAGCTGGAATTTTATCTCACAGGAGCTCTACATGGCAGTAAATCTGACATGCACACTGTCGCTTTTGTGTACACTTTTTACTACTAAACCTCTAATTAATGCGTTTTTGTTTTATTCTTCCCTACATTACTTCATTTTCCATTCCCACCCTGGGTATCACTAACATAATGTTTCATGCATATGTTTGCCTCTTATTGCTCCTGCACATCAAGAGGCACAAGGCGTCGCTTATAATGGAAATACGAATCTAATTACAGCTGTACGATACGGAACATTAGCCATAACTTTTAATTATACACTAATTCCTACATTTTCATTGTTATTAAACCACTACTTATTAATTCAGGATAACCTGACATCTATCCAGTCTGATGAAACAACGTTTTTAGCAGATACGCAATTTACCTGTTTTAAGGCATGCATAATTCCTTTTATAACTAAAGGGCATAACAAATAGCGACGGATATGCTTATGTCGGTCTGGGTGAGTCAGTTGGTTAGACTCTGGCCTACTGATCTCAAGGTCGCGGGTTCAAATCCGACCCAGACCGGTGGTTTTTAAGTGAGCTTAAAAACGACAGCTCCGTGTCAATAGACTTACTGGCATGTAAAAGCGTAACGAAATTCCAGCACACCGGCGACGCTGGTGTGATTCTGGCGATTGACAGCGTCGTTTAACAACAAAATGATTTTTTTTGGGGGGGGGGGGGTATAATTGCGAGTTATATTACACTACTGACGCCCAATTCAGGTTTCTATGAATTAGACATTTACAACATTTACCTATCACAGACTCATTCAATCCGTCTTCTTCGCTAGTTTGTGAATCTTCATTGCTATCGCTGTCGCTGTCATTTCCATTCGTAACCAATTTGATCATATCTGCTTCACTCATTAAAGTCACTTTTTGTGATTTATTGTTTTTAAATTTAATTCCACCATTCATTTTTCGCTTATTTGCCATTAACATATTTGTTTCAAAATATTATGAAATTAAGAACTATAAGGCAGTAATGTAATTTTAGTTCCCTTAGCTTGTACACACTTTCAAATCATCGTTTCTAAAAAGACACAAAGACACACGCATGTTGCATGTTACCACACATTCTATCCAACAATGCCAACCTCTAAAGCTCAAAACTCCCAGGCGAGTACTCAAAATGTCCCTTTTGTGTATGAATGTCGCACGTTAAGTAAAACATGTGATCCGTAGCTTTCAAACTCCTATTTCTATATCTTCTTGGTGTTCTTGTATATTTGAATATACATATTTTCTGCTTTCCGCACCACAGATTCCGCACGTTGTATCCAACAGGGTGTTCTGTGCGTTGTACTATGATCTGTGTTCATCTGTGTTATAGTTGTATAACGTACACTCGTACAGGACCCTCTAGATTAGGAGGTATTTAGGAGGTCCTGATAACGTAACTTGCGCTTTCCACTAGTAACGGTAGATGGCAGCATCTGTTGGAGTTGGAGCAACATGTATTCCTTGAAGCAGAGAAAGTCAACTGTTGGCTATTTTGCACATCGCTTGTAAAGTTATTCAGTTACTTCTGCTTATCGAAACAGGCTTCATTTACAATATTTATGATATTATAGTAGGAATAACCAGCTTTCTTTCCCAGTGTTGCACTTTGTTTTTGTGCTTATTCTTTTCGCCAGAGAACATTTTATACTCCTGTATATCTGAATATGATATACATACATTGTGCAGTAACCACCACCGGGAGTTCTGTTGCTGAAAATGAATCGTCTTTGTTCTATGAAAAAAACAGGCACAAAAACTGTTCCACCTGAAAGTAGTGATGAAGATTACTTTGATAATGACGACAGTGTTCAAGACAAAACCTATCTTCCTGAAAATGAGTCAGGTAAGTTCAAATTATATTTATAACATGTATGACTGTGTTCTTTCTGAATATTGCATGTTGGCTCAAAGTAAATGCATAACCAAATTATGAATAAGCTGTGTGAGAGCTAGTAATATAAGCAGTTCATCCACTGTTTTCTGTGGAATAGAATATGCAAAAGTATGTGAAAGGCTTGATAGCATTATAGGTGACGTATTGTTTGTAAATGGAATGCTAACTTTCTGACATTACTCATTTTGATTGTTCCCGTATCTTTGCTTTCATAGACGACAATAGCAGCAGTGAAGAGTATTCTGGTGATGCAGAGGGTGTGGAAAACTCTTCTCAGCCAAATGTAGTTCCACTTACAACCTGCAGTATAAGCTGGTGGGATAAACTTTCGATTATGTCCCATGAGAATTTTGTGTAAGTCCCACTCGGAAGTGTGCAGGAATTCTTACATAATTTGCCGAAGTTGCCGTGTTATTTCAGTGTTAATTCAGCGTTGCCAATATCACTATTTCTCCATTAATTTGTTGCTAATCTGAAAATTGAATGTTTTAGCGGGACCCCGGCAGTATGCTAATCAAGTTGTTAGAAGCAAGACGTATGTGAGAGCCATGACTCGCTTCATTAGCTTCATTGATTTAACGCCTTTATGCTACAATGAGGAAGAGTGTACGACGATGAGCTGCTGAGAACCCTGATGCTATACAGGGAGTATGATGCCACCCTACACTCCATTACAAAAAGGAGTCGGAAATTCCAGCTGTTTTTGCGCAGGAGGGGGCATCCTGAGCAGTTTTCAGAGTCCGTGGCCAAAGGTACTTGGTTCGAGATCTCCAGGTTACCACCTGCCCAAGTGCTTCTGCTTACCAACAGTTCTGCGAGTCAGCTATCCTACGAGCAAACTGCCATGCAGTGTTCCCTTGGGGATAGCACTATCAGTCACACAACAATAGCTGACTGGTCCAGCTACTGTAGGGAGGTGTGTATGTCCTCAATGGACGACAAGTACCTCAACAGGAGCAAAATAGGCGGTGCCGGCCACGTCGTCCAAATCGACGAGTGTAAGATCGGCAGAAGGAAGTACCAACGAGGTCTCATCGTGGAAGGGAACTGGATCCTAGGAATGATCGACGTGATCACCAAATGAGGTGCGGATGACTGTGCCCCAACAACAGAAGGGATGTTGGCACCCTCTTTGCATTAATTGAGGAGCACGTAGAATTCGCCAGCACAATCCACACCGACTGTTGGGGAGGATATGATGGGCTAATGGCAGGGGTTTTTGCTGCGCATCTAACAGTGAACCACAGCCAGCATTTCGTGGACCCAGTAACCCATATCCACTCCAACAACATAGAGTCCCGATGTTCCAAGTTTTATTATGTTTTTTTCTGATGTTAGATTCAAGATTTTATCTCACCAATGAGCCATTATTTCACAGTATGAGATATATGGGTCTGGTATTTTTACAGGATGTTTGTGCATTCTTTCTGAGTGTGCTACTTTGTTTTGATGGTACAAATTTAATAAAATAGAAAAATGTGATTTTCTTAATGAATCTCTAAAATTTTAAAAAAGGTTTCGTCATTTTATTTTTTTTTAAATTATGTACAACAGAAAACTCAATAAAAATTTCACATAATCACTATTATTTTAATTGTATGATATAAATTTTATGCACATAGGCCCAGTCTTATCTGCACTAATACACCATTAGTAAGATATCTCTTAATACGAGAGGGTGTCCTAACAAAAGAGCTGAGGATGTTGGAGAAAAAAAAAAAAAGACATGGCAGGTTTAAAATCAGCATGGCCAGCTTACTATTAATCAGGTACTTTCAAGACAGTCCTCAAAATTTTTAAAAATTTGTATAATTGTTATTTGTGTATTAAAAGCAATTATTGTTTTAGTACATAATGGATAACAATAATGTGCATTATTGGAAAAATCTGTATTCCTTTATGTCAGAATTGTTTTAACTCTAAAATACGTGGTTTGGAGTGTTTCATTTTTCTGCTTTCTTAATCATGGAAAACTGAATCTCCATTATTAATTGAACAAATATATAATTTCAGTAACACTCACACCTGTCGGGCATAATATTTCAGTGGATTTGCCCGAAATAGTGGCCACATCTGTGGAACAATAAACACATTGTGTAAGTATCTTCCTTTCTTAGAAGTTAGAAAACAGTGTTATTATAATCAATTTAATTTAAAAAGTGAGTGAATTAATAACACTAAACAACACTTACATTTATAATTTTCCGGAACGCGTTTCGGAGGTTAACTGTGTGTTTTGTTTACATCTGAGGGCAGTGTTTGCCTTGAAGCAGTTCGGGTACAACACAGATCGGTGGCATGTGTGAGAACTAATCCCACCATCTCAATGCTGCCATTTACATTGTCAAGAAAAAAAAATCCAATACGATTAAACTTACAGAAATGAAGCTTAGTATTTTATATTTCTTACAGGTGCATCTATTAGCCAGGTTATTCTAGCTGAAGCAGTATCTTCCATGCTGTAGAATTATAATAAAGATTATTCAAATGTTTTGACACTGTTTCATTACATACACACCTGCAGTATTTGATAAATGACAGTTAAGGAAATAAATATAAAACACGTTGATTGTCACTTTTTGCCTGTGTTCTGTTTGCTGAAGTTTTATGCCCTAGCAAACTTGTATATTTTCTGCACTAAATTGTTACTCACTTTTACTTTCATACTTGTGGAGTTTACCAGCAATTTTTCTACTCCATGACATTCTGAACTAAAATTCAAGGCCTTCTTCACAAACTTATTTATTTATAATTA
Organism: Tenodera sinensis; assembly: GCA_030765045.1. Classification (NCBI taxonomy): domain Eukaryota; kingdom Metazoa; phylum Arthropoda; class Insecta; order Mantodea; family Mantidae; genus Tenodera; species Tenodera sinensis. The sequence continues at coordinate 24,170,458 of CM060969.1, read as the reverse complement.
CAACACGTTCTTATTCAAGTATAAGGGCTTTGCAAATCCTTCATCTTGCAGTAGTTAATGAAATTAAACTAGAAGGTGCTTTATAGTCCCATGTCCATCAGAACAAATTGAGCTGTTCAATGCTGAAATAATGGTTTTTGAGATTACCTTACATTCACAAACAAATTTTTGTTAAATAAGGAAACATTGAAGCTATTAACAGTGAAGCAACAAGATTCTATAACTTTAAAACTTTTGTTCTTTGTGGTATTAGTATAGCTTTCAGTTATTTCATTACAAGATTTAAAATTAAGTACATTAATTGAAACTGAGGGCTTCCAGGACCACTGTCTCCATCTTTAGCTAACAACTGACTAACCGATAGATATAGATGTATCATCCGGTATACTACTGATGGTGGAGGTCTCTGGTGGTGTGACATGAACCTGCTGAGTTGGTCTGTTGGTGGGAATGTGTGTGTGTGTGTGTATAATATATATATATATATATATATATATATATATATATATATATATATATATTTATTTATTTATTGAATTAACGTCCTCCAACATTCTGTCATATCGGTAAGAAGGTCAAGCTTTCGGCCATTATACTCTCCATGGCCATCTTCAGGACTTTCATGAGAGAAGGCTAACGACATCGGGCTGCGCTGAGGAGAGAATCCGGAAGCTGCCGATGTACTCCGCGCACAACTGCGCTGTAGCTCTGCAGCTTCGTGAGGTTAGGATGACTGTGTGGGCGTCCGGTATTCAACCTCTGGCAGTGTTGTCTGTGTGCGGTAGGTGGTTGGTTTCGACGTGGTGTCGCAGGCGAGATACTGCGGTCTGACGGCATAGACGGAGATGGTGGAGTTGGCTGGATGTTAGGCAGGGACAGCGCTGGCATTTTCAGTTTTCTCAGATAACTCTTAAGAGGGTTTTTGCATTGCTGTGGCGACTTTTTCGTTGTGGATGAGGCTCTCATTTATATATCAACATCCTATCCTCGTGTTCCTGCACCCCCTCACTCAGTCCCTCTTTACAGCCACCCGGCTTACAGCCCCTCCTTCTCGCTCCTCAGGGCACCTACCGCCCTCATTTCTGCACCTCCCCAGGTTGCTGACTCCCCCTCAGATACCCAAATTTACTTAATTTTAAGTAAAAAATGTTGTGACCCTTGTATTTATATCACTGTCTACATCTATTGACCAACTTGCACCAAGTATCACAGTGCCGCCTGGCTTTCTGGTACAAGTGAGGCAAGTTGGCAATCTGCCCCAACTTGAGGGAATTAAGCGTGCATTCGCCCAACAGCATTCCACACATGAGCATCTGTCGGGAAATTGTGAAAGCCATATGACTTTCAAGTATCCCGTAAAACTAACTAGTAAACAATAATAGGTACTAATTTAAATTCTTCACACTATGCATTTTTAAAACTACGCTAACAAAATGTCACGTTTTGTAATAAATTAGTTTACAAATACAAATTTCATATATTTTATAATTCTTATAATAAAAAGGCTAGTCAAAATCAGTTGAATTAGGGAATGTTCGCATTACACTGGTGGCATTGCCGCGCTAAATGGCAGTACTGATTCTCTGTCTCAAGTAATGCGTAGAACGGGCGCCTCCATACAGGGACTCCAGACTTCCTAATTCTGATGTTTCAGATGCTCCCATGGTTTCAACAGAAAATGGGACGAACTGGTAACTGTTGGTCAAATCTTGAAACTAATATAAGTAAGTGTATCATGCAATTTTTGCACACTATGCACCAATAATCTTACCTTGAGATGACGTACTGAAGATACCTTGTGATGAACAGGAAGGTTTTTAGGACAGGTTTCATAAAAACAGTGCCAGACATTACAAAGTTTTGCACATTTTATTTTCTAAATATTTAGCACAGTTACAAAAGAAGCCTGCGTGCGTGGCAAGCTTGTGTGGACAAAAAATGGCGGTAACCTGAAGATGACTAGAACATCTTGGCAACGCAGCAGGTCCGTCGACACGTCTGCCATATTGAGGATGGTTCAGCAATTATCGTCCACAACACTGGTGCTAGATAAACACATGTTTCTTACAATACAGGTCGTTTGTTTATAATCTGGAATGATTTCATTCAGTTTCTCCAATTAGTAGCGTCTTTGAGGTTTGTGAAGGAGAGAGTGTCTGTGAGTTGAAGCAAAAAGCTAGGAGAGCAGGGCAAATATATTTACCTAAATAACTTAGGTATTATTAATCTGCAAGAGTGGCAGCAGTGGATGTAAGTATGTGGAAGTCGAAGTGAGTAGCTGAATATCAGAGATTCTTTTGTTTTCATAATCTGTCCACTCCTGATAGAACTGTATAGAACAGAAAATTGTAATTACTTTCTAAACTGTAGTGTCTGTAGTTAAATGTTACTGAAATTGCATTCATTGTTATGATGATGTAGTATTTACTAAACCTTCCATTAAGGATGTGTATGTGTGTGTATTTGACCTAATTTATTACCACTTTTACCAATATTGTCTGAAGTGAAACTTCAAGTAAATGGAATCATAACTGCTTTTACCAAAAAATTGCAATGGAATGTTGGGTCTCATAATCCTACTTTTAGTACAGCTAAGAAAAATACGAGGGTTGAGTCGTATATGGTAAGCTTGAATGATTATGATGAAATTTTAATGGCGAAGTGTGCAAAATGTGTTGGTTCTTCTAAAAATTGAATTGCTTTAGCTGGTCACAGGCTAAAGCATGCCTCTTTACTAAAACTCTCCACAGAGTAATACTTAAAAGTACAGAAAGTTACTGTTAAACTTGTTTCAGTGTAAGATTTACAATAAACATGCTGTTTGTCAAGTTTACCAACTGCTATTTTATGCAATATATCGCAAACTAAGCCACTTGAAAGCGAAAAAGCAAAATATACCAAAGGAGACATTACACAAAGTACATATACATTAAATTTAACCTTCTTAAATCTTCTCTGAATATCATTGTGTTCGGTACATGCAAAACCACGACATTTTAAGTGCCTTACAGTCAACAAAGATACATGTCTGACAAACGACGATAACTGAAGAACACCTCATTATAATCTCAACAAAAGCACCAATTATGATAACGTGGAGTTGATGATCGTGAGTTACAGAGTGCTAATGGAACCCCCGGCGTGAAAATCATTATCAGTCAACTGGCTGCCCTGTGACGTCAGAGAGAGGGGTCACTGAGAGATGAAGCAAGGGGAAAGTCAGGATCATGTTATATCTAGGAGAGCTTAGCAGAGTAAAAGAAATTGAGCATAAACATAGCCTCTTAGAGCTGCTTGGCAGATGAGTGTCGACGGACCGGCCGCTCCTTGCCCTCGGCCTACAAGCTTCAAGTAGTAGTCCTTGTTTACAAAAATATTCTTGATAGATATGTAGTAGTCACTTGTCACACTCTAGTGAGCGGGGATGTGGCTCATCTCGATGTGATTTCCGGGCATTGAACCACAGTCCGAGTTGTACCATCTGCTGCTTTCCTCGCATCCCTGCACACAAAACACGGCTTCATCTTTCAAATGAAAACAAAAACAACCAGTCACTTTGCTTTTGTTTAAGTAATTATGATTTTATACCTAGGAAAAATGATTGCTGTTACATTCACATGACTTTCTCTACCACTACCATTCACTACCAGTGAGTACAGAAAGTATGGTAATCCGCCCAAAAATTTGATATCAATCATCGGAAATATATGTTTTGACACGCCCTGAACCTAAAAAATGATTATGGTTACACTCACATGACTTTCTCTACTCTTACCATTCTTCTCTCTACCATTCCTATATCTTCTTCGTGTTAGTCGAGAAAACACATTTGCAGAAATTATCTTACTGTTTATTTCCTTGTAGATAAAAGGAGAATATGGGAATACAGTAGGCTTTGAGGGATAGTCAAATCTTTTAACTACTGGTCCCCCTGTGATGACTTTGACATTACGGTCTATTTGGAAGACCAAGAGGAAAAAACGAATAACAACTTCCCGTTTGAGAAATGTATGCGTAATAGAAAATTCCAAACAACAGCAAGGAATGTTCCTGAAGTAGTTAAATCCACAAAAAAGGTAATTATCGTGTGCAACATTTTTAATAATAAATCTTGCGGTTTACCAGTTATATACAACTGATCGGATTGGAAAGGACATCACAAGCTAGTCCTCAAAAACTTCAAGATACGCATTTCATTTGTCATGTAAATATTCTTAAGCATGTTGTATTTTAATAAAAATTATTAGAACCATTTTTGAAAAAAATGCAAGTTTTCAAAAAATTTTGTCATGTAAAGGGTATTTTGGGGTGCAGGATATTTCTTTCTTTTTTTTTTAAATCTTCATGTTGGTTCTTTGGAAGGCTACATTAAAAAAGGAAGTTTGGTATTTAACTGACCTTTCATTTTTTAAATTATAGATGCTGTTCACAGAGAGGCAGACAGGCAGATCACATACTATTTTCTAAAGATGTAAAAATGTTGATATCAAATTTCTGGGTGAAATTGGATATTTCCTCTCCTTACTGTAAATAGGTTATAGAGAAAATACAAAGAACGAATAACGACTTCCTATTCAGAAAAGTATTACTACTGGAAAATTCAAACTAATAACAGAGAGTATCTCAAAACTGCTTGGCCCAAAACAAAATTTGTAGTGTTGCACTCATATGACTGTCTACTTTCCTGCAAACTATTCTTACAAACTCTTATTCTTGTATCTAGTTCATATTAGTAGAGATAAACACTTGTAGAAATTATATTATTGCTTTTCTTGTAACTGCAAGGGCAATATGGGGATACAGTAGCCTTAGTGATATTGAAATCATTTAAGAGCTGGTTGCTATATGGTAACTTTGAAATTCTATTATAATTGTAATAACGACTTCCTATTAGAGAAAATGTGTGCAATTAAATAGGAATAAACATCTTAAAAATGATTAAGTTCACAAAATATACTGGGTGTCCTCTCCCCACCCCCCCCCCCCCAAAAAAAAAGAAAGAAACCACCGACAGCACTTAGTGTGTTGTGTGGAATCGTTTTGGTATCTTAATACGGAATACATGCAACCCTTTAGCCATCTGTTGAGTTGTATGAAGAGTATGGCGTTTGGTACTCCTGTAACGTCAGCGGAGGACCTTATGCCTCGCGTCTATGGAGCGATTGAAAATCTTCAAAGATGACCGCACGTATTGAGTCATGTGCACGAGGCTCACCACCGCCGATATAGGCTCTGCAATGACGTGGGGGTACACAGTTCGAAGCCCGTTTGTAATGTAGACAGCTCGATGTTGGGTTATTGACGGAATGTGAACGTACACCCATTCGATGCGTTACAGCGTCCAAACCGTGCATTTCCGAACAGGGGTTTCTGTTTGAAAATCGATCCATTTGCCGTTCCGTACAACATACTAACCGTTGTCGGTGTTTTTGGGACACCCTGTATATTTGAGATAAATTGTCTTTTAACGAGATGTACTTTTTTGTGTAATAAGATTTTATCTATCTCTTACAATTTACCAGACATTCAAAAGTCATTCAAAATAAAGAGAACTTCTGAGGACATTCTCAGAAAATTAAAGTTAGGTATACATTTCATTTGTCATATAATAAAAACCCTTAGAGCCTCCTTTGAGAAAATAAAACACTGTTTCAAAAAAGGGAAGTGTCACATTGTTGAAAGGTGCTGCACCTAAATACCAAGTTCAACCCACGCGCGAGCAGACACACACACACACACACACACACACACACAGAGATTTTATATATTCACAGAGTTTAAGAGGTAGAACTGGAACTTAAACATTCACTGCCACAGCTGGGATTTGAACTACAGACCTTTCGCTTACCAGGCGGGTGCTCTAACCATTAAGCTACTGTGACAACCTACCAGAATGACATTGAATTCTCAAACTAGTTCATATTTTTTCCCTGGTAAACCACAATGGCAGTCTCACATCAGAGACAATTACCCCAATGGTGACTTACTATTGCAAATACTTTGTCCCAGGATTAAATAACCTTCAGATGGTAATTATTATTTATGCCAACAAACTTACTGTTGGTGTTTTTAAACACACAAGCCGTGTGTGGGCAGTCTTTGGGAGGTAAGTTTGTTGGCATAAATACATAATATACACAGAGTGTTTAAAAAGTGTCCGATATTAAAACAGGAGTTGGGATTGGTCAAACCTAGAATAAATATTCCTATAAACATAAGTCCGGAAACAAATACATATTGAGATGAGCCATTTTACAAAAATGTCCAATGTATCCACATTTTTTATGAGTTTGGCATACACCAATGTCTTTAAATGTCCTCATAGTCAGAAACCCAATGGATTGAGTTGCGGCAAACGGGGAGGCCATGCTACTGGACCTTCTCGACCAATCCATCATCCATTAAATGTTTGCTTTAAGTAACAGGATCGCTTTAGTCCCAATGTGTGGGAATGAATTGTGGATGACAGACTCCTAGGACCATACATTTTACCCAACAGATTAAAAGACGTTGTGTATAATCGATTCCTGTGTAATGAGTTACCCGTGCTTTTGCAGTTGTGCTTGTGGAAAGACAACGCATGTGGTTTATGCATGACAGGACACCACCCCATTTTGTACGCATCGCGCAACAATACTTAAACCAATCATTTAATGGGCGATGGATTGTTCGGGGAGGTCCAGTAGCACGGCCACCCGTTCGTCGGACGCCAATCTATTAGGTTTCTGGCTATGGAGACATTTAAAGACATTGGTGTATGTCAAACCCGTAAAAATGTGGAGATATACATTTTTGTAAAACGGCTAGTACATGTGTACCTATTTGTTTCCGGATATTTGTATATAGGAACATTTATTCTAGTTTTGACCAATCGCAACTCCTGTTGCACTATCGGACACTTTTTAAACATCCTGTATATATTATTTTTTATGGCGTTAACAAGAAATATCGCGGAAACGGTTATTGGCTAGCAATTTTCAAAGTTCGTACTTTTCTCAAATGGGCGGTTGTTATTCTTTTTTATGTCTTGGGCATGTAAGGAGAACGGAATTTCAAAGCCATCACATAACGAGCTGCTCTTAAAAGATTTACCTATCTTAAATCCTACTGCATTCTCCTATTTCTGTTATAGCCAAAGGAAATGTGCAACAAAAGTATGAGATGTTTATTATCGATTGACGTCAATTAAATGGAAAAATAAGCTTTAGTAAGAATAGTTTGTAGATATATCAGTGATAAACAAACGGTAGAGCAGGTCATGTGACTGTAACACATGCTGTGTAAGTGTGAATGGATGGGTGCATGTGACATGAATACTCACGATGTTAGGGGCACACGTGCTCACGAAGGAAGTTGACAGTCGTTTGCCGGGGCCCATGTCTGTGCTCTGACGTGCCTTGCGGTTGAGTATTCCGGGGCCAGAGGCGGCCCCCATGCTGAGGGAGGTGCACGATGTGCTGGAGTAACAGCGGGCGGGTCTCAGGGGTCTGCAGAAGAAGGCTCGACCACATCGGCCGCTGAACCCTGACAGTCTCCTGGGCCACTGTCTCTTCAGCTCCTGGCGCACCTCGCCGTTCACAAAACAGTACAGCACCGCCACGAAGAACCCCTACACACATTCAGGGTACACCAAAATTGAATAAAATCCATCAAACGTTTCTTTTTTAATTTTAAACTTATAATTATCTTTGAAACTTCTAGTTTCATAATCTGTATTTGTAGTGTATGTGCCTGTGAACAGCATAAACCACTTCCTCCAAAAATTAAAAGCAAAAGGAAAAGTTGGTCAAAAGCCAAACTACTTAAATTCATTATCTTCTAAGCATACAAGATTTTCAAGAAAATCGCCAACATTTAAAGTGCCCTTTACGAGTGAACTAATGCGAAATTTCACGTTAATATTTCACATGTCAAGTTAGGTATGTCCATTTAATATGTGTAAATTTCCTGTGTAATGTGAATATCGATGTTATACTGGGTGGAAGAGAAGTCGTTATATTAATTTAAGCCAGTGGTAGATCTCGGTATTTGGAACACTTTTTGTGTATTACGTTTTTGTCTCGGACCATTTCGATCGGAAATATTACAGTTTTATCGAAAGCAAGCTGACAACACTGCATATTGTGTGGGTGTCACTTTCACTAGGTCAATACATGAACAACGTCTTGAGAACATAAACACATACCATGCCATGTCCTTCCATGTTTACTGTGCGAGTGTAGGCCAATCAGAAGCGTTATCTCCCAAAACATTACTCGAAAGCGAAAGTGCCCTACCTGTTTACATCCAGAAACCGGTTCAGCTACCTGACCAACCTCAATGTGACGTTGTCGAGTTACTTCACGTCTGAAAGAGCTGCTCGGAATATTCCTTCAATTCTTTTAAGTGATTAATTATTTCGAAATCTTACAAGTAGAAAACTGTTATTTTTGCACATCCTTGTGGAATTACGCATTGAATTGGGAATAAAATGCATTCATTTTTTCGAAATCGGCTGATCAGGGAAGAAAATTCCATTATACTTTTTTGTTTGTAGTGACTCTATGAAGCACATATTAGGAGGGATATAATAACTTCCCTTCCATCCTGTATTTCGTAAACACCAGTATCAAATCCAAAGCTATTCAACGGGAGAAAACATGGCCAACGCCGATCGTAACAAAAAGTTAGATCGATAACAAAGAGGAACAATGGCTGTTACACGTGTAACTAGGACGACCCTAGACTATTAATTAAAACGTCACATAAGACAGACCTGTGAGATAGACGTGTATTTGAGCGATTACACACAACGGGCTACGTATCGATAATACGTAATCATGGACAGCATTGCCGAGAGATGGTCCGTGAAGCATCGCACAATAGCATTAACCTAAAACATTGAGTAATATTTACGAGAGAAGCTGAGAAACCTTGAGATGCTATATTGAGTTTAGCGTACCGAGGAATCACAAAGAATATCCAACAACGTTAAACCGAATAGCTTCGGAAATTTTCCACAATTATATTGAAGAGTGAAGCGGGGATATAAACAACAGTAGGTAAATATGACAAACTGCAGCAGAAACTTCATGTTATATATAGAAATAATTAAAATCATGTTTAAATAATGCAATTTATCTTACCTTAGGTGTTGAGATGACACACTTTTACAACAAAATGTAGAACTTTAACAAGAAGCGCACAGACACGCTCTTACTCACACAAGATGGCTCCAACGCTTGCTACGCAATCCCTAGCTGCTGTTTATTAGTTCCTCAAGCCACCGCTATCCTGCGCCTCTTTCAGGGAAAATAAATAGGGGAGTTCCGTCCCGCCCCGGTTCCCCTATAAGGTATATTTATTCATTGTTTTCTTTTTTTTAGTCACTTTATTTTTATTAAGTAAAATTGTATTGTTTATGAGTACAAATAAATTATTCATTCATTCAAATGTTTGGAATATTTTGAATATAAATAGCAATTTTGGTATTTAGACACCATTTAGTTTTTGAGATCTGGTGTTCACACACAGTTATTTTATTATTATTATTATTATTATTATTATTATTATTATTATTATTATTATTATTATTATTATTATTATTATTATTTTTTTTTTTTTTTTTTTTTTTTTTTTTTTTGATTCAGGAGTCTGAAAACATGTATTTCAGATAAAATGTCAACATCGATCTTTTGAGTGGAATGTATGGTAGCCGTAAAAATTTAAAGGCGATTGATAGTTGACTATTATTATTCTTTTCCTGTTGTACAAATAAATGTAAGTGCAAATAATATTTATATCAGCAGCTGCACAGCCTGAGTTCACAGTGTATTTACTACACAATGCTGCAACATGTGGCAATCCTATGATTGGATGTTGTGTTGAGCCAGCCGCCATTAAATTTTGCGACAGCTGTAATGGTTTATGTACCTACTAGACACTCGGTAGTGGTGATATGAACTGACCTGGAAGGAGGCGAAGAACTGGTCACAGAAGAGCCAGGCTATCTCCACATGAGGATCCACTCCTATGCTATAACTCATTCCCAGGAACAGGGTGTAGTGGACCCCAAACAGTGGCACCAGCACCAGGGTAGACTTGAACCAGCGCCTGCAATCAAACGTGCCAACTTAACAAATGTTCAACACCCAATTGTACGTACCAAATGTATGCGTGTTGTTTGTCCTCCTCTCAAGGATGGATCATTGTTATCCTGTTCCTAGGCTAATTGCATCCTTCTATCTTCTTCTTGGTCTTGCTTCCCAACGGGTAAATAAAAATATGTTTGCCTTGGTGAACTGTCAGTAGACATTCTTTCTATGCGATCCTACCAGTTCTTAACTTCATCTGTAATATTATTTATATTTAGTTTCTTCCTTATTTCGCTGCTTTTCTTTTTGTCTCCTTATCACATTTTCACCTGATCCTGAACTCTCATGGTCCATGTTTCAGTGCAGTAAAACGGCACAGGTTTTGGAGAAACAGCGTGAAACCTAATTTCCATGCCCACCCTTTGTCATGTTTCTTCCAAAATGTTCCCATTTTTCAATTTGTCCTGTTCAATTTCTCTATTGTTTTCTCTAAATCTAAATTCTTTTTACAATCGATATATGACATCCTAAGTGTCTGAAAATGATCACCTGTTCTACATTTTGCCCCTCTATCACAGTTCCACGGTTCCAAAATTTGGCTCATATAAATATCAAATAAAATAAGAGAGAATGCACAGCCTTGTCGCAATCCTGTTATTGTCATTGTGCTTAGAGTTGATTTATATTTATTTTTCTTTTTAACTTGCGTTTAATAATACAAGGACTTATTAGCATTAAATTACATGGTATCCTATACTCTCTCAATACATTCTATAGTTTACGCCTATTTACTCTGTCATATGCTTTCTCATAGTCCAAAAACAGCAGATAAGGGGGTAAATTATATTCTATTCGTTTTTTCATTACGTGTTCTATGGTGAAAATGGCATCAGTATAGGACCTCCCTTTACGGAAACCACACTGTTCTTCCTGTAATGTATGTTCTAGAAATTGGTTGCAGCTTTCTTTTGACCATGCTTGCATACAGTTTGTATTCTGAATTCAAAAGAGAAACTCCTCTATAACTGAAATTGCCTTGATTTCATTTTCAGTAGCTTCGAGTACCTACATGTTAAGGGCACTATGTCCCGAGAGTCTGTAAACAGTAATCTGTTAGTCTGTTTCAGAAGTGAGCGAATGTTGGCATTATAGAGGGAATATCTGTCTCACACTGTAGGGAAATAATTAAAAGCAACTCCCAAAACTTCACCATGGCCGACGTGGCACTAAAGTGAAGTACTGCCAACCTTGCAATGGGACAGTATCCAACTAGTCAATAAAACCCTATTATTCATTTGGGGGCGGGGGGGGGGGGTAGAATCACACATAAAAATTCAATGCCCTAGTCGGATTTGCGAGTGAGTTGGAGAATTTGAAGGCGTGTCGGCATGTTGCCATTATAGCTCACTGTTTAGAACAACCTGAAGATCCTTGTTTAAAATCCCGGTTATGGCATTGAATGTTTTAGTCTCATATTATCCTTTCCAGTCGTTTCCTACACACGGCTATTGTGGAAGAATAGTTGAAGGGTGGATTCCAAAAACCAGACAAGTACAAAAACAATTTTCAGAAACCTAAAAAAAAAAGCAGTTTAGCTTCATCTGTGTTGAATGAAACAAGTTAATATTCGTTTTGCACTACGAGAAAATATATACAAGTTATTATTTTAAGTTTGAGATTCCTTGTAAGTTCATAAACATGAGAACTGTCATCATTGTGAATATCAACTTTTTCCTCCGAATGTTGATCTTCTGCGTTTCAGTACAATTCCTCCAATAAGGACTCGTAGTATTTGCGATGTATAGATTCTTCGAGGTACTGTGCAAGTTCCATTTCTTAGCATGCTGCAATCCAGGTGCTGAGGAAGATCAGAGTGGTTTTGTTTTGTTTTGTTTCTCACAGTGTGTCTTTCCCAAGGTCCAAGGTACTCGCCGCAGGTTAATGTCTTCTTCGCTTTGCAACGAGTTTTCCAACATGGTTGATACGTCCTTCACTTCATATTTTAGCCTCTCTTATAATTAGGGACACAATTTTTTGGTGGATTATGATGACCCGAAATTTGTTAATAAGCAATAAAAGGGTTTTAGAATCAATTCTATTGCGATTGTAGGTATAATTACCAGTGACGTAGCGTGAAATAACAAAATGGGAACACTGTAACTAGGGCACTCTTGTATAGGCGACAGATATATTAAAGCGATTTCCCATTATCTTTCCGAATAATGTGATGCTGATCAGTAAATTAATATTGTTTTAGCGAATTTTAGTGATCAGTGCAAATTGAAGCAAAATTGCCCTATTTTGCGAAAAACGCGAAATTCCAGAGATTTTTAATATAAAAATCTGATGTGTTGCACTCACATGACTTTCTCTACTCTTTTACTAACCATTCCTACAAACTCTTATTCCTATATCTTCTTCATGTTAGTTGACATAAACATTTGTACAAATTATCTTATTCCTTAATTTCTTGTAGGTGCAAGGGGAATATTAGAATACAGTAGGCTTTGTGCGATAGTCAAATCTATTAAAGCTTTCAAATTCCGTTCTCTTTGCATGCTTAACATATAAAAAAATGAACAACGACGTTCCATTTCACGAAAGTTTCAAGTTTTCCGAATCTGACACAAATAACAAGGAATATCTCCCAAAATGCTTCACACTAAAAAAAAAAAAAAAAAAAAAAAAAAAAAAGACATTGTGTGTTATAGCGAGATCTATATTTTTCATAAAACCATCTCAAACATATGACATTTTAATCAAAATCGTTAGAGTCATTTTCAAGAAAATCAAAGTTTTCGAAAAATTTTTCATGTAAAGGGTAGTTTAGGGCGGGGCTATTTTTTTCGAAATCTTCGTGTCGTATCCTTAAAAGACATTCAACTTAAATACGAACTTTGGTTTTTAACCGACTTTTCGTTTTTGAGTTATGCTGTCCACAGACACACACACTCGTACCTTTTTCTAAAAATGCTTTTTTTTTTTTGGATTCAGGGGTTCTCAACACATATTTCCGGTGAAATCTCGACATCGAATTTTTGGGTGGAATACAACAATTCCCCTACTTACCAGTAGAGAAAGTAGGCTTTTTTTTACTAGGCCAGGAGTATTTTACCCTTCCCTCCACCGCACCTATACGTTTTCTTGTCATTACAGTGCCACGCCTCTTGCCCCGTATTGCAACTGTAATTGTTCGCTAGTTATCCCTCACCCCTTGCTAGACTCCGTAAGGTCCCAGATAGTTCATATTACTAAATTGGTTTTGTGTACTGTGGTTATGTGAATCTACTTCGTTAGAAAGATGTTGTAACAGTGTGGAAGGACCTCTGTGAGAAATGAAACCTCGATATGTATCTTGCAACACTATAAGGAGCCTTCTTAACTGCAGGAAGATATGAAATACACGTTTTACCGTAGCAATTACATAGTTTGTTGTGAAACCCGGCTTATCCTGGTGCTACGTGATGTTCTTCCTCCATCCCCCGGGAGAGGGCGCAGAAGGACGAGGAATGAAAAGATGCTTTACTTCTCCTCGCAGTAACTAGAAAGAAAAAGTAAGGGAAGAATCTTTTTCCTCTTTTTGAATGAAAGACGTGAGCTGCCAACTAATTCTCCTGATGAAGACGCGGGATGTTCCGGTTTGGTTGATTAAAATTTCATTTAACGTTAAAATCTGCTAGATTGTGAAGGCAAAGGCGTTAAAAAGGCTGTCATGAGAAATCTGTTACAACTGGGTTTCAGCCGAGCGTTTACTGGTCCATGCAACTGAATGTAACACTTTGGAATATTCCTATTTTTACTCTCTCTACTACGTATAGCAAGTAGAAGTATTGTATTCCACCCAAAAATTCGATATCGAGATTTCACGGAAATATAAATATATCTTTTGAGGCACCCTGAATTAAAAAAAAAAAAAAAAAAAAAAAAAAAAACCGTTTAGAAAAAGGTCCGTCTGTGTGAATGTATGTTTCTGTTAATATCACAGGTTAAAAACGACAATTCTCAGGAAGTTCCATCCATTTCAGACTTGCTTTACACTGAACATTTTTCCGTACTTTAAATTTTCTCAAAATGACCAACTTCTTTATCTGATTATCCTCCTCTTATGTAGGACTTACACCCTCTTGGACTTACAAGTCAGTGCCTAGGGTCAGACGTGTGTCGTAGAACACAGGAACCTATGGACCGGACAAAGTGAAGTGGTTAGTATGAGAGTGAGGAAGGGGAGCAATTGGTGGAATGAGTGGTGGGGGAAACCGGAGAACCCGGAGAAAATACGCCTGGACGCCACCTTGTTCATCACAAATACCACATAATGAAAACTTATTGAAGTGACAGTAAAAATTGAGCTTCTTCACATTAATGAAGTGACAGTGCAAACTTAATGAAGTGACACGAGAACTAGATTACTTAATGAAGTGACAGTGAAAATTGAACTGGAGCACTTTAGTGAAGTGACAGTGAAAATTGAACTAGATCACTTCAGTGAAGTGACTACTAAAATCGAACTAAATCACTTAGTGAAGTGACAGTGAAAATTGAACTGGATCACTTCAGTGAAGTGACTACTAAAATCGAACTAAATCACTTCGTGAAGTGACAGTGAAAATTGAACTGGATCACTTCAGTGAAGTGAGAGTAAAAATTGAACTAGATCACTTCAGTGAAGTGACTACCACAATCGAACTAAATCACTTAGTGAAGTGACAGTAAAAATTGAACTGGATCACTTCAGTGAAGTGACTACTAAAATCGAACTAAATCACTTAGTGAAGTGACAGTGAAAATTGAACTGGATTACTTGGTGAAGTGTCAGTAAAAATTGAACTAGATTACTTAGTGAAGTGACAATGAAAATTGAACTAGAGAACTTTAGTGAAGTGACAGTGAAAGTTGAACTAGATCACTTCAGTGAAGTGACTACTAAAATCGAACTAGATCACTTAGTGAAGTGACAGTAAAAATTGAACTAGATCACTTCAGTGAAGTGACTACTAAAATCGAACTAAATCACTTAGTGAAGTGACAGTAAAAATTGAACTAGATCACTTCAGTGAAGTGACTACTAAAATCGAACTAAATCACTTAGTGAAGTGACAGTAAAAATTGAACTGGATCACTTCAGTGAAGTGACTACTAAAATCGAACTAAATCACTTAGTGAAGTGACAGTAAAAATTGAACTAGATCACTTCAGTGAAGTGAGTACTAAAATCGAACTAAATCACTTAGTGAAGTGACAGTAAAAATTGAACTAGATCACTTCAGTGAAGTGACTACTAAAATCGAACTAAATCACTTAGTGAAGTGACAGTAAAAATTGAACTGGATCACTTCAGTGAAGTGACTACTAAAATCGAACTAAATCACTTAGTGAAGTGACAGTGAAAATTGAACTGGATTACTTGGTGAAGTGTCAGTAAAAATTGAACTAGATTACTTAGTGAAGTGACAATGAAAATTGAACTAGAGAACTTTAGTGAAGTGACAGTGAAAGTTGAACTAGATCACTTCAGTGAAGTGACTACTAAAATCGAACTAGATCACTTAGTAAAGTGACACTAAAAATTGAACTAGATCGCCTAGTGATGTGACATTGAAAATTGATCTAGGTCACTTTAGTGAAGTGACAGCGAAAATTGAACTAGGTCACTAGTGACCTGACAGTGAAAATTGAATTACATCACTTAGTGAATTGACAGTGAAAATTGAACTAGATCACTTAGTGAAGTGACAGTGAAAACTGAACTAGATCACCTAGTGAAGTGAAGTGATTATCTTATCACTTAAAATATATAGGCACGGCAATATAGATAGTCTGTCTATATTGCCATGCGCAAGTCTCACAAAAACTCGAAAACGGCATAGTATATTCCACCCAAAAATTTGATATCGAGATTTCAACGGAAATATATATTTTGAGGTCCCCTGAATAGAAAAAAGCATTTTTAGAAGAAGGCCCGTGTGTCTGTCAGTCACTGTGTCAGTCTGTGGGCAGCATAGCTCAAAAACGAATTGTCGGTTTAAAACCAAAGTTGGTATTTAGGTTTAAATCTTTTAAGGACGCGACACGAAGATTTGAGGAAAATTCCTCCACCCTAAATTACCCTTTACATGGAACATTGTTCGAAACGTTTGATTTTCTCGAAAATGAGTAATGATTTTGATTAAAATGCCATATGTTTGAGGTATTTTTATGACAAACAAGATGCATATGTTGAATTTTCTGGCTATAGTCCATTTAGTCCTGTTTACCCTGGATGACTTTTGCATTACTGGTAAACCGCAGGAGATAGACCAAATCTTAATATACAAAATATTGCTAAAACACACAATATGTCAGAATAATTTTTTTTTGTAGAGTGAACCATTTTGGAGATATTTCTCGCTACTTGTGTGAATTTTGGAAAACAAACTTTCGTCAAATGGAACATCAATATTAATTTTTTTATATGTTAGGTGTGCAAAGAGAACGGAATTTGAAAGCTTTAATAGATTTGACTATCGCTCAAAGTGTATTGTATGCCCATATTCCCCTTGCACCTACAAGGAAATAAGCAATAAGATAATTTGTACAAATGTATGTAAAAGTAGTAAAATGAAGGATGTTAGAAGTTGACGTCATACCTGTAGGTCCTGGTCTCGTCACAGACTGACGCCCTCAGCTTCAACAACAGGACACGTACAATGTTCAGGAACAGCAGGAAACTCAGCTGAAACACAGTACAGTACACTCAGTACCTATCAGTGGCGTAGCTAAGGTTTTGGGGGCCCCCTGCAGATAAATGTTGGAGACCCTACTTACTAACAAAGCTTAAACATGGAGAGTTTAAAATGACACATTTACTCACATAGTATGAAAGTAAAATAAGCTCGCCTAATGATGAACTCTTTTTGGAACAAACAACCTAGCGAATTATTAAAATAACACTTCGATTACCAACAATAGTGGTTATTTTTCCTAAACAAGCAACATACACTGGTTAACCCTAAGACATAGACCAAATCTTACCATACAACAAATGTAGATCTCCTTAAAACACCATTTATGTCCAAATACATTTTTTGTAGAGTGAACCATTTCGGAGATATTCCTTATTATTTGTGTGAATTTTGGAAAACAAACTTTCGTCAAATGGAACATCGTTATTCATTTATTTATAACTTAGCCGTCCAAAGAGAACGAAATTTGAAAGCTTTAAAAGACATGACAATCGCTCAAAGCCTACTGTATTCCCATATTCCCCTTGTACATACAAGGAAATACACAATAAGATAATTTGTACAAATGTTTATCTCAACTAACATGAAGAAGATATAGGAATAAGAGTTTGTAGGAATGGTTAGTACAAGAGTAGAGAAAGTCATGTGAGTGCAACACATCAGATTTTTTAAATGTATATTAACACAGTACACATACGAATTAACGACAGTATTTTTAGTTTTTTAAACAGCGGCTTCCAATGAGTAATTTTAGATGAATTTCTAATTATGTTTATAGTTTTCTTCTGTAATATTAGAAACTCCTTAACATAAATAATAAAATAAGAATTAAGACTCCTTATCAAATATTTAACTCTGTGTGTGCAGCAGTTTTAGTGAATGTGACCGTCAAAGCCAGTTGTTAGAGAGAACTGAAAGACAGAAAAGTGTACGGTAAGGCTACAGAACAGCTGTGAGTTGTAATATCACGACGAGTTTTAAACTCTGCTAACGATAAAAGCAAAGAAGTGTGGTTTCAGTTTTAAAAGAAACAAAGTGACATAAAAGGTCTCATTTCTCATTTCTCACAATATATAACGTCCCAAAATTAGACCGACAAACTTTGGGAGCTGATGGATAACATTTGCTTAAACACTTTTTGATAAAGAAAGAAATGTTGGAACGGACGCCCATTGCGATTAACACAAAGAATGCAAGAGTGTTAATATCTGTTTTATGAGAATACTTACGACATAAATAAAAACACAGACATTGCATTTACTAAAAATCTGATGTGTTGCACTCACATGACTTTCTCTTCTCTTGTACTAACCATTATTACAAATTCTTATTCCTCTATTTTCATGTTAGTCGAGACAAACATTTGAGGAAATTATCATATTTATTTATAAGTACAAGGGGAATGGCTGTGAGCGATAGTCAAATCTTTTAAAACTGAACGCCAATCAAGACTTTGAAATTTCATTCTCTTTGCACGACCAAGAGATAAAAAAGTGAACACAACCTTCCATTTGAGAAAAGCATAAGTATTGCAAAACTCACACAAATAACAAGGAATATCTCTGAAATGGTTTACTCTACACAAAATTGCATTTGGATATAAATTGTATGTTTTAACGAGATTTACATTTTTTCTGTAACAGGATTTTGTCTATCTCTTACGGCTTACCAATTATGCAAAAGCTAACAGTAAACAGGATTACAGAAGCTATAGTCAGAAAATTCAAAATATATATTTTGTTTGTCTTAAAAGTATCTTAAACATATGGCATTTGAATCAAATCGTTAGAGCCGTTTGTGAGAAAATAAAAAATTTCGAAAACATTTTCATGTAAAGAGTACTTTAGGGTGGAAACATTTTTTTTTTCAAAATCTTTGTGTTGCATCCTCATGGACATTTTTTTAAAAATGTTTTTCTGGGTACTGGGGGCCTTAAAACACATATTTTCGGTGAAATCTCGACATCGAGGTTTTGGGTGGAATACAGTACTTCCTCTACTTGCTATAGGTAGTAGAGAAAGTAAAATTTCATAGCTGAACGTCAGATTTAACATCAGTGACTGGAGGAATTGCAAAGGAAGGGATCCAAGAGAGCAGGAAGGATTATAGCTTTAACTGGGTGTCTTGTAGAAATTGAATTTAAGCATGATAAACGGGTTTCCGAGAAGTGTGTAATACAGAGCTGACACTAATAGGAAAAGGAACTGATAAGGAATGAACGGCATTGGAGAAAGTAAAAGGTTGTAACGTTGAAGCAGACGCCACACCAAAGAGGTGGGTTGGTTGAGAACGATCTGCGCCTTTCACATTACCAGATCGTAAACGAAAACCATTTTGCACATTTAGTTAAATGAACGTTTGTGGCTTATTTCTTTTAATCTAAATAATGATATTGTTCAGTCGAAATACATAAATAAGGGTTCGTTTTCAACTACTTATTTGGTTACCATGGCGGTTTATAAAACAATTTATAACTTGTATAATCATACACAATAATAAAATCTTTGAAATTGTATACAAAATCTTAAGGTGTAATTTAAGATGTCTTCAATTATAGCAAAACGTACAGAAAAAATTATTTTGTTCTTTAACGACGCTGTCAATTGCCAGGATCACATCAGCGTCGCCGGTGTGCCGGAATTTTGTCCCGCAGGAGTTCTTTTACATGCCAGTAAATCTACTGACATGGAGCTGTCGTTTTTAAGCACACTTAAAAACCATCGGTCTGGGCCGGATTTGAACCCGCGACCTTGGGATCAGTAGGCCAGCGTCTAACCAACTGAGCCACCCAGACCGGAAAAAAAATGCAGAACAGTGATATTCAGAATGGTTTCTTTCTGTGGAAAAGCGTTGTTGAAAATATACTGTTAGACGTGGACAGGGCTTTTTGAAAAACATTTGTATTTAGTAGAAGGTATGCGGGATACTTTTTAAACACGCTGTATATATTGATCAATTTCAGTTCGGATTTATAACATAAATAAATAAGTAGGTAGATGGGTAGGTGGGTAGGTAGGCTGGTGGGTAGCTAAATAAATAAGCAAATAAGCCCGTTAGATCGCTGTCGCGCAAGAGCTTTCTACCTCAAATTGATTGCCTGTGAACAATAACCAGCAAAATTCGTGCGGTGTTATTCATTTACACCCTGTATATTATTAATATACATTATTTATTTTGTATTGTAATGGTACGGATAATGGAAGAGATAATCTTGTACCTAAAAATGGAATTATCTCCTGTTAGACCTAAAAGTTAGGACAATTTTTAATTCAAAATCAGACGAATGCATTGAGAAAGCAGGGAAAACGAGGTTGAAACGGTTAAAAAAACTATGAAGAAATAGGAAAAATGGGAAAAGAATAATGGCGGGTAACAGTAATTAGTAGCTGTAATAAACTTCCCCATTATATATAAAACAAAATGTTAAATATAAGGGAAAGAAAAAGTTATAAGCAACTCCAAGAGGTACTAATATATTAGATAAGCTACATTTGTTCATTGTTTTTTTTTGTCATCTTATTTTTTTTAGTACGTTAAATTGTATTATTTACGAGTACAAATAAATTATTAATTCATTATATATTAAATTATTTATGCTCGACCATGCCATAATGTGGTACTTATACGTCATTGTAATGGACCTTAATATATCCACATTTTCATAACGATAATGCTACCCACCAAAGGTGCACCTTGTGCATAACGACATTGTTAACCACCGATCAAAAGATCCACATGTAGCGATCAATATTTCGCCGTCTGCGCACATTTAGGCGCCGTTGAAAGCGAAACTATAGATTCCTGTATACGAAATAAAGCTACTCTATTTAATAATGGGTGTTAATATTTTAAATAATATTCTAATCAATAAGAAATACATAATTAAAATGTTTTAAACTTGACTCATGGTTGAGCATAAATAATCGTATGAAACCTGAGTATTGTAATAAATGAGAATTCACCAGTTACTGCTAAACGCATTTTATTGCCTTCTAGTCAGTCAACGTAGCGCTAACGTTACACTTAGATCACTTTTGTACAAACTTACAGCAGAAGAATTGAATCGAATCACTATAAAGAACTGTCAGATTACGATTCTCACAGAGCTGCTCTTGGCATGATTCACAGGTGCTGTCCACTGAACGCTTCATAAACTCCCACAGTCCACTACTACAACACTACACTACAAGAACAACTCACGCACATAACAAGGAATATCTCCGAAATGGTTCACCCTACAAAAAACTTTATTTTGGCATAAATTGTGTATTTTAGCAAGGTCTGCATTTTTGTATAGTATGTTTTGGTCTATCTCTAACGGTTTACCAGTTATGCAAAAGTCGTCCAGAGTAAATACGACTACAGGGGCTATAGCCAGAAAATTCAAAATATACATTTCATTTGTCATAAAAATATGTCAAACATATGACATTTTAATCAAAATCGTTGGAGCCATTTTCAATAAAATCAAAATTTTCGAAAAATTTTTCATGTAAAGGGTAGTTTAGGGTGGGGCTATTTTCTTCAAAATCTTCGATTCGCATCCTTGAAAGACATTAAACTTAAATACAAACTTTGGTTTTTAAACTACTTTTCGTTTTTGAGTTATGTTCACAGACTGACAGGCACACACGGACCTTTTTTCTAAAAATGCTTTTTTTACTTTCTCTGCTAGTAAGTAGGGGAAGTATTGTATTCCACCCAAAAATTCCATGTCGAGATTTCAATGGAAATATATGTTTTGAGGCCCCCTGAATCCAAAAAAAGCATTTTTAGAAAAAGGTCCGTGTGTGCGTCTGTCAGTCTGTGGACAGCATAACTCAAAAACGAAAACTCGGTTAAAAACCAAAGTTGGTATTTAAGTTTAAAGTCTTTCAAGGATGCGACACGAAGATTTTGAAGAAAATTGCTCCACCCTAAACTATGCTTTACACGGAAAAGTTTTCGAAAATTTTGATCTTCTTGAAAATGGCCCTAACGATTTTGATTAAAATGCCAATGTTTGAGATATTTTATGACAAATGAAATGTATATCTTGAATTTTCTGGCTATAGCTCCTGTAGTCGCATTTACTCTGGACGACTTTTGCATAACTGGTAAACCGTAAGATAGAGCATATCTTACTATACAAAACATGTAGATCTTCAAATAACACAAAGCAATTAGAGACTCACACTTCAATAAACTGAGTTACACTCAATATTTCACACAACGATCGTTTCGACACATGTACGTGTCATCATCAGACGAACTGACCTTATACAATAGCTACGGAAAACCGTTACAAATTCACAGCGACGTCACAGTGACGTCACGCATACGTCATCCGCCATGACATCCTGTGATGACGTCATTCCTTCCCTTCTCTTAATACGAATTTTGTAACAAATTCAGAAAACGGTACTTCAAAATTCATAACATGGTCCCTATTTTTCAAAATGAATATTTTTTCCCACACCAGTTCAATGGGTTCACTTAATTGCTTTAATAATTTAACCTCGGGGTTTATTTCATGATAAAGTGACCAGAAATGATCTGCCACCGCTGACTTTTCTAATTGTTTATATTTAATGTTTTTAAAATGTTCTTTTTTTCTGGTTTCCAAATGTTGCTTTGTCTTACCAATGTAAACCTTATCACAGTCTAGACAGTCAAATTGATAAATTCCAGACTTCTTGCAATTTGGAATTTTGTCCTTTTTAGAAAAATTGAGCACATTTTTAATATTATATTTATTTTGAGGAGCCAACATTATGCCATGCTCTTTAAAGATGTAGATCTTGCTAAAACGCAATTTATAACTAAATACATTTTTTTTGTAGCATGAAGCATTTCGGAGATATTCCTCGTTATTTGTGTAAGTTTTGGATAACTTATATTTATTTTAAATGGAACATCGCTATTCATTTTTTATATGTTAACCGTGCAAAGAAATCGGAATTAAAAAGCTTTAAAAGATTTGACTATCGCTCAAAGCCTACTGTACTTCCATACTCCCGTTGCACGTGCAAGAAAATGAGCAATAAGATAATTTCTGCAAATGTTTATCTCAGCACGAAGAAGATATAGGAATAAGAGTTTCTAAGAATGGTTAGTAGAAGAGTAGAGAAAGTCATGTGAATGCAACGCATCAGATTTTTATGAAAATATTCGTATTGCGTCCTTGAAAGACACTGAAATTAAATACCAAGTTTAAGTTTAACTGACTTTGCTTTTGAGTTCTGTTGTTCATATACGAATGCACATACGACGCGGATTTTTTCTAAAAATGATTTTCTTTTTAGGGTTCAGGGTTCTCAAAACATATATTTCTGGTGAAATCTTGACACTGAATATTTGGATACGAAATACAGAAAGGAAAGTTCCAAGAACTTGGTGCGGTTTTTTAATAAAGCTATGTTAAAGGTGCTGAGCTTTTGACTCTTTGGTTACCTCGGGTCGTGGTACAGGTGAAATAACGTGGGCACAGGATGAAACGTTTTCACAACCTTTTATTCGCGCCTTTTTCACCGGGAATTACTCACATGTTATCTAGGTGAACATTCTGTGCACGCAGACCGACTTCCTCAACTGTTTCTTCCTACTGCTTGTCATTTAAAATTATACTTTAAGCGTCTAAAGTCACATATCTCAAAAACACGTATTGATTCTTTAGTTATGGGACGCTAAGACATTAAATCTAGCATATTCCTTAACAACGCCTCTGTATTCATACGCGTATGCGTATACTTTTTACGGCGTCCCCCATGACGTCATCTTACATGTTAAATAGTTCCCAAAAATGTTGAGGAAACGATCTCAATTCATCCTTCCAATACATTTAATATTAAATCTAAAATAATTAATATAATAATATACATTAAATTTGAACATATTACTAAATATTAATGATGTTATTAAACAAATAATATTCTTAACAATGAAACAATGGTGTGACTCAGTACTTGGCAAATCCTTACCAACACGAAAAATAAATTAAATTTTACAATATATATTTACATGAATATATATATATATATCGGGGTCTGACTACATATTCTATCTCAAACCCAAAATTTAACTGTAGCTTACGTTGTTGCATATAAGGGAAAACAGCCTCAATATCAAAAACAAGAGTTTTAAATTTTAGCTTTTTAATATTGTTGGAGAGGTGATCCTAAAGCTGATTTTCTTTCGAGATGTTCACGAAATTTTAGTGGTGCACTCTCTTGAACGAATATTTATAAGTTATTATGAATGTTAGTTGATGTTTCGCAGGTGTGAATTGTTGTATGCCAGTGAGGAACAAAGTGCAAATGAGAGACTCACCACGACGGAGAAGGCGGTGGGCAGACGGATGAGCAGGAACACCTTACTGGTGTTAGTAGTCCAGCAATATTCATCTTCCAGCAACGCGCGGTATATGATCCAGGGAATCACAAACAGTGCTGGCAACCCTGTGGAAAGAAAAACCTCAGTTTGTTATTGCATATTAATACAACACAAACATTACAATATCCACTCCTTACGGCTAGTTCTCGACGGGCCACTCACTCACTGTCACTCACTCAGTCACTCACTCATCCACACAACCACCCAAATCATGATCATTTGTCTTGCTTGGAATGAAATATGAGGAGGTACTGTTCAAATAGGATTAGTCCACATTTTTTCAAAATAGTATTTTATGTGTATTCGTGATATTTAGAACATGCTCTATCCAATGGTAAATTCATTTCCCTTCTAACCATATTAGTTTCTAAGCAAACGTGGCTTGAATTATGGGATTCACTTCAAATCGTGTTTTGTCCACCATTTGGTCCACTTCAATTGTATATTGCGTACTAAGTTTGTGAGTGATACTTATTAAGTGGAGAATACATTTTGGGAATACGACGACCGCGGGACCGACTAACTAGCATTCGATATCTGATAGCTTACAGTTCGTGGTTAGTCAATCACTTCTTTCAAAACTTGAAGAAACCGCAAAAAGCAACCAGATTCCACCTCAAGATGTACTGAAGAAATAAAAAGAATTGAATCGCTTCTTAATGTTGTTAACATTAGCAACAATAAATCTAAGTTACTTTTCCAAATTTTATTAGACATTAAGAAAAAACTGAATTCTCAATGTGAACAGATGAAAAGCTATCAATTGAATTGATGGTCTGGGAAAAATATTCATTTTGAAAAATAGGGATCATGTTATGAATTTTCAAGTACCTTTTACTTATTTTGATTATAACCTTTTTTATTTGTTAACCGTGCAAAGAGAACGGGATTCCAAAGCTTTAAAAGATTTGACCATCGCTCAAAGCCTACTGTATTCTCCTATTCCCGTTGCACGTGCAAGAAAACGAGCAATAAGATAATTTGTACAAATGTTTATCTCAACTAACACGAAGAAGATAGAAGAATCAGAGTGTGTAAGAATGGTTAGTATAAGAATAGAGAATGTCATGTGAGTGCAATCAGATTTTCCTTAATCTTGGTATCCATACACTGTTTTTTACTATTAAAACTTCAATTTATCTCCAAGGGTTAAGAGTTATTTGTTTCTTCTTCTCTAATGGACATTTTGAATCGAAAAGTGCCTTTTCATATCTCTCTGACTATTGATTATCTCAACATCTATGTTAGGTAGAAAAATAAATTCTGCGACACTATTGTTGTCTAGGTTCTGTAATCTAGAAATGGCGTTGAGAAGGTTTTCTGGTTTCATCAATCATGGTCGCCTATTATAATTCAGAGACATATTTGAAGGGAGCATGGCGGAGATTCTGCAGATGTGAAGAGCACCAGAGGTTGGTATACACTGGAAGTGTTGGTGAGAAGACAAGAAGCACTAGACCTGCAGTGAGTGACGATAAAGTCGATATCGTGCATACAGCTTTTCAACACAATTCGTAGAAATCGACACACCGTGCCTCCAGGGAAACCAGTATATCTCAGAGCATTATCGTGAAGATTTTATACAAACGGCTGCATTTTCATGCATACAAAGTGCAAATCCTGATGCCAGGCGATAGACCCAGACGTGCTGAGTTTGCACTCATTTTGGAGCGAATCGATGAACATAATGGCTAGCTTTTCACACCACTGGGAATGTAAAAGGGCATAATGTTTGGGTCTGGGGTAGGAGAAACGGCAGATTATATTACAGCGCGTAAGGAACAGCCCAAAAGTAAATGTTTGGTGTGGCTGAATGCACAAAATTCTTCAACCAATCTTTTCCTATGATCCCTCCATTACAGCAGCGGTTTATCAGCACGTACTGGAATGGCATGTTGCACCTCAAGTACAGGAATTTCAATCATGAGTAGTGTTTTATCAAGATGGTGGGTGCACCGCTACAATGTTTGTTTCTTCTAGGATGACACATATCCGGACAATGGATGGGCAGAGACGGTCCAAAACCATGAACCTATCCCCTCTTGGCATCCCTATTATGTGGGAGTACGACAAGGACAACGTGTATAGTTTACCAGTTCCAGTATTGACCCCCTTAACGAATACGACAGAGATGTTTGCAAACACCGCAGAGAGGACGAGTACCGTTCGGATGTTCTTCGGGAAACAAATAGAACACATCTAAGTATATCCTGTGTTGAGCTACTCTTTGTAGGAAACCTCGTATCTGTATCTAGCATAGACGTTGACATACAATTAATCATAAAGACTTTGTCCTCACTTTGTATTAGTATGGGTTATACCGTTCACACATAGTAATAAGGTTCCACATAAGCAGGCTACGTACCCCATCCAAGGACGACATAGAGTGTGATGGAGCTGGTGTCACTGAAGAGAGCCAGGAAGATGAGGTTGTGCAAATACAGTCCTTCCATAAGGATCCAGCAATAGTTAGCCATGATAGAATACTGCCACGTGCTCACCAAAGCTTTACACTCCCAGTTATTTTCCTGCAAACAATATCAACCACTGATGAGTGAAACAGCAGTATCTGGTACATTAACACCATCTTCTTTGCCAGTAACAAATTACAGTAACATAGCAACGTGCTATCCCCAAAGTAAAGGTTTCAGGCGGAAACAAAGCAAGGAGTTTGCACCTTCCGGCTAGAGCAAGAGTGGATGCGATCTGGCCATGGAAACGCACCCCTGCAGCAACTGTAACAAGTCACATGTTATTTAAATTGCAGGGTATGTCTTGGTACGCAAATTTTCCTACTATCAGAGGCTATAAAATTCAGAAACAAGTTCTATCGCTGTCTTTGGCACCCCGTTCTGTGTTACATTGTGACTTGAATTGCTCCATGATGCGTGTCTGCACAAGTTTGCCAACTTAACCTATAACCTTCCTCACACAAGGATTCTGTTGTAAACATGTGACAGAGACATTGAAACGGGACGCTCTTAGGCCGCTGATTGGTTGAAGCTGTCTCTTGTCCAAGCCCTCTAAAATATTTACCTTAAAACCACTTAAACAGAGGCAAAAAGAGATCGTGCTTCACTTATTTGCCGCGGTAACGGTAATAACTGCTTAAATTTTTTTCTATATACAAGGAGTGTATTACTAGTGCACGATGTTATTAAAATATTCGTCATAATTGGATTTTTATTCGAGTATTCCGAGTAATTCCTCTGCACCTGTACGATCCTGGGATGAGACTCGGCTGACTAGCTGAGTGGCAAATTAATGCCAAAGTTTGGATTTCTACATATTTTAGACTTCCAAACGCAGGGCCAACATGAGTTAAAATGTATTGGCTTCTTCACTTGAGACGACCAAATGCAATCGCCGCATCAAGAGCCTACCACTCCCATGTATAAAAAACTACCGCCCCAAATGGCGCCCAACGTGGGGCTCCGAAAAGCAGACAATAAGAACGCAGTTGAGGCGAAACCAATACGAAACCTTGAGCTATGGAATACAATTATCTACGTAGTGTTTCCTGGAATCGACGTTATCTGGAGGGAAGGTGGAGGGAAGTTCATGTATGTCTTCTTTTATTTTTTATGGCACAGTATGAATTCCAAAAGGGAATGTTCACAATAAAGAGAGTTAATTAAACAGATGCCAGGAATTATGTACTATTAATTTATTATTAAATAATATACAGCCTAAACTGCATTAGTTTTTAGAGAAACACTTATATAATTTGTATTCCTGTACCAAACGGCTTTCTCGGCAGGAAGTAATGGGTTTCACGGCGATTCAGATGTTATTGTTTATTGTTCATAGCCGCTTCTGATATTTAAGGCCGTATTTGCTCTTGTGTCGCATAACTCGGAAGCCCAATAATACACTTTGTATGCAACTTTAAGGCAGTCAGCTTTTTATCATGTTACAGGTGGTTCCGTCGAAATAAAACACAACCGAAGTAAATCTTTAAAAAGTGGCAAGAAGCAAATGATCGCGCATTGCTTTGTAATACTTAAAGAAAGGAACTCTGAATCGTCGATAGAAAATCATGAAAAAGAAGCAGGTGATGTCCTAGGTGTTGCCACAGCTATTGTTAAAAAAGAATCGATGTCTAAGGAAGTTTCGGAATGGCCACAAATGGTGAAATTCTCAAAATTTAGATTGTCATTTCTTCTTGTTCTCCAGATTTTAACGATATAAAATGAGAGACATATAGCACTTTAAATTTACGATATGTTAGAACAGGGATGTCCAAACAGTTCTCAATGGAGAACCTTACGCAGTGAGCGGCAATGTCTCACTCCACTCCTCAGTCGGAGGGGCAGACAGTCAGTATCCAGTGACGGACACGAACAGGCGATTCCATGGCAGTTTCTAAGTCATACCTTGAACATTCTAGGAATGTCCTCAGAACACCTCTTCATGCTAGATGATTTTTGCATAAATGGTAAACAGTAAGAGACAGACTAAAGCATACTAAATAAAATTTATGGATCTCGTTAAAATACACAATTTATGTCAAATACTTCTTTTTTCTTTTGAGTGAACCATTTCCGAGATGTTCTTTGTTATTTGTTTGAATTTGCCATTAATTATACTTTTTCAAATAGGAATATGTATTCGTTTTTATTCTTCGGCGTTGCAAAGAAAACGGAGTTTCATAGACATCGCATTCCAACAAATTCTTAAACATTTCACTATCACTTAAAGCCTAGTGTATTCCCATATTACCCTTGTACCTACAAGAATATTCGCAACAGGGTAATTTCTGAAAATGCTTATGTAAATTAAAATGTAGTACTAGAGAAATGAACATTTGCAAGAATAGTGCGTATAAGAGTGAGTATAGCTCTACATATATTCGTGAACAGAGTTTCTCCAAATTGAACTATATTAAACGTTTGTATCGCATTAGTGTATCTTCTAAGACTATGCACCTCACCAAATATTAATAGACTTGTTAAACGTAAGCAAGTCACTAATGAGCACATGTTTATTGTATAAGATAAATCAAACGCAACGTACGCGTCACCAACCCGCCACTGCAACTCAATGCACGGCTGGGGGTTAAAAACAGGCATAGTCCGCGTATGTTGGAAAGAGGTAAATCCATACTCCCCTCTTTCGCAAAGGTTGTACATCGCTATGTTAAAGTATATCATTTTTTGTTTTAACACTATTGCAACTGTCAAAAAAGTATCAAAATGACAGGAAAATGACAAAAGTGTAACATCCAAACTTTCATATGTTTTTTCCTATGAGAGATATCGAAATGAAACTTTCGATATATTTAGGGATGTTTATTCCTCTTTGGGAAATTTCAGCGTTGGGCAGCCTGCTACAACATGGCTGTCGGTTATTCATGTCTTTGTGTAGCAGCACTTTCTCGCTTTGTCTTGCAATTTTTGTTTTTCGTAGTGAAAAGTGAGATTTACTTATCGCTATGTTCGTATATTAATATTTAAAATGCCTAGAAGTACGAGATGATTCAAGAAACGGAAAATGCCGGTAAGCGGGAAAAAATAACAGACACAAATAGGTAGATGTGATACACCTAACCTCAGTACAAACAATACAGATGTATGTACACAGTTCATTTCACAAAAAGACAAAACCTACACTAGAACATTCTGAAGAAATGTTAGAAAATGAAATGAAAATGAAATCTGACAATGAATTTATTAATACATGTTCATTACAAGCTGCACAAAGCGAGTTTGTCTGTTGCAAAAAATGTCAGGGTACAGTTACTATGTCTGTGTTGGTTTAGCAAATGAAATTATACTATATTTTATTCCTGACTTCTTAAAAAACTATATTTTCTCATATATGAACCTTTTTATCCTATCCTATAAAAGATACACGTGAAAATCTTTTACCACATGCTCCTGTACAATATGCGTACTACAAGCTTTTAACACGGGGATTTATTTGTATCGTATTATGTTCTCAAAATAAAAAAAGATTACTCCATATTTTAATTTTTTAAGTACTTTGTGTACAAAATATTTGTTAAAACTAAATAGATTAGAGACAAACTCTTCTATTAAAATCACAACAGTAGATTCAATATTAAGTAGTAAAAACTTCAACTTTCTCCTTAATATGCTCTATGAGAATAAGGAACCTGAGTACAACAAATTTAACATTGGTCAAATAGACCTTTCCGAACCCCCATAAAGACACGAGTAAAATGGTGTAAATATAAGAAACCTGTGGACAAATATAAATATTTTCTAAAAAGTGCTGTACATAGTAAAATTCATCGACATTTTTTCAGAAATGAACCTCCGACACATGCATGCCGTAAATTCTGACACAGATTTGACGAATTTTATCACGGAGTACCTACTCTGCACAAGTTGTTGTTGTTCTGCAGGAATCTAACGAATAGCATTAATGGTTTGACTCTTATCAGACAGATTTTCATAGAAACAAATTAATATAGTGTTTTTCCTTAATATCATTCTCAAACCAGAACCAATCTAGTATTCTTGTTATCATATTCGTGTTCACCGTGGTATAATCCATAAGAAAAGTGAGATATCATTCGTGTCGCAAACAAAAAGTAAAATTTTGTTGTCCAGTGTAATCTTGATGATTTGTTGTTGTTGTTGTGTTTAACGCCCGCTTTTACTACTACGGCACCGCAGGCGGTGACACTGATGACACATGGAATGAAGATGGAGCACCGGTGGAATGAGATGGCGGGGGAAACCGGAGCACCCGGAGAAAACCCGCCCAGACGCCGTTTCGTCCACCACGAATACCACATGCGGGTCCCTGGGATCGAACCCGGGCCGCCTATGTGGTAGGCGAGCGCGCTAACCAGTCGGCCACGGCGCCGCCTCTTGATCATTTAAAAACCTTAACTGAAGATATGAAACAATTAAACATTTTCTGTTGTAAATGAAATCAAAGCGATTATTGGAGCTCCTAGTTTATAGAACGTAAAAACACAAAACATTGTGCTGTGAGTCACTTTATTTGCACAGAAAACCAATAACAAATGAGGCTCTTACATTAAAAGCACCTTTAAGTGGCAGAAATATTAAATAAAATAAATGTTTCAATAGTAATGCTTTTTAAAAGGGTTCTCGAAGAAAGGTGACGTGTTGACGTTTCTGTTCTTGAAGATAGGTGTATATTCTGAGTAGGGAATAAATATACATTAATTATTGATATTAGTGATTTCAACCTTATTTGTCTGTCATTAATAAAAATAAACTAAACGAGCTGCAACTCCACATTGAACACTGCGATACTCGTGCTTGTTATAGAAATACTCCCTTTTTTTATTCCTCTATATAAATGTAAGCGAATGCTTAGAACAAAAAAAAGCAAATTTTAAAACCATTTCTAAAGGTGCACGAACTTTCCGCCTTGTAGTGAAATTAGCTGCTAAGTTAGTGACAGCAAGCTTAATATCATATGATACAGCGCGAATACCTAAGTGACGAATAGCCAAGAGCGCTTCGTCGGTGACTAAAGTTCAGAACTGCTAGCTGCCGAGGGTTCGATTCTCGTCTTTCGCATGTTTATTTTCTGAAATACAAAATTAAAAAAACGTGTTTAGTTCTCTACAAATTTTTATCAGGAATGGAGATTCAGATGAAGGCACACTGCTACAAATTGAGTTAATGGGGAAATGGCAACGTTGTGTCGTGCTTGGAAATAAACGACATGACAACCTTGCCGGATGCAAAGGTTACTTCACCCTCAAGTAATCTACAACTGTATTCTGTTTTGTTTAATGTATCATGAATTACATTGCTCACTTGCATCCAGATCTGGTAATTTACACTATTAGACGCTTATATATTTTAATATGGTAATAGCCTACAAAATTTATAGAGATGCTGTTGAATATGAATGTTTAAAGGGAAATATTAATTTCAGGAGGAATGTTTCACAATTGAGGTAGGCGTGCTCCCTGCTTCATTTTCAGCAATTGCAATTAATATCTTATGAAGCATTCAGCTGTAAAATTGTAATTGTACTGCAGCATTCATAATTAATAAAAAAAATATTTTTGTTGTTTAACGACGCTGTCAATTGCCAGGATCACATCAGCGTCGCCGGTGTGCCGGAGTTTCGTCCCGCAGGAGTACTTTTACATGCCAGTAAATCTACTGACATGGAGCTGTCGTTTTTAAGCACACTTAAAAACCATCGGCCTGGGCCGGGTTTGAACCCGCGACCATGGGATCGGTAGGCCAGCGTCTAACCAACTGAGCCACCCAGACCGACACAGCATTCATAAGGCGGTGGGAAAAGTTACAACGGTACGTGGAATAAGGATATCTAAAGGAGGAGTTTATGAGAAATAGATTCCATTAGGTTGTATAATTTTATATTTCGCACGGGTTATATAAATAATAATCTTCCCATTAAGAAATAAAAAAGAAAAAGGGAAATAAATATAAGTATCTTAAATGGGATTCGAACCCTTGTCATCCCGCACTGTTCATTCGAAAGAACACGTTTAGCCAGCTCACCTATTGTGAACACACGGATTTGGCCTGTTCACGTTTTGTAAGTCTAGCACCAATACTGGAATAATTTTAGTTCTAGTCCACAACTTAATAGAAACACCATAAGAACATATGTTCTGCAGGTGCACTGAAGTTGAATCTGCAATGTTTGCCCGTTATTGTATAAGGATTGCTAAAATATTGCTTTTAAAAACTGCGAGGTGATGTGAATTGCGAGGTGACATGGCTGCCATGTACTCCGAACAGCAAGGGAAGCATAGGACTAATTTAATTCTCATACCACCTATTCGAGTACGCCTGGGAGTTAGGTGACCCTTCGCGCAGGTCTCACTGAAGATGGGTGTCTACTTTTGTGAAAGATAGTACATCAAACACGGGCACGTTGAACCCGCTCTTGTTTACAACAGGGTCTTTCTTGTGTGAGACAAAAGATAATATAGCCTTACCCGGTTAATGATGTAAACGGAACCGTTCTTCTCCACCATGTCCTGTGGCAAGCCGACCCCACTCACGAAGATGATGTCCTTAAGAAGAGTCATGAAGGCTCGCATGATGAAAGATACAAACAAGTGAAGGTGTAGCATGTTGCGTGGACATCGCAGCTTCCTATTGCAACACATCGGTACAAAATTATACACCAAGTGATTATTACATCAAGAGATTATCACTTAGAGAGATATGACATGTGACATTTGTGCAAAAACAATTCACTAAATCTATACCTATGGGAATGAAAATATGCGAACATACTTAAGATTTTGTTGATATATGTCTAAAGTCTACGATACACAACAAAGAGGGACACCTCGCGCACTGCAACCTACCAGGAGGAAGGGATCAAGTAGGAGACTGCAGGCAGCAGAGATGCGCGGACTAGAGACAGCGAAGAAAGCTAATGATATTTGTACCTAATTTATACCACAAACTATTTATTTATATTTCCAAGGAAAGCGCATTCCCGTGGATATCAGAGGACTGCTCGGTTGAATAGGTCCATGGTAACGTGCGAGGCTCGCATTCGAAAGGTTCCGGGTTCATTCCTGTCAACCTCCACTTTGACTTTGGGTTTGTTGTTTTTCCTGG
The DNA here is from genome assembly GCA_030765045.1 of Tenodera sinensis. NCBI lineage: Eukaryota > Metazoa > Arthropoda > Insecta > Mantodea > Mantidae > Tenodera > Tenodera sinensis. Next base: position 24,136,723 of record CM060969.1, on the reverse strand, counting down.
ATGTAGAGAAGAATCCTAGGGTGAATTCTCATCACAATTTCCTTTCCTTCCGTAAATTTGTGGTACGGGACCACCGGCGTTACCTCCCTTCTGAAGGAAGCCACACTAAGGACTTTTAGACCCGGAAAAGTCCATCACCCTTCCCGGGTTTGAACCCAAGGACTCGGAAACCAGAGACTAGCGTGTTGACCCGAGACCACGCAGGACGGCATGCTTTAGGCGTGCTTCTACTCTTTGTGGCACATGGCGGAGACGGACAGATGGCGCGAGTGAAGGGTCGAAGGGCAGACGGCACTAGAGGGCTACTTAGTCATCGTCCTCTCTAGGCAGCTTCAATGTGGTACGGGTCTTCGAGACAGGAAGTGTTAGGACTTCCGCGCGACTCCGTGGTCTGTAGCCTGCTGTAGTTGTTCACTTCACCTCTTCCTTCTTGAGGCGGTAGTCACAATACCTGGTGCACAAAGTGTCCCTCTTCATTTCCTACCCTACTAGCACAACCCGGTAGACGTATCCTGCAATAGATTTATTTATTTACCTTTATATATCTAAAAAGCGGTGGTCTGTATGCAATCCAGCGTTTTCGCTCCGTTGGCTGGTAGCCGCCACGCATTTCTGATTGATCTTCCTTGCGTGGCTTTTCAAATAACTTCCAATAGTCAATGTTTATTGACGGATGAGATGCCCAAAAATAGGTTAGTACTATGTGAACCTAAGTTTCTCTAAAAAAAAGGGTTATTTATACATCAATTTGGATGCTAACGCTATTTCAAACTTACTCACCAAGCACGAGAAATGAAATATGTTATAGTGTTTTTGTCGATAACTGGGAAAAGCATAGATACTTTCATAGCAATCGGTTGAATGGTATAGAAGTTGATGCGCTATAGCGACATCTAGTGGCGAGTTATAGTGAAATGCATAGCATAAAAACCTTCTTCATGAAAAACACTTAGAAGCGCCAATTTTTATGGTGATCGGTCAGCCGATGTTGGAGTTAATTAACTTTATAATACCAATACCTATTTTTGTATAAATAGATTTTTAAAGAAAATGTTCAGAAAGAGTTTGGAGAAGACAGGCTAAGCGAGAATCTGCATCACTAAGTAGTGGGATGACTGTCCCAAAGGGTGGGATTACAAGTTGTAGGAATGTCCCATGTGTCGATCCAGTTACAAGCGATAGACGGTTTTAATCAACAGATGGGATTCCTTTACCTGCCTGCTCACATACAAACTTCAAAAGCAGTCCGCTATACATACAGAAATACTCAAGTTTCCTCCGATCAAACATCCTTTTCACAGTTGTACATGCTAGTTGCAAGTTGCTATCCGTGTAGTTCCTATCTGCTTCAAATAGAACTGCAGTCTAGAACCTGTGTTAGACTCACTCACTTTCTCTATACACCACTTTCTCTACTAAGTATAGCAGTAAGTAGGTGAAGTGTTGCATAGATATCGAACAAGTTCAAGTTCTGGGACCCTCTACATTGATCTTTTAAACCTTTGAAATCCCGCTCTCTTTGCACGGCGAACAGATGAAAACGTGAATATCGACCTTCCAATTGAGAAAAGTAACGAAGTCTCTGTTGCGTTGAAATATACGGAGCAATATTTATTCTTGGAACTATAACTTAGCAATCCACTAAAAATGTATGACTAAACGTTTATAAACCCTTCTGTTTATACGTTGAACAAACTTTTGAACGACTTCTCTCACTCACGTCCATCCATCACTCACAGCGGACCAGCTACAAATGGAATGCTAAGTATTTAAAAATGCCCGTTGACTAGCTATTCCGCGGTAATTTCGCTTTCAAACGTACCACTATTTTATTAGTTTTCTCTTTATATGTAGGTACTTGTATTTATAGCAAACCATCACAATATTATTATTTATTAATACTAAGTGCTTTATTATTCTTTTACTTATTAATTATTTCTAAATTAGTTATGACTACCTGTATGAAATAAATTTCAGTATCAGAAGCAAATATTCATGTAATATTATTCACTACATTATCTTCAGTTATCACTCAAAATATCTTCACTTATACATCTAACAGGCTATATATATAATGTTTCTGAAGTTTTTATTTTCTCAATAACTCTCTTGATACTTACTTGTTACATGATAAATTAAACGTATATCTTAAATTTTCAGGGAATAGTCTCGGAAGTCTTCTTCATTGTGGATGCCTTTTATATAACTTGTAAACCGTAATATATAAACAAAATCTTACTATATAAAAGTCTGATGTGTTGCACTCACATGACTTTCTCTACTCTTGTACTAACCATTCTTACAAACTCTTATTCCTATATCTTCTTCCTGTTAGTTGAGATAAACATTTGTACAAATTATCTTATTGCTTATTTCCTTGTAAGTACAAGGGGAATAGGGAAATACGGCACCTGGGCTTTGAGTGATAGTCAATCCTTTAAAGGTGGTCGCTGTTTAAAGGCTTTAAAATTCTGTTCTCTTTACACGGCCAACAGATAAAAAGTGAGTAACGACCTTCCATTTGAGAAAGGTATTGCAAAACTCACACAAATAACAAGGAATACCTCTGAAATGGTTCACTCTACAAAAATGCATTTGGACATACATTGTCTGTTTTGGCAAGATCTACATTTGTATAGTAAGATTTTGTCTATCTCTTACGGTTTACCAGTTATGGAAAAGTCATCCAGAGTAAATAGGACTATATAGGCTGTAAAAAAGCATAATATACATTTCATTTGTCATAAAAATATCTTAAATATGATATTTTAATCAAAATCGTTAGAGCTATCTTTAAGGAAAACAAATTTTGCGAAAGTTTTTCTATGTAAAGGGTAGTTTAAAGTAGATAAATTTTCTTGAAGTCTTCTTGTCGCATCCTTGAAAGATATTAAATTTAAATAGCAAGTTTGGCTTTTAACCGACTTTTCGTTTTCCAGTTATGCTGTTCACAGACACACACAGCCATTTTTAAAAGAGTTTGTTTTTTTAATTCACAAGAGCTCAAAACATGTATTTCCGGTGAAATATCAACATCGAAATTTTAGGAGGAATACAATAATTCCTCTGCTTACTATACGTAGTAAAGTAAACATTTAGAACTCGTTAGGTAGGCAGTTTACGTAAATTTTGATTGTGGGGTTAATCATTTCCTAGATATTTATTGCCATTGGTTTGAATTTACAAATTTACTTTTGTTAAATGGGAAGTTGTATCTTTTTCTGCTCATGCAAAGAGAACGACACCTTAAAGTGATCACATAACCTATGTTCAAATGTTTGGTTATCCCAATTAAAATGAAGTAGATATAAGAATATGTGTTTTATGGGAATCGTTTGTACGAAAAGAGTAGAGAAAGTTGTAACACACTAGACTTTTTAAGACAAGGCGAGAGTAAGGAAGTACGTTCAAAGTTACCTTCTGCAATCATCTTAGTTTAACTTCAAGCTAGTGGAAAGAGGCAGGGAATTGAGAGCAGAATATGCCATCCCGGAGATAAGCGTGTTAGGGAACGAGACAGGCTGTTAAAACTAATTGTGTTTTACTACTCTGTGCTTATATCTTGAGCAGTGTTTTATGGGGTCTTGAAATGGGTTATTGCTGGAGGTAATTTGTCACAAGGTGGGTTTAGCGTGCGCTTAATTAATTGACGTTACGAACATGGGGTTCAGCTGCTCCCATACACAATAAAATAATTCAAGTGTATTCGCTGTATTTGACAACGGTATTTTACGGTAATAGGAATCGACGCACGTTCCCAGTTGACAAGTGATTTGTTTCAATCTAACGTGGCTAACCACGGACAAATACCTCATCAAGGAGCTTCATTATCCAAATTACAAAACTTCGATGTATTACATTCACACCGTTCTATTTAACGAGGAAAATGGTTCTGCGCTAACGTGCGAGGCTTGCATATGTGAGGCATTGGGTTCGATTATGGGGCTTGCTTTTGTTAAAGTGAATGCTGCTGTGTTTACTGCCATTTTGGTCCCCATTTCATGTTTGAGGTGCACTGTCACTCACTGTTAGACAGATGGCGCGCATGGTTGCTCACTGGGAAGTTATTCTAGGCCTTGTCAGATGGCAGCCTTCTGTGAGTCGCCTCAGGTGAGTCAAGTTCTCCCCAGTGCTGCAAGACGGCAGCTTTCTCGGTGCTATTTCTTTGTTAATGCACTTTCCTCGTTTGAAGACTGCCAAGAAGATGACGCATAACTTCATAATTAACGGTTTTTTTTTTTTTTTTTTTTTTTTTTTTTTGAAATACAATTGTCAGTTTGTAAAATTAGTTATAACACATTAAATTAACAACAACCAACTTCAAGAAAATACAAATAATAGGTATCAATATCAACTGAGTCGAATTCTACCCCTTTATGCCAGATGAAAGCGTTCGCTGATCCAACTCAGTGGACTCGAGTTTTACTCGATTCCTCCATATTGGAACCGTTTCTAGCACGGGGTGTACTCAGCCTCATTAGGTCCCGAAAGGGCCATTTGAGGACCTAGTTGAGAAAGAAGTAGCGACTCCACGTTTTGAAGACCGCATAACCGTCCGGGAGGGTTCGGGGCGCTGACCGTGTCTCACCCCCTAGCACTGCACCTCACTCATGGTGGCTGCAGTGGGCCGAGGTGAGAGACGCAGCGGTCGAGCGGTAAGCCTTAGCCCATCAGGGATGTTGCGCTAGGGGTTTAGTTTTTTCTTAGCTAAGTCTCTAAGCAAGGGTATTTCCTATCCTCTCCAGAGTTTGGGAAGTACGACTATGTGTGCGTGCGTGCGCGCGCGCGTGTGTGTGATCTAACGAATAAAATTCAAACAAAACAACACTGTATACTGTAGTTAACACTATTTCTGTGTGGCAATATATTCTAAACGAAAGGCCGTTGATGTGACCTTCGTAGCTGTAGTATAAATAGAACAATAATAAAAATCGTATGTGTTGCACTCACATGACTTTCTCTACTCTTGTACTAACTTGTACTAACTAACTAACTAACTAACTAACTAACTAACTAACTAACTAACTAACTAACTAACTAACTAACTAACTAACTAACTAACTAACTAACTAACTAACTAACTAACTTGTACTAACTATTACTATATCTTCTTCGTGTTAGTTGAGGTAAACATTTGTACAAATTATCTTATTGCTTATTTCCTTGTAGGTACAAGGGGAATATTAGAATACAGTAGGCTTTGTGCGATAGTCAAATCTTTTAAAGCTTTCGAATTCCATTCTTTTTGTACGCTCAACATATAAAAACTGAATAACGATGTTGCATTTGACGAATATTTAAGTATTCCAACACTCACACAAATAACTGGGAATATCTCCGAAATGGTCCAGTATACAAACAAATTTATTCCGACATAAATTGTGTGTTTTAGCAATATCTACATGTTTTGTATAGTAAGATTTTGTCTATCTCTTATGGTTTACCAGCTATTTAAAAGTCACCCAAAGTAATCAAAACTACATGGGCTATAGAAAGAAAATTAAAAATGCGCATATAATTTGTCATAAAAATGTTTTAAACATTTTAATAAAAATCGTTGGAGCCATTTTTCAAAAAAAAATAAACATTTTATAAGCATTTTTCATGTAAAGGGTAGTTTATGGTGAAGAAATTTTCTTCAAAATCTTCGTGTCGCATCCTTGAAAGATATTAAACTTAAATAGTAACTTTGGTTTTTAGCCGATTTTTCGTTTTATAGTAACGCTGTCACATACATAGCACAGACAGACAGACACACACACGCGCGCGCGTGTACCCTTTTCTACAACTGCTTTTTTGGATTCAGGGGGATTCAAAACATATATTTCCTGTGAAAGTTGGACATCGAAATTTGGAGTCGAATACAATACTTCCCCCACTTACTATACGTAGTGTAGTTAATTGGAGGAAGTAAGGTTTGAGGTTAGAGTCGTTCTGCCAAAAATTAGATAATGCTGCTGCCATGACTTGGCGTACGTGTCGTTACTGAGCAATTAGCACAACGATGGTTCCAGCCATTCAATAAAGAGAGAGGAAAACAAAGGTTTAGGTCCTGGAAAACCACATTATAAAATATTGAGAATACGCGCAGAGTTTGGAAGAAAAGTTCTCAGACAAGGTCTGGGAAGTTGTCAGATTTATAACACACATCACTATATTAAGAAGCTTAAAAATCGTTGAAAAGTTGTAAATTTGTATCAGATGAACTAATCCCTGATCAAGTTCAACGCACACAGGATATCTGTCGTCAGCTTATCGTTAATTCCTAGGATGACAGATTTATCAGTAGAATTGTCACATGTGATGAAAAATGGGCTTATGTTACAGCAACCCTGACACAGCGAGTCCATCTTGCTTCTGGACAGCTGCTAGTGTTTTCAAAAAAAGTGATGTGTTACATTCACATGGCCTTATCTACCAGGTCACAATACGTTGTTCTTAAAAAATGTGATGTGTTGCACTCACATGACTTTCTCTACTCTTGTACTAACCATTCTTAAAAGCTCTTTTTGCTATATCTTCTCGGTGTTAGTAGAGATAAACTTTTGCAGAAATGATCTTATCAATTATTTCCTAGCATAACTCAAAAACGAAAAGGTTAAAAACCAAAGTTGGTATTTAAGTTTAATGTCTCTCAAGGATGCGACACGGAGATTTTATTTTGAAGAAAAGTCCTCCACCCTAAACTACCCTTTACATGGAAAATTTTGATTTTCTTGAAAATGGCTCTAAAGATTTTGATTAAAATGACATATTTTAAAGATATTTTATGACAAATGAAATGTATATTTTGAATTTTCTGGCTATAGCTTATGTAGCCCTGTTTACTCTGGATGACTTTAGCATAACCATAAGAGATAGACGAAATCTTACTATACAAAAAAATCTAGATCTTGCTAAAACACACAATTTATATCCCAGTAATTTTTTTTTGTAGAGTGAAACGATATTCCTGGTTACTTGTGTCACTTCCGGAAAACTTATGTCGTCAAATGCAACATCGTTGTTAAATTTTTATATGTTAATCATGCAAAGAGAACGGAATCTCAAAGTTTTAAAATATTTGACTATCACTCACTGTATTCCCATAGTCCCCTTGTACCTACAAGGGAATAATTAATAAGATCATTTCTGCAGAAGTTTATCTCTACTAACACGAAGAAGTTACAGGAATAAGAGTTTGTTAGAATGGTTAGTACAAGAGTAGAGAAAGTCATGTGAGTGCCACACATCAGAATTTTTCTCAAGAAGTACTCAAGGAATTGATCTGAAAATTCGGAACTTTCTTACAGAATATATGCCAAATACCTGGCCGACCACTCTGAACTTGGGCTTTTTTTTTCGCGGTTTTCCTTGTTGCAATACTGGGGCGAGTTATATAATTCGGCGAATATTTATGCCTCACATTTCATTATGATGTTCCAGGTTCAAAAGATCAGGTGGTGAAGTTAAGATTTACTGAAATGTCTGTTCTGGCGTGCAGTGTGTGACATAACCTCAAAGAGATCTGTCCATGAGGAAAGTTCCCCCTGAGTAGGGTTCTGTCGGCATCAGATGTTAATATCTCGGGATGTTAGGGACCCCGTCTATGCGCCTAGGTGTCGTCCTGATAACTGACAACCGAATATCTGGTAAAACATATAATAAACAGGTAACTATTTGCTTACAAAGTGCTTCTTTCCAAGCGTAGGATTTGTAATTTTAGCCATGTTTGTTCCCAAGATATTTCCTAGGTCATTTACAAGTAGAGCAGTACCATTAATTATGTCACTTCCTGTGTGTGGGGTGTGGTCGCAACCTTATCCAGTAATTACTGAATCACGAGTTATCTTTAAATGCGCTTGGCACGCAATGGAGCGGCAAATAAGTGTTTGAGTGATGAATTTATTTCTTATCATAATTAAAATCGTTTATGTAACAGCGAATGTTTTTGTAACAAGACACTATATACATACGTTTTACACATACGCATCTGTTTATTCCATAATTTCATAGTCTAACTGTAATATGCAATCTGCTTAGTGCAGTGTGTGGGGATTTTCTCCCACTGGGAGCCTGTTTCGGGGTACACTAAGCCTCGTTGGGTCCATGAGGGGTCAATTAAGGATCTACTTGATGGAGAAGTACAGCCTGTGACGTTTAACTTGTGGTATCCCTCTTAGACAGAGAAATTGGACTGCTTCAGAGTGGCTATTGTTTATGAATCGCAAGAATTGTCTTAGATCTTGACAACTTATACCTGTGTCGATTCCCATTCCTAGCTAGTAGTGCTTCGAGTTAAACAAAATACTCACCCAGTGCGTTTACCGTAGCGCTGAAGCGGGCCGCTATCTTGGGCAAATCCACACGAATCCTATTGTCATGCCTGAAAGGTGTGAATGTAGCTGAAATGACTCATTTAGCTAATAATGAAGATTCAGTTTTCAAAAATTAAGAAAGGAGTAAGGTGAATCAGTCGAAAGCACGTACTTTAGGGTTAAAACACTACTGATATAAAGGGATACACATTTTCCTAATAATGCACATTTTTCATTTTCTTCTTCTTATTATTTTTATCAGTTAGAGCTAAAGCAACAGTAACTGTCTGTAATACAAAAATGCCTTCCTCTTACTTTTCGTGAAAGAGTTGAGCTCTTTTGTAGATTATCGGGTTCTAATAAAACTAATGATCTCCTTGTCTTAAATGACAGCTAAAGTTGCCAGCCCACTTGCTTCTCCTTATACCTGACCCGTGAATTTGAGGCCTATCCTACCCTTCCTCCTACTTACACTAATGAAGACTAAATTGTGTCTAAATTCATTCAAATTAAGACAAAAATACACTACAGCATTGTTTTCAAAACATTTCTGCAACATTTAGTGAAAGAAAGGGTGTTCTAGAATGGTGTAGTATACAGAATGAGGAGCAGGTACACATACATGATGTGGGAAGGACCTTAAAACGACCGCTCTATAGAAACAAAAACAGATGGTAACAGAAAGTGACTGTGAATCATACTGACTTCCTGTATACACAAAGAACAGACGGTCCAGTTTCCTGCCATGTCAACAACAATAAAATAAATGGCGCAGAAAGGCGAGCACCAACTAAAAGAAGTAAAAATCAAATAAAATCCGCTATCTTACATCCTGACTCCGAAGGTCTATATCATCCAAAATGTTATAGTTCACTTTCTACCAACAGAAAGTTTGCGTATATCGTCATTTTATTAAGACCGTCTTTTGGGGATACTTAATCTAGTATTAATAATTTTATCCCATCTTTACACCGTCGTAAGCAACAAAACTATTACATTCCAAAACTGATGTCCAGATTTCACTGGAAATACATCTTTTGGGACCCCTGAATACATTTCTAGTAACAGGACCATATATCTCTTCGTGCATCCATGATTTTTCTTTACTTGGCTTCTATAGGACTTACATCCCCTCGGACTTACAAGCCAGCACCTAGGGTCAGATGTCTGTCGGGGAGCAGAGGAACCTATCTAGACAGAGTGAAACTGTCAGTATGAGAGTGAGGAAGAGGATGATATGAAACGCAGACGAAATGGATGATGGGAAAGGTGATAATGGAACAATTGGTGGAGTGAATCGCGGGGGAAACCGGAGAACCCAGAGAAAACCACCCTGACGCCGCTTCGTCCACCACGAATACCACATGCGGGTCCCTGGGATCGAGCCTTGGTGAACGATCTAATCGCTCGGCCAAAAATGGCTCTAACAATTTTGATAAAATACCACATGCTTAAAATACCTCTACCACAAAGAAGGTATATTTTGAATTTTCTGACTATAGCATATGTAGTCCTGTTTAGTCTGGATGATTTTTGCATAACTGATGAGCCGCAAGATATAGACTAAATCTTACTATACAAAAAATGTAGATCACGCAGAAACACATAATCTATGACATGCGCTTTTTGTGGAGAGAACCATTTCCGAGATATTCCTTGTTACTCTTCTGAATATTGCAATACTTGTACTTTTTCTAAATGGCAACTCGTTATTCATTTTTTATGTCCTAGCATGTAAAGAGAACACATTTTCAAAGCCCTTAAAAAGTCTAACTGTCAGTTGAAGGCTAGTGTGTACCCATTTTCTCCTTTTACCTAGAAGTCAATTAGTAATAATGTGACTCCGGCCGCGGCGCACAACAAAGGACAGCTGCGGCCAAGCTATTTCACACCACATAACAGCGTGTATCGAAGACGCTTTAGGTCAAGATTCCCCACACCACTCATACGAGCAAACACATGACAGTAAGGAGCGCGACTCGTCTAAAAGGGTTTTCCAGGTCATTCGAGAAATGTCTGACGGCCGGCTTGTTTGTAAATGTCCGAGATGTCAGCTTGTGGGGCAGTTTTTGAGTCGGTCAGTGAGTCAGTGAAAGCGAGACAGCTGTGTGTGTGTGTGTGTGTGTGTGTGTGTGTGCGCGCGCGCGTGTCTGTCTATGCGTGTGATACTGTCAACGTGAAAGATACATCGCGTCGAAGTGAAGAAGTTTTAATGAGTGTTAAGCGATTGTATAGTCGGAGTTAGTGTTTGAGGGACAGTGAAAGAAGTGAGTCAAGGTTACTAGAAGAGAACAGTCGTGAGTTGTAACATCACGAAAGGCTGTAAACTGTGTTAACGTAAAGAAGAGAACTGTGTTTTTTTGTAAAAGTGTTTGAAGGACAATATAGTGATACAAAGGTAACTGGATTGGACTTTTGCCGTATTTTCACCATGGTGTCAGGAGTGGGATAGGTCGAATTGTTGTTTTGTTACAATCATGTGAAGGTAACGTATTTTCTATCTCTCTAAACAGATATTAAGTTCCCTTACGATGCTGACAGCGAACCATGTTAAAATCCCCAGTTAAAAGTATTTCCATCATAAGTGACATTTTCATCGCATTTTTACTTTCTCTACTACGTATAGTAAACTGGAGGAGGTATTGTATTTCACCAAAAATTTAATGTCAAGATTTCACCGAAAAATTTTTTTTGGGCCCCCTGAATCCCAAAAATGCATTTTTGGAAAATGGTGCGTGCTAGCGCGCGTGTGTCTGTAGACAACGTAACTCAAAAACGAAAAGTCGGTTAAATACCAAAGTTGGTATTTAAGTTTAATGTGTTTTAAGGATGTGACACGGAGATTTTGAAGAAAATTACTCTACCCTAAACTACCCTTTAAAAGGAAAAGCTTTCGAAAATTTTGATTTTGTTGAAAATGGTTCTAACGATTTTGAATTAATATTACATATGTTTAGGATATTTTTATGAGAAATAAAATGTATATTTTGAATTTTCTGGCTAGAGCCTATGTAGTCCTGTTAATTCTGGATGGGTTTTGCATAACTGGTAAACCCTAAGAGATAGATCAAATCTTACTGTACAGAAAATGTAGATCTTACTAAAACACACAATTTATGTCTGAATAACTTTTTTTGTAGACTGAACCATTTCGGAGATATGCCTTGCTATTTGGGTGAGTTTTGCAGAACTCATACTTCCGTCAAATGAAACATCGTTATTCACTATTTTATATGGTAGCCGTGCAAAGAGAACAGAACTTGAAAGCTTTAAAAGGTTTGACTATCGCTCAAAGTCTACTGTATTCCCATATTTCCCTTGTACCTACAAGGAAACAAGCAATAAGATAATTTGTACAAATGTTTATCTCCACTAACACGAAGAAGATATAGGAATAAGAGTTTGTAAGAATGGTTAGTACAAGAGTAGAGAAAGTCATTTGAGTTCAACACGTATTTTTTATTTCTCTAAACAGGTATTAAATTCCTTTACGATGCTGACAACTTTATTAAACTCCGCCGTTTTAACTGTAGTCGAAATATTTTTCTCACAAATGACGTCAACATTTTTATCGCATTTTTCTTGTACAATTTTCCAGTTATTTAATAAAGGCGTACCTTAACATGCTGTATAAACAGATTAGGGTTTGGAGTAGGTACCAATAATTAAAACAGACGCAGGAACAAAGAGCTGAAACAAGATGTTTGTGTAATCTCCTTGGAGGTCCTTGTTGCTAATCCAGAGAGAGGTTCTCTTGTGATGTCAAAATTAATTAAGTTTTTCAGTCAGGTTAATGCACACGCTAGCTATTGTGCACCGTCTTTTGTCTTCCTTTATTAAACCGGACACCTCACCACAGTCCGACCATATCTAGTTATTTACGACTTTGTTCTAAAGGACACCAAGCACTGAAATAGCAGGTAAGGGCTTCGCCTGCTTTGCTTCAAGTTACCCCTAAATTTAAGTTCCACTCTTTATCATTTCATCAAGTTTAACTATTCATATTGCTGTTTATAGCTTTCAGTACCTCTCATTAATTGTATACTAATAGACAACAAATATGTTTATGTAATGTCGTTTCATTAGTCAAACTAATACATACATTTTTCATTTCTTCATCCACAAAACGTTTCATATTGTAAAAAAAATTCAAAATTCAAATTCCTATTACTTTTGTATAACTTTACTGTCCTCTAAATTTTACTACAAATACATTATTTTGTTCTCGCTGTTAACACAGTTTAATGTCCTTTCTGCTATTACAATTGTTCCTCTGATAATTTTTCTCAGTCTTACAATGTGTTTCTCCAGTTTTACTGTCTCTTATATCTTGACTATTTCGGCACAATCACTCGACGACACATACATACTCACTGACAGGCTGGCTGACTCACTCACGTAACTAAAAACTAACTGTACACGACGACTTACAACAACTCAACTCAAACTGACTCAAAACTAAGCTATTCTGAGTGACTGCTCGCGTTGTCTATGGTCCTCTTTATATTGTAGCCAATGTCACGTGACTTTCCAGAACACTTCATGCACACGTGCACTGAAAACTCAGCGAGAATCAACGAGAAGCTTCTCGGTCCCTTTTGTTGTTATCGTGCCGCCACGGCCACGCTCACATACAACCGCTCCGGGCCACCTGGTCCCCTCTTGTCCGTATATTGTTGTACGACAAATGTCACAATATTGTTTGTAAACCTCTTTTTATTTTTCTGTAATTAATAAACTCTCAGCACTTCGTTCAAAATGTCAATGAAACATTTGCTTAGCAACCATATTACATCATGTATCCGTGATCTTGGATACATCGTAATTTTTTAATTTAGCAAATATATTAATTATTTTGACGTTTTTATTACTAAAATTACATAACACATTGTATGTATAATATTTTCATTGTGACACTTAACTCACATGCTAAACATATACTCATGTGAGGTTATACACTACTTACATAAATAACTATTATGTATGTCGGCTAATCTCCAAAACCCCTAATAATTATTGACATTTCTTTAAACATTGAAAAGATAAATTTATTCTGACGAAGATTGCTGTGCAAAACATCCCTAATTTAACTTAATAGATTACTGGAGTATTAAAAATATTCACAAAGTTCTTGTGCCTGAACAGATTGTAGTCATAAAAGAATATACTTATGAAGATGTTGAGAATGTCACGGAGTAGTAAATAGTTGTTAGTGTATAGAATATAAATAGTTGTCCACGGAGTATAAAAACAAACTACAGGTATAAGGAATATACATAGATGTAACAAACAGAAGACATGGTTTACAATCGATTTGTATGCATTTATCAAATACTACAGATGTGTATGTAATGAAACAATGTTAAAATTTGACTGTGGAATTATTGACTTTCAATACATCTATTAATAATCTTATAAATGGTTTTATTTGTGTATCGTCGCTTTAACAACTAGGTTATATCGTGGCGTTTTGGGGTTAAGTATAAACAAGTTATCAATGATGTAATAAAAAAACGAAATAACTGATGTTTTTGAGGTTATGTTGCACATTCACTGGCAAGTTGAACGAGTCTCTTGGCGGCTTCATCGGTCACTTCCTATGATACCTTGGTGGGAGGTTATCCATACCTCGCTTATTTATTAACATGAAGAGAATTTTGACCTTTTGGAGAGTTCCAGATCCGTTGACCTGCACTGTATGTGGAATATAGGTCAGGTAACCTCTAACCTGTAAAAGTGTCCATTCCATTCGTTTATATCCTGTGGAATTAAGAGCGGTAAGTAACCTTTTTTGAACTCGAGCACTCCTGATGTTCATTTTACGTTCTGTATAGTATGGATGAAGTCTTTTGAGTCTATTCAGAAGAGCTTCTAGATCGTTGGTGTATTGGAGAGCCAGTCTACCTATATCGGTATTGACCACAGTGTTTTCAAAGAAACCTTTGAGTTGGAGAAAATTGAGAGTAAAGCTGTGAGATTCTGTTTCCATGAGGGATTTGACCGGTTTCAGCAACTCTGCACATTAAGTTATTATATCTGTTCTTCTTGCCTTTTTAACTTTCTCTACTATGTATAGTAAGTAAAGGAAGTATTGTATTCCACCCAAAAATTCGATGTCGAGATTTCACGGAAACATATGTTTTGAGGCCCCCTGTATATATATATATTTAGAAAAAGGTTCGTGTGTGCCTGTCTATCAGTCTGTTAACAGCATACCTCAAAAACGAAAAGTCGGTTAAAATCCAAAGTTGGTATTTAAGTGTAATATCTTTCAAGAATGCGACACGAAGATTTTGAAGAAAATTGCTCCACCCTAAACTACCCTTTACATGGAATATTTTTCGAAAATTTTGATTTTCTTAAAAATAACTAACGATTTTGATTGAAATGGCATATGTTTGAGATATTTTTATGACAAATGAAATTTATATCTTGAATTTTCTGGTTATAACCCATTAGTCCTAGTTACTCTGAATGACTTTTACATAACTAGTAAACAGTAAGAGATAGACCAAATCTTAATAAATAAAAAATGTGGATCTTGCGAAAACACACAATTTATGTCCAAATAAATTTGGTTGTAGAGTGAACCAAGGTGATTTTCAATTAATGTTTGCGATACTTTTAATGTAGTTCATTTTTGAAAATGTTTGTTCGCAGATATATGTGGAGCCAAAGACTGCCATTAAACTAGATGCAAAGAAACGTAATCATGGATACTCACAGCAGCAGGGCAGAGACCTAAATAATTCCCTCCACCCTTCTTTCTCAGAACATTTTACGGTCGTGGAATTCTGCAATTCAGGTAGTGTCATATTTTGTAGCTCGTGTTAAGACTCACTACATGGAAACTTCAAAAGTGCAAAATAATTGGATTTTGGTTTCAAATGTTTTTAGGTCTTCAAATTGTGAAGAGAATGTCTCGTAGAATTGCTTCAAAAGTTCGTTGTATTTTTCTAGAACAGTAACGTTTGTCGTAAACAGGGAACGTAAACAAGGGAAATGGTATAAATCTGCAACTACCATTCTTGCAAATCAAGCACTTAACTTTATCGCCATCATCTAGAAAACAAAAATACTCGCTCTCCCATTGAATTGTATGTACTACTACTCCGCACCATCCGCCTTTGACTAGCAGGTCTAGTTCTGCTTGCCTTGGTCAGTGGTGTGGGGAAGGGAGGATGTGCTCGCTTGTTGAGCACCCTTGCACTAGAATGTTGGTACAACGTGTAGAGCCGTGCGGAATCTCATGACGAACCCAGTCTAGTCTATTTCCGATACCTAGCGCATCGTGAACAATAAAATGAAGTAAAACTGGGAGCAAGGGAATATCCGCAGCTTTCCGGCGAACCATTCACCCGTGAAAAGTGTTCCTTTTTCCTTTTCTTTTTTGCCGACGTTTGCTCGGAAAAGCTTTCAGGCCGTTTAAACAAAGTTTGCTGTAGATAAAGTTTTACTCGGTTCAGCAAAAATTGCTAGAGACAACAAAAGTTGTGTGTTTAGCTTAGGAACTTGCTCTGTAAACAACATTCAACATCTACCTACCTACCTGTATTTTTACTACGTAGTTACACCAGGTAGAGGAAGCACATTATTTTCCACCTAACTTCAATATTGAGATTTTACTAGAAATACCTGCGTTTTTGAGACTCCCTGAACACAAACAAATCTGATGTGTTGCACTCATATGACTTTCTCTACTCTTGTACTAACCATTCTTACAAACTCTTATTCCTAAATCTTCTTTGTGTCAGTTGATATAAACATTTGCAGAAATTATCCTATTACTTATTTCCTTGTAGGTACAAGGGGAATATGGGAATAATATGGCTTTGGGCGATAGTCAAATCTTTTAAAACCTTGAGAA
Organism: Tenodera sinensis; assembly: GCA_030765045.1. Taxonomy (NCBI): domain Eukaryota; kingdom Metazoa; phylum Arthropoda; class Insecta; order Mantodea; family Mantidae; genus Tenodera; species Tenodera sinensis. Next base: position 24,120,559 of record CM060969.1, on the reverse strand, counting down.
TCCGTTCTCTTTGCATCGTTAACATGAAAAAATAAATAACGATGCTCCATTTGACAGAAGTATAAATTCTCCAAAACTCACACAAATAAGAAGGCATATCCCTGAAGTGGTTCACTCCACCACCCGAAAAAAAAAAAAAAAAAAAAAAAAAATATATATATATATATATATATATATATATATATATATATATATATATACGTAAATTGCGTGTTTTGGCAAGATCTACACTTTTTGTATAGTAAGATTTGATCTATCTCTTACGGTTTACGAGTTATTCAAAAGTAATCCAGAAAAAAACAGGACTAAATGGGCTATACTCAGAAAATTCAAAATACACGTTTCATTTGTCATAAAAATATCTTAAACATATAAAATTAAAAAAAAATCGTTAGCTCCATTTTGGAGTTGCTACCCACAGACAGACTGACAGACACAGATACACACAAACACGCGCGCGCACGAACCTTTTTCTGAAAATGATTTTGTCTCTCTGTCTAAACAACAAAGCTCAAAAACCAAAAGTCGCTTAAATACCAATCTTGGTACATAAGTTCAGTATCTTCCAAGGATGCGACACTGAGATTTTCAATGAAATCTCTCCACCTCAAGGTAACCTTCACGAGGAAAATTTTCTTTCAAAAAATATTAATTTTCTCCAAAGCAGCTATAAAAATTTTGATTAAAATAACATGTGCGTAAGACATTTTTATGATAAACAAAGTATATATTTTGACTTTTACCTATGTGAATAATTTCTGAAGTCCTCTTCATTCTTGATGACTTTTGCATAATTAGTAAATCGTAAGGGATAGACCAAATCTCACTGAGAGAAAAAAATTTAGACCTTAATAGAACACACAGTTTGTCCTTTTTTGGTAGAGTGAGCAAATTTCGGAGATATTCCTTGTTATTTGTGTGAGTTAAGGATCAGCTAAACTTTCTTCAAATGGAAGACAGTTATTCATTAGCCATGCAATGAGAACGAAATCTCAAAGCTTTAGAAGATTTGACTATCGCTCAAAGTCTACTGTATTCCCATATTTCCCTTGTAGCTACAAGGAAAAAAAAACAATAAAATAATTTGTGCTAATGTTTATCTCAACTAACATGAAGAAGATATTCCAATAACAGTTTGTAAGAATGGTTAGTACAAGAGTAGAGGGAAACATATTTTGTTGTTTAACAACGCTGTTTATTGCCAGAATCATATCAGCATCGTCGGTGTGCCGGAATTTTGTCCCGCAGAAATTATTTTTCATACCATTAAATTTACTGACATGGCACTGTTGTTTTTAAGCACAATTAAAAGCCACCGGTCTGGGCCGGATTTGAACCCGCTACCTTGGGATCAGTAGGCCAGCTCCAACCAACTGAGCCAGCCAGACCGACAGAGTAGAGAAAGTCATGTGAGTGCAACACATCAGCTTTTTTATGACATCTCTAACATAATTCATATCGGATGATGTATGGAATATGTGAAAAGGTACTCAAGTGAGTCCGATATCCATGGGGCTTGAAGTTACCAGACTTAAGTCTGCTCAGGATAAGGGAAAACCTCGAACAATATAATCCTTGTTATATTCACCTGAATATGCTCATAGCATACACATATGTATATAGTGAGTTATTAATTTCTTTTCGGTGGACAACTTTTCATATTCAACCATTCGAAACATTCATTAAAATATTCTACATAAACAATTTAGGTTATCCAGGTGAGAACTTGGAGACATCGTGAAGGTATATTCATCACTGGCACATAAACAATTCATCAGCACCAATAAGCAGTAATGTTATTTCATTTGAAGCAAATAGATTCAAACAGGTGCATTAACGTGAGGCAAGTACCCTTTCTGCATCAAACTGTCACTCCAAAGTGGAGCATTCAATACCTTAATTTTTATCACTTTTAACATTAAACACGAGTTGCATTCCATAACCCCTCCTGTCTAAATCCCACCATCAACCAGCTCGTGGTGCAACCTGGTTTTACAGATGAGGCTCTGGGGACAAGTATTGGCGGTGTAACCACAAGATCATATACAGAGGAAATGCTGTATAGATGAAAACCCAAAAATTCGATGTCGATATTTCACCGGAGATACGTTTTGAGACCCCCTGAATCCAAAAGGAGCATTTTTAGAAAAAGGTTCGTCTGTCTCTTAGTGGACAGCATAACTCAAAAACGAAAAGTCGGTTAAAAACAAAAGTAGGTATTTGATTTTAATGTCTTTCAAGCATACGACACACAGATTTTGAAGAAAATAGCCCTACCCTAAACTACCCTTTATATCGTAAATTTTTCGAAAATTTTTATTTTCTTGAAAATGGCTCTAACGATTTTAATTAAAATGCCATATGTTCAAGATATTTGTATGAGAAATGAAATCTATATTTTGAATTTTCTGGCTATAGCCTATGTAGTCCTGTGTACTCTGGACGACTTTTGAATCACTTGTAAACCGTAAGAGATAGACAAAATCTTACTATGCAAAAAATGTAGATGTCACTAAAAACACATAATTTATGTCTGAATAATTTTTTTGTAGAGTGAACCATTTCGGAGATATTCCTTATTTGCGTCAGTTTCGGAAAACTTTCGTGAAATAGAACATCATTGTTCATTTTTTTATGTTAAGCGTGCAAACAGGACATTATCTCAAAGCTTTAAAAGATTTGATTATCGCTCAAAACCCACTGTATTCTAATATTTCCCTTGCAGCTACAAGGAAATAAGCAATAAGATAATTTCTGTAAATGTTTATATCAAATAACACGAAGAAGATATAGGAAGAAGAGTTTGCAAGAATGGTTAGTACAAAAGTAAAGAAACTCATGTGAGTGCAACACATCAGATTTCTTTTTAAATTCCTTTCAACCCTCACACGAAGCCTCGGATGGACGAGATTGATAACTCTAATTAATGAAAGCAGAATAACAGCTAATGAAGGTATACGACATGATATAGGATCATAAATGCAAAGAAGAAATTACAAATAGAACCAGTAATTAATTACATAAGGAGCTGGTTAAATTATCTACATCGCTGGCATAGAAATAGAATCCCCACTATCGTCCAAATGGAAAGAGATCTTTAGGTCGTCCAAAGAAACTGAAAATTCAAATGTGAGTTCGTAACAGGCCTTATGACCTAACACTTGGAAGGAAAAAGAAGAACACATTAGGCACACTGACACTCGCTCCCACATTCATACTTCCAGACTCTGTGGAGGACACTGACTTGTTCTGGTTAAACAAAACTTCCCAACCTCAGACCGGGATCTAACCCAGGACCTCTGGTTTTAGAAGCTAGAAATGCTGCAAATCGCACTTTCACTTGGCGAACTGACTGAGTTAACAAATACGAATCATAAATATATACACGCTGTGCAGTAGATGAGTCATAATACACTTTGTGACACACTGGTAATAACTCAACCACACGTCAGCTCAATACTGCACTTTCAGAGCAGAGAAAACAAGTCAACCGCATGACCTTGTGTACAGCAGCAGCGATACCGTGTTTCTGTGTGTGCAGTGCAACATCTGGATGTTTTGGATCTCTCTGTGTTATTCACATAAGAATGTAGGACTTCTACAGCCTTATCTACCTAAACATCAAGTTTACACTAGAACTAGTGACGTAGGAAACAGTTTACTCACTTGATGGTGGCGAGGATGCAGAAGGCCACCAGGAGTGTGGTCAGGGACACTGCGTACCCTACCTGGGACATCGTCTTCAGCACGGGCATGTACTCCTGTAAACAGTTAATACGCAATGTAAGTTCATGCATGATTTCTACTTATTTACATAATTAATTCACAATGAGAGAATGTGTGTGTGTGTGTGTGTGTGTGTGTGTGTGTATGTGTGTGTGTGTGTGTGTGTGTGTGTGTCTGCGCGCGCATGTCAGTGTGGGTACTTTGTAGAAGAGTGAGTATAGAAGGTCATGTGAATGTATTACATCAGGATGCTTCCTGTTAAAACAGATCGCTTATTCAGAAAGCGCACGTATCTAATGTAATTTATTGACATGGGATAATGGTGGCGGTATTTTCCCAAATGTTATTGGTCTAGTTAACTTGATTCCAACAAAATCATTATAAATTATGTCGCTTTTGTTGTCTGCTGATCCGGAAAAAGCAGTTGCCAAGCACTGGGAGTTATTTAATGAAACTTTTGTGACGTTTACTTAGTAACACGTTACACTATGTAAACAAAAAGAGCAAACACAGGATCATTTGCATTCATTATTTTCATTAGCGGCTTCAAAGACCAACCGACATGGGGAGGGCGGCGGGGGAGGGGGGGGGGGGGAGGGAATCAAAAGCACTGAGCATCGTAGATGCGACTTCCTATGTTGGAATTATGTAAATGCCCGTCAGTAAAAACCTGTTTTTGTTAACGTTAAGTTCACTGGATTATAAATTCTAAATAAATATTATAAAACAACAATAAATAACTTTAAAATGTCATTAGAAGAATTGTAAAGTTGAGCCTTGCTACCCACAAATGTGGGTCCTGGGTTCGATTCACGACTTAAATGTAAATTATCTCTAGTGAAGATACTTCCTATCTTCCCCATTATTCATTCAACCTTCCAGGTTAAAGCACATTAAACCTTTTTACTTTCTCTACTACGTATAGTAAGTAGAGGAAGTACTGTGTGTGTGCGTGTGTGTGTGTGTGTGTGTGTGTGTGTGTGTGTGTGTGTGTGTGTGCATGTTTGTGAACAGCATAAGTCAAAAACGAAAAGTCGGTTAAAAACCACATCTGGTATTTAAGTTTAATATATTTTAAGGCTGCGAAACGAAAATTATGAAGAGAATTCCTCGACCCTAAACTGCCCTTTACATAGACACTATTGCGAAAATTTTGATTTTCTCGAAAATGGTTCTAACGATTTCGATTAAAATACCATATGTTTAATATATTTTTAAGACAAATGAAATGTATATTTCGAATTTTCTGGCTATAGCCTATGTAGTCCTTTTTACTCTGGATGACTTTTGCATGACTGGTAAATCGTAAGAGACAGAACAAGTTTTACTATACAAAAAAAATGTAGGTCTTGCTAAAACACACAGTCTATGTTCAAATAAACCTTTTTGTAGAGTGAAGCATTTCGGAGATACTCCTTGTTAGTTGTCAGTTTTGGAACACAAAGCTTTCATTAAATGCACCATCGTTGTTCATTTTTATTTGTTTGCCGTGCAAAGAGAACAGAATCTCAAAGCTTTAAACGATTTGACTATCGTTCAAAGCCTACTGTATTCCTATGTTCCCGTTGCACGTGCAAGAAAACGAACAATAGATAATTTCTGCAAATGTTTATCACAACTAACAAGAAGAAGATATAGGAATAAGAGTTTGTAAGAATGATTAGTACAAGAGTAGAGAAAGTAATGTTAGTGCAACACGTCAGATTTTTTTATATTTATTTTATTCTATAGGTGAAACTTTGGGTCGAGTATTGTTTATCTGGCAGTAAGAGAAAAAACTCCAGTCAGATTTTATGGTAGAAGGGATTAGAACGCAAGACCTCCAGGATGGGAGGTTCAGACGCTATCTCCTGGGTTATTTCGCTCCGTATTTAATAATCTTACATTTTTCAGATTCTGCGTCTTTAAAATGTTTCTCATACTACAATTGCTCTTGAATTCCCTTTTTAATTTTCATTTCTAAAGTTCCTGTATTAATAACTTAATATTTCATTGCTTTTTAAAAATTAGTATATCATTTTTTCTGGAAAAGTTTATGTGATACCCGATTGTTAAAAACTATAGTACGAGCAATAGTTTTTTTCATCCGTTAATCAATGCATTGATATTCAGCAAATAAACTGATATTTAATATGATCATATGTAACATCTTCCTGATGAAGTTTCTAGTTTAATATATCATAAATTTATTAAAATTTTGAAATAACTGAAAATTATATATATGGGGTATGGGTTTTGCAATATCATTGTTTCAGAGTTATTTAAATATGGCCTGAGTTTTAATGTTTCCAAAGTGGTTGACATTCTAACATATGACCGCTAGAATATATCTAACGAGCGCTATTATTTGTGACGCTGTTCTTAAGATTGTTTTACTCCTGGTGTAATGTATTTGTGGTGAAGTTTGTTTTGTGTAGCACAATACAATTGCCACTGCGGCGCAAAGCCGCCTATCTGCCGCGGGGAATTAGCGTATGCCTCCGGGGTTCCTGAATCTGCTGCACCTCCGGGCTTAGAATAGGTCCGCACATAAGTATCACTCCGTCAAAGAACACGTGCTGCCTTCAGCTGTAAAAGAACAGTCATATTTCTCTAGCTGTTTCTGTCTCACTCAAGGTTATATCTAGTAACAGCTCGACTCATACTAAATGCACTTATTCTGGAGGCGGCAAGAAAATTTATTAAATATAACTTTGTCAGTAAAAACCGAGCGAGAACACTCTGTGGTAACGTGAAAGGAGGTCCTGGGTTCGATTCTCATGACCAACCTTCCTGACTTGGATTTCCGTGGGTCATTAGGTGAGTGTAGGGAAGGCCACGAATTTCCTATCCCTCCATTTAACTTCACCTTTGATATACTTGGTTATTTCAGGGTTGTAAGTGTTGGCGAGTGTCGGCGTGCGTGGCAGATGCTTGTTTTCTGTAAATTCCCGTTCTCTACATCGAAAGAGGTCTCCGAACCCCAGCTTCGGGACTTCTAGCCCGCAGAAGGGGAGAGGAGCCGGAGTACGAGCCGCCACTGGGAATGTTAAATCTGTAGCTGAGAGGGACACTTCCCTCTGCTGTCATCTCCCCTCAGCTTCGACCACCCTTCGTATCCCGTCAGGAGCATAGGCAATTATTGTGCACCATCTCCCACACCCTGAATATAGGCTTCGGCGGTTTAGAGAAGGTTCCTTTTCTAGAACGTTCCCTTTGTACTCGAGGCATATATTAGGGCTAACCAGGGCCGAGCATTCGAGTCGAGCTGAGAATAGACAGTGGCAGTTCAGTTGAATAGAGTTTAATGGACTGTGACTATTGCTCAAAGCCCACTGTATTCCCATATTACCGTTGTATCAACAAGGAAATAAGCAATAAGATAATTTGTACAAATGTTTATCTCAACTAACACAAAGAAGATAAAGAATAAGAGTTTGTAAGAATGGTTAGAACCAGAGTAGAGAAAGTCATGTGAGTGCAACACATAAGATTTTTTTATTAACCTCCTCCAACATAGTGTCATATCGGACGGCGAATGAATGAAATGATGCTCAAATGAGCCCGAGGTCCATAGAGCTTAAGTTACCCGACATTCGTCTCCTCAGGATAAGAGATAACCTCGGTAAAAACCTTACCCGGATAACTCACCCTAAGTGAGATTCTAACTCGCGACCTCTTGGACGTGAGGCAGATACGCTACCACCACGCTACAGAGGCGGGTACCAGTAATGTAGGGACTATAAAAGCAGACTAACTTGTGAGAGGAATTAATTATTATTGTCAGAGTGAGTTGAGAAGCGTTTGTGAGACAGAAGTTGTTATCGTAGCACTGTCAATATGATACAATAGAATAACTGTGAATGGCGAAGTCAAGTTTTGTACATTGTGATTCAGTTTTAGAGGGAATTAAGTGACGTAAAGTTAACTGGACTACTTATTTGTTACATTACAACTTCCCTCATTAGATTTTCCACATATGTATGTAAACTATAAGACATATATTTCAAAGATGGAGAATTGAAGCGAGAGGGTGATGGAAGGGGGGGGGGGAGTAAGAGGAAGAGAAAGGGAGGAGGAGTTGGAGTAGAACCAAGGAGAGGTCTCCACGATAACGCATGAAGCTTGCATTTGGACCGTTCTGGGTTCGATTCCTTGGATTTTGCTTAGTTTCCCTTGGTTAGCTAGACCTTCCTGGGTGGTTTCTTCCGCACAAATTTCTTTTCCCCCGTTTGCTATCACTTCGCTTCATCTTTCGTGTTTCAATGTCGGTTGGTATCGGAGAGATGGCAGCCCTTTGTGATTCGCCTCAGGTGGGCCGAGTTCCCACTGGTTCCGCCAGAAGGAAGCTCTTTCTGAGCAACCGGCCAATATGACCAGATCATCAAGCTTGAAATCATTAGCGACCTCTGCACGTCTCTATTGGATGTTAAACACAAAAGATCGCTGGGTCTAGGCGCGAGTGTTCCCTAAGTTCCCTGGGCAACTCAAGTATTACTGAAGATTCTACCAGTTACATTATATTTTGCTGACTAAGCTCAGTTATTCTGGAATGACTGTGCTGAAAAGCAAAAGGTAATAATTGGTATCGGAGTTTTGGTTTTGTTACGATATGTGCAGCAGAATTCTTGCTGTAATGCAATTTCGGTATTTGCTGTCCTCGAGGAGAACTCGAATGCTGTAATTTTGTTAGCAATTACTGAGCCACTGGGGCGTGTGCAAGAAGCTTTTTCCCAAAAGCTAAACAACAGCACATCGATCGCCGCCACAAGAGAGCACGAGACTCGAATTTTAACCTCACTATGTCCTCTATGTACATATTATCACTTATATGTTCTCTATACCTTGAAGTGGAAGTTACGATCAAGGCAAAATATATGTAAGAAAATAGCTCTGTGCATTTTAAATTTATCCAGCAGTTTGCTTAGAGATGTAGCTTTAATTTGAAATTGCGAGCATGGAGTTTCATGACGTCATAAACTGAACACATGAAAAGTATATCAGAAAAATTGCGCATGCGTAAGAGGAAGTACCGTATTCCATCTACAAATTCCGTAGATTGCCAGGCTTCGAATAATATATATGTTTTTGGATCCTTTCAACCTAAGTATAGATAGCGATTGTTGTTTCAAACAAGTGACTATGGTAGAAGGTGCCAACGTTATAAAGCTTAGGTTTGAGGTTTGTCATGTTGTTTATGTAGTATTTGTTTGGCAGCCATCAATAGTGAATGCTCTCAGTGAATATGTAAACATGGTCATTTTTATGTGATACAATACTTTCATTTGGAAGGTCTCAGTCCAACTAGTATTAAAGCTGAGCTAGATTCTACTCTGGGGGAGCGTGACCCTTCGTTTACTACAGTAAAATATTGGGTGATAGAGTTTAAGTGAGATCCTACGAGCTGCCAACAGGAACATTGCAATGGTCGGCCAAATGAGGTGACCGCACCAAAAATTGTAAATAAAATCCAGATGGTACTGGATGACCGTCCACTGAAAGGACACGAGCTAGCATACATTGCACGCATTCCAAAAAGTGCTGTACATCGCACACTGACTGTGAATTTGGACATGAAAAAGCTGTGCGCAAGATGGGTGCCGTGTTTGCTCACAATGGAACAAAAACAGTGTCATGAGTATGTTTCAGTCAAATGTTTACGATGTTTCGCGTAATAAAGCTGAGTTTTTGCCTCGGTTCATAACCATGGATGGAACATGGGCCAATCACTTCACACCTGAGATGAAGGAACTGTCGAAAAATTGGATTGAAAGTAGAGAATCGGCTCCTAATAAGGAGACGTCAGTTAAATCTGCAGGCAAGGTCATGGCATCAGTTTTGTGCGATGCACATGGAATAATTTTTATTGATTATCTCAAAAAAGGAAAGAGGAAGAACAATCAATGGCGAATACATTGCGTAGGCTTCGGCGGATATTCCCAATTTGTTTGCAATGGTCCATTGCGTGGCTGGATGAGGGTCTTGATCTTCCATACCACCTTTGGACAGCATCTGGTAGCGTTTTCTTCATTTTTAAATTAATCCCATGCGACCCTCTCTCTTTTTCTTCAACACTGAGCTAATCCCGCACTTTGACGCAACAAAAGTGCAGTAATGTAACCTTCCCAATATGGTTCAACTTACTTAGGCGTAATGAGGGCCACCACTCACATCCTGTTGGTATGAAGGTAGCACAGTAACTGGTTTGTTTGTCTCACAAACGCTTGACCTTGCTGCGCACGCAGAAACGGAGCAATCACACTCGCAATTCGTTGTCAGAGATCGGAAACAACGCTCCGTATGGGATATGTCTGGCGAGAAATGGTGAAAGATGGGCCATTAACGTTTCCTGGGATGCTATCTGACAATAACTATAATGTCCTTGAGACTTTCTCCATCCCCTTTCTTTTCCTTGTTACAGTACATTTATCTAAGGTATCGACCACCCTGGCAGCTTCCCTGACAGAAAAAGAGAATATTTACTGTTTGAACACCACAGATTGATGTATGTTTCTGAAACATATTATGTCGATATGGCCAATCACAGAGGTCGGCGGAGTAATGCAATTTTACAGGTTTGTTTACATCTCCATATAATCTAACTTCAGTAGGTATACTGCCTGCAGCAATAATAAAATTAGAAGTAAAAGGACTGTCACTAATGCAGTGACCAGCCATTATTGAAGATACGTGATTATTTTCATGGTTGTGTTGTGGAGAAATGACTGTGGCAGTCAGGGAAAAGCTTAAGAAGGTACTTTGTAGTTCAAATCTTGACCTGAAATTAATGAAAACAATGAAACATATTCCGTGGGGAGAAACCTTCACGTATGCATTTGTCACTTCTTGTCACTTTCAGTCATCGTGTGAGTTAGTTGAAATGAACCAATTTTAAATTTCAACCAATGACAGCCTTCCTTCGCGAAAAAAAGTATCACATTTTCATTATCACCTGCTCTCCTTTTCTTATGTTGTTATCAGGTTAGAGGATTGTGCTAACAGATAAGCAACGTAATTTGACACAATAGAGCCGCTATTCAAATGTCAAATATGGCTGACTCTCCCTCAGGTGACGTATTTCATCCATTTAATCCTATATTTGCAATCAGTTAGACCAATTTTGTATTGAAAGAAATTATAAATTAACATCAGATACTCCAACTACTGACGTTGCCAACTTCTTAACAAATTGGATCATCAATATGAGAGTTTAGAAGGCCGTGCCAATGGACGCTGTTATATCTATACCTGCTACACGTTTCTTTTAAGAGGTTAGTAGTTACAATACATCATTTAAATAACATTTCATTGACTATATTATCCCTTAATTCGTGGAATAGTCTTAATAAATGCATGAGATTAACTGATAAGAATTTGGAACAAATTGTTCACTGTTTTAAAATAAAATAAAATTCATTGCAATACAGTTTCGAATTCTGATAATGTATCTTTTGCATTCTGCATATTTAGACATACGATATTGCATAAATGCATATATATTTTAGGTTTGAAAGTACATGAAAATACACAGTTTTGTTGTCATTTACACAGTCTACAGTGTTTCGTGTTTGACAACTCGCAACTTTTACTTCTCGTACCCTTGCCTCAGTCCTTTCAGTGTCTTTCTTTGTTTCCTCTGTCTCTCTTAGCAATAGCTTTTTTCTTTATTATTATCATCTTAAGACTCTAAGATGCAAGTGTCAAACAAATTAGGAAAGTTTGTGCCGCAAGGAGCAATTTGATTGACAACGAAACAATGAGGAATAAAATGTACAACCTTTAAGGTGAAGAGGTGTTTGTTGATTTTAATACTTCACTCTTGGATTGGGTAGTATTTTAATTAGTCTACTGTTTCTGTTTATCTCTTTTAAAAACACTAAAATAAATTTGTTAATTCATAAAATCTCCAATTTGGGGGATTTTTGACAATTTTCTTCAATTGTAAGATGACAGATGGCAGATGTTTCACTTGCCTAATAAGTGTGACGTGATGTAATATCAGTTCAGTCTAAGTATAATCACACATTTCTTGGGGAAGTTTTGGAAAACGGAAGGAATAATATCGAATACAGTGCGCAGCATATACACTTTATTTAAGAATCTTGGAGGGATGATATGTAGTGCTTCTAAGGAAGATCAGAAAGAAGAAAATGACGTTTTGTTGCGTTTTAATCCTTTACGGCAGGAAGAGAAAATGCTCTTATAAGATCTGTAGGAAAACAGCAAGTCGAGAGCTCAGTTATCGCCACCTGGTTGCTATGAAACGCGAGGCAAAGGAAAATAGAAAACTAACGACGTTTTAATTCAGCTTATTGCGAGCAGGCAGTGGCGGCTAGTGCATTGTGCTTGCTGAAGATTCACTAAAGAAATTACTAGCATGGCGAGAAAATTCAGTATATTTGCGGTCCTAAGCCGTACAAACAACGAACCAATAATTGAAGAAATTAAGCAGCTCTATGATAAAATTCATGTCAACAAAGGGCTTATCATTGTGTGGATAACATCACATATTGGAATTCCTGGTAATGAATAATCCGATAAAGCAGCCAAGGAAGCAACAACATTCACGGATCACCAGGAAAAATCATATCTTAAAACACATCTCAGCAGTTTAAACAAGACTTTGTGGAATACTGAGTAGTTAAAAATCTGTCCCAATAAGCTTTCGGAAGTCAGGACCTCAGTTTTCAACAATAACCAAATCCACCTGAAGAACAGAAAGGACCAGATAATTTATACACAATTAAGAATTGGCCATTCGAAATTAAAACAGAAGCACCTCATAACCAAAAGTCAAGCTACACTCGTATGTGTAAATACTGCAAAGTAACATTTACAACAGGAATCACTCAACGACTCTACAGCTGTTTTTAATACCTTCAGATTTATACATGCCACTAAATTACCATTGTCATTGTGAATCTTGCAATAAGAAACTGTAATCTTTTCTGTACTGACATGGTCGCCCTGACCTAAGATGTTCATATCACATAAAATAAATGAATTTAAAAAAAGCTTGTTATGGTAACCAACTAAATAACTTAAAGAGAACCTTTATTTATGAATGTCAGCCGAACAGACATATCTTTGACATTAAATAAGTTTCAAAGCAAATGTTTAATTAGTGAAATGTTCAAAACAGTCTGGCAAATCAGTTCTCTGTTCTCCTACTTTCACTTAAAAAAATTATTTTGTTGTCATTTCTATAAATAAACTGGACACAGACCAGGAAATTTACTATTTGCTGTATAAAGCAACTGATAGTTTGTACAAACATACACAATAATATAATCTTTGAGATGGTATAAAAAAACTTGGGGTGTCATTTCACAACGTTTCTAATGACGTCACATGCTGCACAACAATGATATTAAGAATGGCTTGTTTCTGTGAAAGAGATTGTGTTTTAAAGCGTACTGTTTGACGTGTCTGAGTGTAGCTGTAGGAGAAAATATGCAGCATATTTGAAAACACACTGTATATTTTTATAATTATATAATTATATTGACATTAATATAGAAGTCATCTTCTTTAACAGATTAACCTCCTCTTTGCAGGACTTACACCCCAAAGACTTGCAAGTCAATACCCATCAAGGGACAAGCAAACCTGAAATCACAGCAAACCCAAGATGGGCGATCATCCTGGTATTGTGGTGAACAAGAAGGAATTGAAATTTAGCGATGACAAAAAAATTCGTGGGACAGATTATCCAACTCAGCGCTAAAGAGTTTGAATCCGGCACCTACCACCTTGTTCTGTAATACTCAAGTCAAGTTTTTTTTTCCAATTTACTGACACAAGTAATAATAATAATAATAATAATAATAATAATAATAATAATAATAATAATAATAATAATAATAATAATAATAATAATAATAATAATAATAATAATAATAATAATAATAATAATAATAATAATAATAATAATAATAATAATAATAATAATAATAATAATAATAATAATAATAATAATAAACAAAAAACTGGGGAAGAAATGGGAGCGTTTTAATTATTGGCGTTATATGCAAGGTCATGAAGGGGAATGGTGATACCATGAGAGGAATGTTAATTTCACAACCCCCAGCAGCTGGCGCTGTATCACGATGAGCTAATATTTCCATAACGCTACCCACATATATACTGTGGTAACAGCCGCCGCGCCGCGCCGCCCCACGCCGCCCCCTGCTAGCTAACCTTATGAAAACAACTGGCAAATCCCGTCATATCGGTTGGCTTCCATAAGTGTTCATTTACTAACATTATCCGATTTTCATAATTCAATGATGCCAAACATCATGATTGTTTACGCAAGCACCTCTTGGTTGATGCAAATATGGTCTTCCAAAACTCACTGCACCGATAAAGTCCTGCAATATGTGATGCAGGAAAGATACAATTGAATTAATCTGTTGCCATTAGTTTCGCACAAGGAAAGTCATTAGTTACTATGTTAGATTTTCCTTATCGCAATGCACGAGACAATTTACGGTACGCACAGGGGAAATTGCTTACTTCCACGATTAACAGTATATTTGCTTCAGATATACAGGATGGAAAACAAAAAAGTATAATGGCATTTGGTTCTTTGATCAGCCGAGTTAAAAAAACTAAATTGTTTTTGTTCCAAATTGGATGTGTATTTCCACAAGAATGTACGAAGATAACAGTTAGTTACTTGTAAGATGCGTAGAGTAACTTATTTCAGATGTAGCTTAGGTAGTAATTGTGGGATATCACACAGGGTTTCGAAATAATTAATCACTTAAAACAATTGAAGGAATACTCCGAGCAGCTTTTTCAGACGTGAAGTAACTCGAGAAGTTGCGTTGAGGTTGGTCGGGGAATTGAACCGGTTTCTGCATGTAAACAGCTTGTAGGGTCGTGTAATGTCTGGGACCCAGCGCTCCTGATTGGCCTACACTCACACAGTAACCATTGAAGGACACGCTGGACGCCTCTCGAATAATCTCGAAAACTCGGGTGTTTGTGTGTATGTCTGTCTGTCTGTCTGTCTGTGTGTGTGTCTGTCAGTCTGTGAAGAGCATAAATCGAAAACGAAAAATCGGTTAACAAACAAAGTTGGTATTTAAGTTTAATATCCTTCGAAGGTGCGACACGAAGACTTTGAAGAAAATTCCGCCACCCTAAACTATCCTTTACATAAAAAAAATTTATTTTCTCGAAAACGACTCTAACGATTTTAATTAAAATGCCATGTTTTAAGATATTTTTATGAAAAATGAAATGTAAATCTTGAGTGTTCTGGCTATAGCCCACGTAGTCCTGTTTACTCTGGATAACTTTTACATAACTGGTAAACCAAAAGAGAGACGAAATCTTACTATGCCAAACATAGATCTCGCTAAAACACTATGTCCAAATTAATTTTTTGTAGAGTGAACCATTTCGGAGATTTTCCTTGTTATTTATGTCAGTTTAGGAATACAACTTTCGTCAAATGGAATATCGTTATTCAGTTTTTTATATGTTATCCCTGCAAAAAGAACGGACTTTGAAAGCTTTAAAAGACTTGACTATTGCTCAAAGCCTACTGTATTTCCATATTCCCCTTGTACCTACAAGGAAATAATCAGAGAATTTCTCCAAATGTTTATCTCAACTAGCACGAAGAAGATATCGGAATAAGAGTTTGTAAGAATGGTTAGTACAAGAGTAGAGAAACTCATGTGAGTGCAACACAACAGATTTTTATCTTATGCTGTTCACAGACAGACACACACACACGGACCTTCTCATTTTTTTATTCAGTGGGCCTATTTCCGGTTTAATCTTGACATGGAATTTTTGGGTGGAATACAATACTTCCTCTACTTACTATCATAATATAAATACGACCCTAGTAGTTTTCATTCTTTCACTCCAGTAATAATATTATAAATAAAATACATAGAATAAAATAAAAACATTGAAATAAAATGTTCCTCTATGGTAGAAGTTCATTCTTTTTAAATGTAGATGGCACAATAAGCTTTACGTATCCTTGTGACGAAACAGAAAGTAAAAATAAAATTTAATAAAAAGAAATGTATTAGCAGTGTAAAAATTAAAAGAAAAAGAAAGTTGAAAAATACAGGAGTTTGGAGACGGCGTCAAAGGGGTCGAAAAAAGCAATGACAACAGGTATATAAAAAGTTTAATTGGAACAACAAGAAGCTGATAGAAGGATAAGTGTTTGTAAGAATGGTTTGCAGAAGGGAGAGCAACGAAGAACATCGAAGTGGAAAATTCTGAGAACTGCTGTGTGCTTTTGGTGTGAATTTAAATGCAAGTTTATGGTACGCCTAGCTGAGTAAGGTCTGTTGGTATTGATCGAACGAGAGGGGATCATTCTTCAATATTTCACGTGTCTTTTACTTAGTAATGGTGAAGGATCAACATCACAGCCAACAAATGCAGCGTTCGAGTCTGCCACTGCTAACCCAATGTAAAACTTTAATTCAAGAAAGGGAAAAAATCTATCACCTTACGCGGATTTGAACCCGCGACCTCGGGAACCAGAAGCCAACATGTTGCCCCAAAACCAGGTAAAAACTAGACAGTTTAAAGCTTTTCATATGACTGTGAGTCTATTAGAAGTTTCGGAGGTGGGATTTGGCGCTTAAAGCTATAGATCTTTTGTACCTATGCCCCCGGAGGGAGGAGTGAGGTGAGAGAACACTAAGGGTGGTCAGACAAGAGGAGATGTACAGCAGAAGGTAGGGTGTCTATAAAATTCATATTTAAGTTTTTATATTGTTTAATAAGAATTTACTGGCAAAATTAGTATTATTTTATATGTAGATAATTTGTACCGGACACCAGTACAGTTCCGTTGGCGATTCCGAAAATTAGAATTAGTAATTTATAGAATTAGAGAGTAATTAGAAACTAGTTGTTAATTATTGAATATTAATAAGTAAAAATTATATATATTTGGGTTAAGCGATATGCTTTGTTATATGAAAAGTGTATTAGAAATTAATTATTTGTGCTTTTTAAAATTATTTATAAATGATATATATTTTTATTAATTTATTTTTATATTATTTATTAATTTATTACTTTTATTTGTATTTTTAAACTTCGTAAATTATAAATATTGCTATGTAAATGTTTAAAAAATATGTTTTGTGTTAAGTGTTTTATAGTACTGGAATTTAATAAATTGTTTTCGCTTAGAGTATTTATATTATGTGTTTGTATTTAGTACTTGTTCTATTTTATTTATATTTTTTGTAAATTCTTTTTACAACTTCTTATTTTTATTGCATAATCTTGAAGTTACACATGTATGTGATGTAATTGTTGGAAATAGTAAGTTTAAAAATCTGGAATATTGACCCTGGATTAAGAAATTATTTTTTTGTGTAACAACTACACATTGAAATTCTCCAGTGGTGGCTCGTGCAATCGGCTTCCCTCCCTCCCTGCGAACTTATATATCTCTTTGGGTGCTCGGGACCCCGAGGATGAAGATTTACGGACAGTAAATTCTCTGCCATTCACGCCGAAACAACCACAGACACTTACAATCCTGATGAAAGGTGAACTGAAAACAAGAGTAAGGTGAAATGAGAAGTGAAATAGAAAGACAGGAAATCCTAGAAATGTAATTATCTTCCCAAAATTCGCCTTGAGACTCGGGGAAACCCATGAAAAAAACCTGGGTCAGGAAGGTCAAACCCACCACCTCCCAAATACGGGCCATAGACTCACCCTCTGCTCTGTATAACAGATGACAAAATGTACTCACCGATATGAGGTGGTTATTGTTGACGATGCCGGTAATGTTGAGAGCTACTGTAGCGACTGGGTCAGTGAAGCACTGCGTGTAGTTGGCCCAACTTTGGTTCAGCTGGTCTTTGTACCACTCCCCATTGTCCATACACTGCCTCGTGGCCTGGCCCTGCAACAAGGAACAACACTCTAACAAAAACTGAGCTCTTACATTCCAAGAACTTTTGTACCAATGCCACTTATATCTCTTCCAAAAATAACGGTTTAAACCCTTAATACGTTTTCTACTACATGCAGTAGAGAAAAGGGTAGAAAAGGTAGGTTCACCCAAAATTATTACTTTCTCTACTGGTAAGTAGGGGAAGTATTGTTTGTATTCCACCCAAAAATTCGATGTGGAGATTTCACCGGAAATATATGTTTTGAGACCCCCTTAATCCAAAAAAAGCATTTTTAGAAAAAGGTCCGTCTGTGTGTGTCAGGCTGTGCACAGCATACCTCAAAAACGAAAAGTCGGTTAAAAGTCAAAGTTGGTATTTAAGTTTAATGTCTTTCAAGGATGCAACACGAAGATTTTGAAGAAAATAGCCCCACCCTAAACTACCCTTTACATGGAAAACTTTTCGAAAATTTTGATTTTCTTGAAAATGGCTCTAACGATTTTGATTAAAATGTCATATGTTTCAGATATTTTTTATGACAAATGAAATGCATATATCTTGAATTTTCTGGCTATAGCCCCTGTAGTCGTATTTACTCTGGACGACTTTTGCATAACTGCTAAACCGTTAGAGATAGACCAAATCATACTCCACAAAAAATGTAGATCTTGCTAAAATACTCAATTTATGTCTAGATAAATTTTCTTGTAGGGTGAACCATTTCGGAGATATTCCTTGTTATGTGTGTGAGTTTCGGAAAACTTTCGTGAAATGGATCATCGCTGTTCATTTTTTTATATGTTAAGTGTGCAAAGACAACAGAATCTCAAAGCTTTAAAACATTTGAGTATCGCATAAAGCCTACTGTATTCTAACATTCCCCTTGCACCTACAAGGAAATAAACAATAAGATAATTTGTAGAAATGTTTATCTTAACACGAAGAAGATATAGGAATAAGAGTTTGTAAGAATGATTAGTACAAGAGTAGAGAAAGTCATGTGAGTGCAACACATCAGATTTTTTTTACAAAGAGGTGTGTGTGTGTGTACACCACGACTCAAAATTCTGATGTGTTGCACTCACATGACTTTCTCTACTCTTGTACTAACCATTCTTACAAACTCTTATTCCTATATCTTCTTCGTGTTAGTTGAGATAAAAATTTGTAGAAATTATCTTATTGTTTATTTTCTTGTAGGTACAAGGGGAATATGGGAAAACAGTAGACTTTGAGCGATACTCAAATCTTTTAAAGCTTTGAGATTCCAATTGATGTTGTTATATTTGACGAAAGTGTGTTTTCCGAAACATACACAAGTAAGGAATATCTGCACAATTGTTCACTGAACAAAAAAAAAAAAAAAAAAAAAAAAAAAAAAAAAAAAAAAAAAAAAAGTTATTTAGACATAAATTGTGTGTTTTAGCAAGATGTACATTTTTTGTATAGTAAGATTTGGTCTATCGGTTACAGTTTAGGAGTTATTCAAAAGTCATCCAGGTTAAATAGGACCACATAGGTTATAGTCAGAAAATTCAAAATATATATTTCATTTGTGATAAAAATATCTTAAACATATGACATTTCAACAAAAATCGCTACAGTCATTTTCAAGAAAATCAAAAACATATAAAGAGGAACAGACCCTAGCGACCTAATCCTACATTTGTTGATGATGATGTAGCACCAGGCTTTCCGTTGCCACGTGTTTTAATGAGTTCACACAGAGTGCAGCAGTGAAGACTATCGGCAAATACCCGCTCCAAAAACGAGCAGCCAATAAACACGGCAGCAGCGCTCGGATGAGTTTATGATCAATAGGCTGTAAAAAGGGCATTCATCTTTTCGAAAGCTCTTCATACGTAAATCCGGTGTTACGACCTGAGTATTTACAGCTGCGTTTATGTCCCTTAGTACACGTGCACCTGTGTGAGGTTAGATAGTGCTTGCGTCATATCCGGTATTAAAGTAATGCATTCCTTTACCAATATATGACCGGCGTTGGAAGTTATGTACGAATCTGTTAACCATTGTAAAATATCTGTGTTATAAATGTGACCAGGAAACGGAGTTGAAAACTCGCACATGTGGGTTCAAATCCGGCCCAAACCGATCGCTTTTAAGGACAGTGATTGGTGAAATTTCAGCCACTTTCAGTCAAAATATGCCTTTAATTTTTTTTTTCATGGTAAGCTACTACCTAGTCATATCATAGGTTCTATCACAATAATAAACAACATCAAAACAATACATTCTAATCTTAATAAAGCTATTGCTCGTAAGAAGTTTTTCTGCTAGTTGGCAGCCTTGTCTGATTCTCTTCAGGTGCGTCCAGAGGACAATGTTCTCTGAACATTCCTGGTCATCAAGCTTGGAATCCTTAGGGACCTCTGCGCAACTCTGTCGGCCTACCTACCTGGCGCCAACAGCCATCGTTTTTGAAGCGTGTTCCAAGAATTACTACAGCAAAACCCCGTTTATCCGGATCAGATTTATAGATTTATTTTTAAATTTGTTATTCACGTTAGATAATAAATTTAACTATGATAACAAGAACGCATGTATATGTACGCCAAATATGCGCTTTTTAGTTTGGATGTACGGTTCCTGCATAAATTATGACAATACGTAGCGTACGGTACTTTAAAATGATACGTGTTGAGTTTGAGACAGATTTAGTAGTGTGTCATACGGTGCTCACGCGGTATGTCTATAAATAGCGCCAAAAGAAAGCGTTGACCTTGATCACTACACCTACCTCAATGTCCCCAGTTTTCAAATGACACGTGTTTCAACCGGATTGTTTTTATGTCTTATCAAAGTGTTTGGGAATGTAATTCTGTGTACAAGTTTAAACTGACATTAAAGCGGAAAAAGGCCGTGGTTTCAATGGATAAAAAGTTATTAATCGAATTGTAAATGAGAAACATTGAAGAAAACAGCTGCTGAATTCGGAGTTGCTGAAAACATTATGGCGTACCTGTAGCGCCAGTCCGACACTACTCCCTACTGTTCCCAAGGTCGCGGGTTCAAATCCGGCCCAGGCCGATGGTTTTTAAGTGTGCTTA
This sequence comes from Tenodera sinensis, assembly GCA_030765045.1. Classification (NCBI taxonomy): domain Eukaryota; kingdom Metazoa; phylum Arthropoda; class Insecta; order Mantodea; family Mantidae; genus Tenodera; species Tenodera sinensis. The sequence goes on along the minus strand of CM060969.1, from coordinate 24,099,882 downwards.
AAAACGACAGCTCCATGTCAGTACATTTACTGACATGTAAAAGAACTCCTGCGGGACAAAATTCCGGCACACCGGCGACGATGATGTGATCGTGGCAATTGACAGCGTCGTTAAACAACAAAATATTTATATTTTCCTACACTACTCCAGCCGAAGTATTAATGATAATGGCCGTACTTCGTTCAAACGCCACACGTTTAAAACAGAACACTGCGGATCAATTCTTTGTTAAGAAATGATGTGATTTTATGTGATTAAGATTTATATTTTTTAATGTCTTGTAAAAAATACATTCTATGCACTGTAGATAACTTTGTTACGAGACATACTTTTTTATCGTCATAAAAACTTCTGCTTATTTAAAGATTTAAGAATTTTGTTCTAATCTTGCAGGCTGAAAAGAACTCTTCTAAATACCGTCCATTGTGTTTGAACTATTTTGCAAGATATCAAAGCAGAAAAGTAAAGTTGTGTGATGTGTATTTGTATTGTTTATGAATTTGAAACACAGTAACCACACCAAGTTGTGTTCATTTTGTGCAATAGTTAATATAAATAAATAAGTAAATAAATCAATAAACAAGCCCGTAAGATCCCTGTCGAGCAAGGTCGTTGTACCAACCTCAACGGGTTACCTCAGTGAGCTGGTCTCTGAGTTAAATTTCCCTTGGACAGTCTTGTTACTGCCCCTATTTGCTAGTTGCATGACTGTGATTGTGTCTATCTTCCCTTTATACTGATATTATGATCCCCCACACTTTTGCTCCACTCTTTTCCACTGCACTATCTATCCTATGCTTTTATCCTCTCCCACATTTCTTTTCACTTTATTCTGTCTCTCGCTATTCTCATCCACTGCACACCCATCACTGCGTTGCAACCATATCTGCCATTGCTTTTCCCTCGTCTTGTGTCGCATAGGCCCACCAATCCTGGTGTGTTCTGGCCACGTGACCTGCCCAACTCCATTTGGTCCTCCTGGCATTTGTGGTCGCGTGCTCTATTTCACTCCTGCGTCTCAGCTCATCATGTCCCTGAGGGTAACACTTGTAGTCTTGTTTACATTTTTCTCTGGCTCACTTGTATCGCCTGGCTTCCATATAAGAGAACCGGGGTGACACGGGTGTTCCATATTTAAGACTGCAAAACGGTTTTATGACAATCTGAAGTACATTCTAAAACCTGCTGGAATGTGAGGTAACTTACCTGAGGCACGAACCCAGCTATGTAGGCAGGACATGACTGTACAGCGAGCGTACCAGCTCTGGTAGGCGGCCAGCACATGATCGTGTCCCACATTCGAGGACAGAACTCCCCTTCAGTATCTGCAACAAGTTATTACTATTACTAATACAAACACTGTAACAGTGAGTAATATATGCAACTATGTCTCAAACCTTTAGTTATTTATGGTATAAATGGCTTATATAGACTATTCTTTCTGAGATGTTTAGTACACGAATTTCTCACAAGCAAATAACTGTCTGATAAGCCACGTGTAATATACCTAAAATGTTTTATTTTATCCTAATATTAACTGAAATAATCTTATGAGTTGTTAATATTATTAGAGTCGTCGTTACAGGAATTGAACTGAGGTACTGCATTGTGGGTAACCCCGCTGGAATAATCAGTTTCAATTCTGATTGTTCAAAATATACCATATAAATCAGTAAATGAATGAAAATGGATATTTCTGAAGAACTCTGAGATTATGCTAAAATCTGTACTTAGTTTGTTACCCGGAATGTCCAAGGACTTATATGACAAGACTTTTTCATTATTTAAAGAATGGAGAGCTGCCAAAGAAATTAAAATTATTTCTGAATATATGTTGCCAGCATATATTTATTTGTATTTAATAAATAAAGACTAATTTTTGTTGTTTCCTAGAATACATTAAATATATACATGAAGTCTATAGGATAAGAAAAATTATTTTATTAATCAGCATCATATTAACACTGAGGCACAAATGTGGACCACGACTAAGGCTGAGGAAGGTGGGAGACAGTTCCATTCTCGATCCAGTTCCAGCTTCAGTTCTTGTTTATTAACAAGTTTTGACCTGGTGCCGGTACAAAGGACCCGGCTTACAGGCTTAAATTTACATTTATTTACATTTTACAGATATTTACATGTTTTATAATTTTGGGTTTCAACACAAAGCCATACCACCCTTAGGTCATCGAGAACAGTTTTTGTTTTTATATTTGTCTTTTTTTTTTTGCTTTATTTGTTTATATACACATACACATTTATACGCCCACATTCACATTCACACATGCACACACACATACACACATACCTTTACTTGGCACACCAAAAATATGCGACCCAGTTCGCGCACTTCTCTATTTACACTACACTTAACTATTTACACTATTTACAGTTTCCCGCTGTTTGGACTGCTTCTGCTTATCACCTCCAGGAGGAAGAGATGAGGAGGCTACGGACCGCAGACAAAGTGTACAGAGGTCCTAATGATTCCAAGATAGATATTCCGGGTACACCGATGAGCTGGTCAAAGAGGGCTCCAGGGAGGTGGAACCACCCAAAAGTTCCCCCCTTTTTTATAGCCTGTAGGTCATGTCGGTTTAAATAAACACGGGTCTATAGAGTTAATTGACCCTTATGGCGACAAATTAATTACTAATTAATTTAATATACCACCACCGATACTTAAGAACTTATTAACTAATGATCCAGAATGTTTTTATATGAATCCCCCACTTTACCCATTTTAATTGTAATTTCGTAGTCTCGGCTATTCCTCATAACGCATAAAAATCCCCTGATATTTATGTAAACCTCTGTGAAACATCGACGGAACGTGTGACTTCCTAACCCCATCCCCTACATTCTTCCAAGTACAAATTAGAATAATACGTTTTTGTAAGAATATTTGTTGAAGATAGGATAGAAAAAATCAGGTAAAAAGAGTTCAGCACAACATACTTTTTCACTTTCTTTTGGGTAGAAGTATACAGGATGCAAGGGAAGTCATTACATTCCTTCTAATATGTGCTTTATAGAAGTATTACAAACAAAACTGTCCAAGGCATTTTGTTCTTTGATCAGCCGATTTCGAAAAAATAAATGGTTTTTGTTCCAAATTGGATGCGTAATTCCACAAGAATGTAAGAAGATAACACTTTGTTACTTGTAAGATGCGTAGAGTAACTTATTTCCGAATAGTTTCGGTAGTAATCATGGGACATCCCACAGGGTTTCGAAGTAATTAATCACTTAAAAGATGTAAAGGAATGCTCCGAGAAGCTTTTTCACACGTGCAGTAAGTCGACAACGTTGCGTTGAGCTTGGTCAGGGAATTGAGCTGGTTTGTGGAAGTAAACACGTCTGGGAGGAGTCCAGGAGTCCAGGAGTGAGTACTAGTCGTCTGGGTTAACCCAGGCGGATGGTAAGGTGGCCACGGTACCTATCCGTTTAAATACGGATTTACCCGTGTGGTGGTATAGGTTGGTATATGTAACAGGCTTTTTTTGTCTTTGTAATGTCTGATGGTGCAGGGTGGGTTCCTGTGTTGTCACTGGCGGCGGGGTCTGTCGGATCTTGGATGTCTAGCCATCCAAGCGATCATTTCCCTACTGATTACTTCGTCAGCCTTGGCCGGCGAGCAATGCAGTGCCAGTGACAGGAAACCGAGGGGAATAGGTGATAGGTGTGGAGGATGATGAAGGCAGAGCGGTACCTACCAGCCAAGGGCGTCCTTGGGTAGACGGTAGCTCTGTCTCCGCCTAGGGAGGCGATGGTCATATTGCCCCAGGCTGTTCACCAGCTGGTTTGGGTGAGGTATGAGTTTGTCATACATTGTGCGAGTCCTATCCCGCACTACGTCCACAATGTATGGGATGCCGGAATGAGTGTGAAGGATGTGTGATGGAAACCTACGGTCGGTACCGTAGATCATCCTAAGCGCCCTGTTCTGCACGGTCTGCAGCCTGCGGATGGTGGAACGAGCCACCGTACCCCAGACCTCGCACCCGTACAGGATCAGGGGCGGGACGATCGCACGGTACAAGCGTAGTTTCAGGTATGTGGGCATGGTTGATTGGAGTATGGGATATAGCTGTCTCAGGGCGCCATGTCCCTGACCGACCTTTGTTCTGACATGTGGAGTGAAGGTTAGACCACGGTCAAGTAGTACCCCCAGGTATTTGGCAGAGTTAACCCAAGGGATTCTTCTCCGCCGCATTGCCAGGGATACACCCGGCCGCCAGTTTCGAACTTTGCCCAGTAGTAGAGCCTGGCTCTTCTGCGGGCTAATGGCCATTCTCCACTGTTCACTCCACCTGCCGATAGCGTCGAGCTGTCGCTGAAGTGGAGGGAAGCAGTACCGAATATTTTTGTTCTGTGCCAGTATGAGGACATCGTCAGCATACTGGCACGTAACAGTATGCGGTTCCACGGGTAGGTCAGACATGTAGGCAGCAAAGAGCAACGGCGATAGCACGCTACCCTCCGGAACTCCAGCCGCTATGGGTCTGACCGAGGACAACTTCCCCTCCACCCGCACCCGAAAAGAGCGATCCCGAAGGAAGCTACTAATCAGGGTGAGGTAGGGGGGAGGGATTTCAGCCTCTCTGAGTTTGTACAGTAACCCCTGGTGCCATGTGGTTGCAAAGGCTTTTTCTACATCCAGAAGCACCGCGACTGTTTTGAAGTTTTCCTGGAAACCCAGGGCAACCTTCTCAACCAGCCGCAGCAGCTGTAGTGTAGTGGAATGTCCATGACGGAAACCGAACTGATGATCCGGGATAAGTTGCCTTTCCTCGAAGAGAGGAGTGAGGCGGGATAGGAATAATCGTTCAAAGATTTTTGAAACGATAGGTAATAGGCTTATGGAACGGTAATTGGAAGGGAAAACCGGGTCCTTGCCGGGCTTCAAAATGCAGACCACCCTCGCCTCCTTCCAACAAGTAGGAAAGTGACGAAGCTGCAGACATGCATTATAAATCCTCGTCAGGTGGACTACGGCCTTTCGGGGAAGGTGCTGGAGCATGGGCGCCGTGACGCCATCATGCCCAGGGGATTTGCCAGGTTTTAATCTTCTGATTTCAGAAGCCACCTGTCTTGGGGTGACTAAGGGGATTTGGATCTCTGCGCGTGGCGGCGGAGGTGCCTCATAGAGGTAATCTACCGTCGCCTCCACGAGTTCAGTAAAGTCTTCGTCCTGGACATCTTCCCGGGGTTCGAATTGGGACTCTAGATGGTCTGCGAAAGCCGTGGCTTTCTCTTGGGGCTCAAAAGAGTCTCCCGCGAGTGCCATGTAGAGGATGCTGATGTGCGTTTTTGTCCTTTCTAAGGGACCTAATTATCCGCCATGGTTGTTTCTCGGAGAGGTCTACGTTTGCCATCGTGTTTTCCCAGGCTGTTTTGCGGTGTAAACGCAGCAGGCGTCGTGACAGGGACTTGAACCGCTGGTAGACGACCTGTATCCTGGGATGGCGGAAACGCTGCCAGAGCCTTCGGACAGTTGCTTTGGCTTTGAGCAACTGTCTGAGTTCGATGGGAATGGTGCGAGGGTTAGGTATGTCGGATGGAATGCGGTGCGTGTGGGCACGCACTACATCCCGGATGTGTTGGGAGAATGCCGTGGCTGCCGCCTCCAGTGTATCGATAGAATCGACACGCGGACGCGGGTCCACAGACTGGTTGAGTTCATGGATGGCTGCATCCCAGTCGACCTCGTATGTCCAGTCTGGAGTGACCAGAGCTGGCAGGTCAATGTTGGAATCCACCAAGACAGGGTCATGGTCGGAGTCCAATTCATTGACCGCTGAGAGGTCTAGATGAAAAGGGATGTTTTTGGTGACCATGATATCGAGCACATCTGGCCTCCCTCGGGCCGGATGGAACGTAGGTCCTCTCGGTCCATGCGCAAGAATGCTTGGGTTACCGCTGATCAGGCGGTAGAGCCCTCGCCCCTTGGCATTGGTAGCGCGGCTATGCCAATGTGCATGCTTAGCGTTGAGGTCGCCGGCGATGCAAACCGCAGGATGCAGGTTCAGGAGGGTGTTAATATCAGCTTCGTAGAAGCGGTTGTCAGGAGGGTCGTATGCCACTACCAACACCGTGTCCACCCCGCCAATGGCAAGCCTAATGGCACAGGCCTCCACGTGTTGTAGTGGTGGGATAGGGAAGGATGTGTGAGTGATGTGGTTCTTGATGAAAATGGCTGTACCGCCCCCCGGTCGGCCGACCCGATCAGACCGATGGGTGACGTAACTCGGCAGCGAGAAGTTGGTTGCAGCATCCAAGTGGGTTTCGCAGACCATCAGAATGTCAATTCCATACGACTGCACAAACTCAACGAGGCTTGGGTAATGGCCCCTTATGCCATTTGCGTTCCAGAACGCAGCCCTGAATGGTCTCCGGACAAGTCTGGAGGCCATTACTTGGCTGAGTTAGGGAACAGCTGGGCCAGGGTTTGGACCAGTAGGGCATGCTTCTGCATGGGGCTCAGGTTAGGGCTTTCGTATTGCAGCTTGAATTTACGAAGTGCAGGCAAGATTCGGTTAATTATGTTGTTGAACCACAGGGTTAGGTCCTGAAATTCCTCCAGATCCGCCTGCGAGAGCGTTCCCCCTAATGCAGGGGGGGTCATAGGTACAGTGGGGACCACAGGTGCCACCTGTGGGCCGGCTGTAACAGCAGTATCCCTTGGTGCCAGAGCTGCCTCAGTGGACTGCTCTGCCGGCGCCTTGGGAGGCTGTTGAGGAGCTGTGCTTGCTCTCTCCGCGGCTTGACGCTTGCTCTTGTGTTTCCTTCGCCGCTTAGGTTTAGGAGGAGCATTGGCCACAACAGACTCCTCTGTATGACCTGGAGGTGGTGCCGAAACTTCAGTCGTGGCAGGGGCAGGTACTATTGCCTGGGCCAGTGTCTTTTCTGCCCTATTAAGGGCGTATGAGAAGGAAACGCCGGGGCGGACCTCTGCCGCTTCCGCACGTCCCTTGCGACGGCTATCTATGATTTTCAGACGCGTCGCGCATCCTTTGTAGACACTGCAGTGCGCGCCTTTGCAGTTGACACATTCCCTGTCCGTATCCGGCTTAGGGCAGTCCTGCACTCTGTGGGTTCCACCACATCGCAGACATGCAAGCGGGCGCTCACATGCCATGCTGGAATGGTGAAATCCCAGGCAATTGCGACACTGCACGGGACCCTCCTTACCGTAAAAGCGTTCCACCTTTACGGCAGTGTAGATTAGGTGACGCACAGTGTCAATGGGCTGAACTTGTTGGTCGCGCACTTTGTCCACCACGACCAGAAACAGTGGCATGGGCACCTTTTCAGGTCCTCTGTCGGAGACGATAGTCTTCTTCAACTGGGCCACTGTTGCTGTAATGTCATGTTCTTCGAGGAGTGCCAGCCTGACTTCCTCGGTAGAGCAGTCGGAGGCAAGGCCTCTGATTATTCGCCTTTCCACGTAAGGACGTGTGGGCGAATAACTGTAAAACGGGATTTTTAATTCCCGAAGTACAGCCTTGGCTGCCTCAAAATCCTCAAGTGAGGAGGTCTTGATGTTAACTTTCCGTGGCCTCCTTATTGCCTCAAAGCGTCTTTTCAGGCGCGAAGCTAGGAGCCGCATGGTTTTTGTATGCTCCTTGAAAGCATCCGCTACTATTGGCGGTATTTTCTCCCCCCCTTTGGTTGGGGGTTGGGTAGTAACCTGTGGTTCTTGCTGCTGAGAGCCCGTGGAGTTACGCCTGCTCCGGCGTCCCTTCACCTCAGTGAAGCCCTCGGTGTCAGTTTCCATGTCTGCCTCTGAGTCAGAGGGAGAGAAAGGATGATAGGAAACCAGTGGTGGTGACTCACTATCTATGACCTGTCGCGGGGCAGAACACTTGCGCTTTTTACGCGCAGGTGGTACCGCCTCGGGGACAGAGATGCATGACGATGATGTTGTTGGTCCGTCGGTCAGCACGGTTGCCCTCCGGCTGCTTGCAGAGGACCGGACCCCCTCCTTAGAGGAGGAGGCGCCTGGGCAAGCCATTACGGCTTGAGGTGTTGGACCAGGGGTCCTCACCTTTGGCTGCAGCCTTGCAAGCCCGTAGTCACGTGGTCCGTCAGTCAGTTTGTCTGAGTCGGGAATGGTGATGAAAGGAAGGGGTATAGTTACCTGGCTCCGCTATGTACCAGCACGCACCCCTCCGGGAGCAGGATCGATGTCGAAGAAGCGCAAGTGATGACTGGTGCGACACGCTACCGTTTGCTGTCAAACGTCTTGCAGCGTGCCGCGAAACTGTGCTTTCACCTGAGTAGGTGCGTAGTTTTTAGCTCCACCACCACGTCGCCGCGGTCGTTCTCCCGCTTATTCCCCTGAATCGAGGATCCAAGCAGTCCAAGCACTCCGAGCTCCCAATGGTCCCGCAGAATCGAGGTGTAGACGCTACGAGCTCCAATCATGGAATGATGAATGATGAACACGTCTGGGACTTTCGCTTTCGTTTTAAAGTTTTGGGATCTAACGTTTGTGATTGGTCTAAACTCACGCAGTAAACACAAAGAGACACGGCAAGGTATTTGTTTGTGTTCTCAAGAAGCACCGTTATTGTGTTTATTTATGTACTGAACTAGGGAAAGTGACACCGACACAATCTACAGTGTTGCCAGCTTGTTTTCGTGAAAATTAAAATATCTCTGTAGGAAATGGTCAAAGGCAAAAACGTAAGATACAAAATGTGTTGCAAATATACACATCTATCACTGGTTTAAATTAATGCAGTGACTTCCCTTCCACCCGGTATAGTAGAACCAGTTGTTAGTAAGGGACGGATCAGCGTGATCGGTTTTGTTGACCTTGGTTATCCTCTACTATAAGCTGTTTATCTTGAAGGAGAGAGGGTGAGCCCAGATGTAAACAACAGGCGCATGTTTGCAGTGCTAGTAGAGATGTATGAAAAAAATGTGTGTGTGTGTACATAATGATTATTAATGCTTTCATTTCGTTGTACAACACTATCTTTCATGTATATATAAAGTGAAAACTACACAGTCTATTCCTTGCGGCGGACAGTAATGTACATACGGAACGCCTCTCAGTTAAACAAAAGGTACAAATCCTGAGAAACTCCACCCTAAACCACCCTTTACAAGGAAAATTTTCCGCAAATCTTGATTTTCTCGAAAATTGCTCCATCAATTTTGTTTAAAATGGCATAGGTTTAAGATATTTTATGGAAATGAAATGTATATATTGAATTTTCTGACTATTGCCCATGTAGTCCCGTTTACCCTTGATGAATTTTGTATACCTGTAAGCCGTTAGAGATAGACCCAATCTTAGTATACAAAAATGTAGATCTTACTAAAATACACAATTTATGTCGGAATAAAATTTTTTATAGAGTTAACCACATCGGAGATATTCTTTGTTATTTGTGTTAGTTTTGGAAAACTTATACTTGTATCAAATGGAACATCGTTGTTCATTTTTTTATGTTAAGCATGCACAGAGAACGGAATGTGAAAGCTTTAAAAGATTTGCCTCGCTCAAAGCCTACTGTATTCCCATACTCCCCTTGTATCTATGTACAAGGAAGTGAGCAATAAGATAATTTGTACAAATGTTTATCCCAAGTAACACGAAGAAGATAAGAGTTTGCAAGAATGGTTAATAGAGAAAGTTATGAGTGCAACACATCAGATTTTTTATAGATACTGACGAATGTAGGAATAGCAGTAGTTTGACAGTTGTAACAGGCTCGTGAATGCCAGAAGGATATCTCTATTGCAAGAACTCGTGGCCATATCTGTCGGGCCCGGAGTTGATGAAAGCCAACACTTCCTGGACTACACCCTTGTGAATTCCTTCGGCGGCGGCGCCTGGCGTCTCTTATTGATACGGCGGAAATAAAACCTTAACGTTTGACCAGAGCTTGGCCTTTCACAGGCTTTTTACGAGCGAAGCAAATCCCATTTGATTTATCTGTCACACCAACATCGCATTTAACAGCAATAAAACTAAAACAACTGAATATGACATTCATAACTCTCATCTTGTGTTGTAATGTGCTCGTTTTAAATTGTGAGCTTTTATTGGTCCCGGGTGGAAATGGTCTCTATCAGACGCCATCTGGGGAATAGAGGGAAAACCACCACTCGAATATAAAGTATTTCATCCTCTGATACGTGTGTTACATTCAAGCAATAGGACCTGTACTTTATGGGAAAATCTGATATCTTACATCACTTTCTCTACTCACTCTTCTAAAGCTATTGTTAGAAAAACCATACTTAATCCACCTGGGGGAATGAACTCTAACACATAAATTGTGTTTTAGCAAGATCTACATTTTTTTGCAGAGTAAGATTTGGTCTGTTTCTTACGGTTTACCATTTATGCAAAGGTCATCCAGAGTAAACAGGACTACATGGGCTATAGCCAGAAAATTTAAAATATAAATTTCACTTGTCATAAAAATATCTAAAAAATGTCATTTTAATCAAAATCGTTAGACCTTTTTTCAAGAAAATCAAAAATTTTGGAAAGTTTTTGCATGTAAAGACTATTCAGGGTGGAAGAGTTTTCTTCAAAATCTTCGTCTCGCATTCTTGAAAGACATTAAACTTAAAAAAAAAAAACACAATTTATGTCTAAATTTGTAGAGTGAACCATTTCGGAGATATTCCTTGTTATTTGTGTCAGTTTCGGAAAACTTAAAATTTTCGTGAAATGGAACATCGTTGTTCATTTTTTATATGCTAAGCGTGCAAAGGGAACGGGTCTCAAAGCTTTAAAATATTTGACTATCACTCAAAGCTTACTGTATTCTAATATTCCCCTTGCACCTAAAAATTAATAAGCAATAAGACAACTTCTGCATATGTTTATCTCAACTAACACGAAGAAGATATAGGAATAAGAGTTTGTAGGAATGGTTAGTACAAGAGTAGAGAAAGTCATGTGAGTGCAAGGCATTAGATTTTTTAGTTTGAATTGGATCCAAGATTTTCCTTAAAAGTTACTTTCTTTCTTTTCTAATGCTTCTATTTCCCCTGTTTTGAAGGGAAATATGTGCTCTGTAGCATACATATATACACATTCTGATTTGTGATATATTGTCTGATTTTAGTTTTATTGGAGATGTTTTTCTTATTGTAAATATCCTTAGTTAACTGATATGCAAATTCCTTTTTTCTCAATCTTGCTTTATTTGCTTCGTTATCCAATCCATTAGTTTGAATTGTTTCACCAAGATATAATAGGAAAGCTTATTATTAATTTTTTACAGAATCGCAGACATTTTCAACACCTTATGTGAATAATTAAAGTAAGTATGACTGTTTTCTCTTTCTCCTGCTTTGTGTACGTACGTATTTCAACCAGTCCAGGGTTACCACCACTTCCCGTATCTCGGTGCGCATGGACTAAATAATTGCACTGCAATACAAACATAGTGTACTGTTAATAGAGTTAAGCTTACCTGAACTGTTGGCAGGACTGCTTGTGTCGGACAGACATATTTCTCGCAGTAATGCCAACTGTTTGGCCTGCTGTTGGGCCTGCTGTTGAATCCCCGCCTCCACATCCTGTAACCAAAATATAACATTAACCTCTCATAGCTTATCATGAACATATATACGCATTGTGGAATAACCTAAGAGTTAATTTTAACTAACACTTGATGCGTTCATTAGTACGTGTAGTATAAGTACGACAAGTACAAGTGGATCTAAAATTTAGATGTCAAAATTTCACCGGAAATATATGTGTTCAGGCCCCCTGAATAAAAAAAAAAGCATTTTTTTTTAAAAAAAGGTCCGTATATGTGTGTACGTGTTTGTGTGCCTGTGAACAGCAAAACTCAAAAATCTAATGTGTTGCACTCACATGACTTTCTCTACTCTTATACTAACCATTCTTATAAACTCTTATTCCAAAATCTTCTTCGTGTTAGCCGAGACAAACATTTGCACAAATTATCTTATTCCGTATTTCCTTTTAGGTACAAGGGGAATATGGGAATACAGTAGGCTTTGAGCGATTGTAAAATCTTTTAAAGCTTTGAAATGCCACTCTCTTTACACAGCTAAGATATAAAACATGAATAACAGCTTTCCATTTGTGGAAATTATAAGTATTTCAAAATTCGCACAAATAACAAGGAATATCTTCGAAATATCTTCACTCCACAAAGATGTATACAGACATAACTTGTGTGCTTTAACGAGATGTACCCGGGTTCGATCCCCGGTACCAGTATGGGATTTTTCCCCCCGCTGGTAGGCCTGATACGGGGTGCACTCAGCTTCGTTAGGTCCCGGAGGGGTCAATTGAGGAGCTATCCTGATAGAAAGATAGCGTCGTTAAAAGGTCAAGCAGTCGCCTTACGGTCCGGAGAATCGGCGTGCTGATCCCCGCTACCCCTTCGTGACCTTGGCGGCGGCTGGAGGACGCAGCGGCCGGGCGAATGAGGGTACGGATTGAATCGGATATCGCCTATTACCTTTGGACGGGACACGTTTATGTCATTGTCAGGGTTTAGTTATGGAAACCACCTGCAAAAGGAGGACTCGGCCTCATCGCCGTCAGCTACAAATGCAAGGTGTTATTTCTCAAAACGTCTCTGTGATCTACGACCTCAACAGATGTCCCAAATCCTGTTGCAGTGATTTCTGCCAAATTACAACATCCCATTTTCAGGAGACTAAAAAGCTGTCTCACGAAAGTGCCGGCAGATATTTTACATGACCTGGACTCGTCGACTAAGGCTCTTTACCATCATCTCCTAGAAAGTAATGCTGTTACTCCGTACATCATGTCCAAATATCCGAATAGGCACTGGGCTAGAATATGGGCCAATTTTCACCTGCCCCAGACTCCCTCAGGTTGGAAGACCGTAGCATACAAAGTAGTGAAAGAAGTCATTCCTACTGAGACAAAGAAATATCAGCAGAACATTTCGTCCATGGCATGGAGTTCTCAGTGTGGCAGCTGCGGCATCGTTTGTTGACCTGTCTGCCTGACATATGGACGTGTATGTCTGCGATCATTCGCAGTAACAACCCCACAGAATGGTGCTCTTCCTGGACATCCCTACTATTGGTAAACGACCTCTCTTGGGTTGGATGATATCTTTATTACCTGCAGACTACACCCCATCCATCCACAGCTGGTTTGCACAGTTTCTTCAGGATAGCACGTCCAGAACGGCTTAAAACACAAATGAAGCGTGATTAGCTAAATAGTGTTTTTATTTGATACCATGTTATTCTGTGATTGACCTTTGTTATGAGGCTGTTTATCTATTGTTGTATTGTTTATCACCCGCTTTTACTACTACGGCACCGCAGGCAGTGACACTGATGATACATGGAATGAAGATGGAGCACCGGTGGAATGAGATGGCGGGGGAAACCGGAGCACCCGGAGAAAACCCGCCCTGACGCCGCTTCGTCCGCCACGAATACCACATGCGGGTCCCTGGGATCGAACCCGGGCCGCCTAGGTGGTCGGCGATCGCGCTAACCGCTCGGCCACGGCGCCGCCCGCTGTTTATCTATTCTTGTATGTAATTATCATAAGTCTAATCCAATTTTATGTTTTTAGTCAGAAGCACTGCCTTTCGGTTCTTTTTGCATGACAACGAACAACAAATCAACAAAGAAAGAAAAAAGGTACAGAAAGGAATGTCTGTTTCAAGCTGAGAAACAAAGTATTCGAAAATTAAAACCAACAAGAAAGAATATCTCGGAAATGGTTAACGGTAGAAAATATTTTATCTGGTATAAATTGTGTTTTAATGAGATATACATGTTTGTTTTGTAAGATTTTGCCTATCTCTTACGGTTTATAGTTATACAAAAGTTACTGAAGAGGATTTCAGAGGCTACTCCAGAACATTTAAGGTACAAATTTATTTTGTTACAAAAATATCTTTAAACCTATTTATTTTAATCCAAATCTTTAGCGCCACTTTTGGGAAAATAAACATCTTTTAAAATTTAACTATATAAACGTAGGTTTCTGGTGGAGAAATTTTCTTGAAAATCTTGCTATTGCATCCTTGAAAGATGCTGAACTTAAATATCAAGTTTTATGTTTATCGAACAGAGGGGGGGCTCTAATGACCTAGCTGTCGACGGGCCCTTAAACCCTAATCACTCACTCACTCGAACAGGGGAGAATTCACCCACCGGAGGCGGCTCAGAAAGGGCTGCCATCTGGCAGCGCCGACAGTTTTTAATGAACAAGTATTTCTGGCATCTGTCGGACAGCGAGTGACATTGCACAGCTCCAAATCTAGTTCAAACATGAAAGGGAAACCGTTTTGATAGGAAATGTAGGATTGAAAAAACTCATGGTACAAGTATCGTAATATTTGCATTGTGAACCAAAGAAAACCGAGAAAAACTGATGTTGAAAGTGTCTGGATCCAGGATTCGAACCAGGACTCGTTGAGTGTCGAGCTTAAAGCCTTTTAGTTCGGTTTCTGAGATAAATGTTTCGCTATATCTTATGATTACTGAACCAAATATGAAACATTTCGGGACAGTAAAGGAAACAGATTTTTCCCTGGACGGACTAAATTAGTGAAGTTCCTTTAACTGGCGTGGAGAAACGGAGGTGGGCGGAGTTCAGTTCAGTTCCCTTTGAAGTGAAGCAAGGGCATGACATTGCGATGGGTGGACCGTGAAATGGCAACCAGCTGACTCCCCCCGGGCACAATTACCTACTCCCAACATTTAACTTCAATGTTATGTATGTCGATTAGTATTCCTGATCTTCCTTTACAGAGTTTCCTAGTAAAGCTAAATCTATATTAAAGGAGAACGAAACACAAAAATATGTGTTGCACGCAATTGACTTTCTCTACTCTTGTACACATTACTGTTCTTACGCCCTCGCAGCCATGGTCGTCAGAGCCTATTTCCTTGGCGCTCCGCCGCGCAGGGGGTTGTGGGTTTGAGCCCTGCCTCGGGCATGGATGTTTATGTTTGGAAGTATGAGTGATAGACTAAATGTGTGTGTGTGTGTGTGTGTGTGTGTGTGTGTGTGTGTGTGTGTGTGTGTGTGAATTTAATGCAAAAACATACGGTTGGCTAAATGGTCCTTGATGTTAAAAAACCCTCCCCTAAAAAAAGGAAATAGAACCGTCTTCTTTTAATCCCTTATTATTCTATCTCACGGCTGAGTAACTAGCTCTCACGGAGCGCAGCCTGCTGACGGCCTTGCATTGATAAGTGTATGTTTAGAAAGTAAAAAAAAAATCTGATGTGTTGCACTCACATGACTTTCTCTACTCTTGTACTAACCATTCCTACAAACTCTTATTCCTATATTTTCTTCACGTTAGTTGAGATAAACATTTGTACAAATTATCTTATTGCTTACTTCTTTGTAGGTACAGGGGGAATATGGGAACACAGTAGGCCTTGAGTGACAGTCGAATCTTTTAAAGCCTTACGATTCCATTTTCTTTGCACTGTTAACGTATAAAAATGAACAATGATGTTGCAGTTTCCTAAAACTGAGACCAACAACAAGGAGTATCCCCAAAATAGTTCACTCAAAAAAAAAAAAAAAAAAAAAAAAAAAAAAAAAATTGTGTGTTTTAGGAAGATCAACATTTTATAGCAAAATTTGATCTATCTCTTACAGTTTACCAGTTATGTAAACGTCATCCAGAGTAAATATAACTATATGGGGTATAGCCAGAAAATTCAAAATATACATTTCATTTGTCATAAAAATGTCTCAAACATATGCAAATTTAATCAAAATCGTTAGAGCCATTTTCAACAAAATCAAAATGTTTGAAACATTTTCTATGTAAAGGGTAATTTAGCGTGGATTAATTTTCTTCCAAATCTTCGTGTCGCTTCCTTGAAAGTTTAAACTTAAATACCAACTTTGGTTTTTAACCCACTTTTCCTTTCTGAGTTATGCTGTCCACAGGTACACACACACACACACACACACACACACACACACACACACACACACACACACACACACACACACACACACACACACACACACACACACAAACACACACACACACACACACACACGCACACACACACACGGACCTTTTTATAAAAATGGTTTTTTGGATAAATATATATTTCCGGTGAAATCTCGACATCGAATTTTTGGGTGGAATACAATACTTCCTCTACTTTACTATACATAGTAGATAAAGTAAAAATTGAAGGTCGTTCAACGTAACCCGTGAGGTGCCCAGGTCTGTTTTATCTACTTCATATCAATGGAGATAAACATTTGCAGAAATTGCCACTACTTTTCTTATAGGTGCAAGAGGTATATGATAATGCATTAGGCTTTAAGTGATAGTGAAACGTTTTAAGAGCTGGTCGCTGTGAGATGGCTTTGAAATTACGTTTGACAAAGTTGTGTGCTCTAACAAACTTTTCATTTTTTCTGCAGTAAGATTTTATGTATTTCTTACGGTTTACTAGTTATGCAAAACTCATTCAAAATAAAAAGGATCTGAGAGAGTATGCCAGGAAAATACAACATATACATTTCATTTCTCATGAACTGTCTTAAACATGTGCTTTAATCAAAATCAAGATAGTCATTTTTAGGAAAAATAAAAATTTTCGAATATTTCTTTCATAAAAAGGGTTGTTTAAGGTTAGGTTAAGGTCGTTCGCTTACTAGAAGCCTCATAAAGGAATTGATTATGGCTTACGCCTACTGCCTCACGGGTTTCGACACCGCCCCCCCCGGCAGGGACAAGTGACGCACTTTCCACCACACACCAACGGCGTTCGTTTAACGACACTTTCGACCCCCAAGGAATGAACTAAAATGATGAAATGGGCAGAGGAAAGTAACTGACCCAGTATTCCCTAGTGACCAAGAAAAACCACGAAAGAGAAAAACCTTTGGTCAGATTGGTTGGTTACCGGGATCGAACTCTGGACATCTCTAATGGGAGCGTTAGCCTCTGAGCCACCTCGTTTGGTTGTACAGAACGGCTTGTGACTGTTATACATCATAATATTTTTCGTTGCAACGGTTGTGTTTACCCCAGAAGTACTCAGCTGTAAGAGAAGCATTCTCCTGTCAGGGGATCGAACCGAGTCTATTCAAATGGAAAGAATCAATCCACGGGATGTGGTTTCCCATGCGAGTAGTCACTGCAGCGAGGTGCGAGATAGATCGATACGTTTAACAATCGAGAAACTCACAGTATCAGAGATAGGTACGTGCTCTGGGTAAACAAGTAAATAAGTTGGCATCCCTGCTTTATCTCTGACTTTCTCGGACTGTTGCAAGTTCAACACAGTGTCACTTGGACATGTCACTCTCTCACGACTTTCTCTGCCCATTTCAACTTTACAGGGTGATCCATATAGAGCTCAACACTTTTAAGCACTTATCATTTGCAACTGGAAACCTGAATAGCAATAAATAAAATACACTTATTATCTAATTTTCCAAGAACTATGGATGTAGGACTTGTTTTCCTTTTCAAATCACTGACTCATTCCATTTCCACTCTTCAGAAAAGACAAACCTCTGTCCCTGTCCTCAAAGAGCAACAGCAACCCTAATTTTAAGGAAGTAACAGTTACATATTGACTTCACGTGGAGTCTCAGTTGCCAAAGTTCTGAATTACAATTTTTTCTACTATAATAGCGGTAAAGGTTCATGTTAAGACGTTGCAACTCTGCAGAAATGAGTGGAGCAAGGAGTGCTTTTGCAAAACGATTATAAGGCTCCGAGACGGCCGAACTGCACATACATTCATCAAAGAGGCAATAGTTCCCTAACCTCCCTCCATCTGAATGTGTCCGATGTTCAACAACACGGCGTGGCCTTGCGACATTTTTCTTTGAAGTTAAATTTTATATGATGTTTTAATACTAAATTGTGGGATAAAAATGCATTACAGCATTGTTTACACAATATTTGCGAGATAGTTAAATAACAAACCATTTATATCCATTCGTCAAGAAGCTAGATGGCTTCAAATATGTGAAAAATTATTTATTTCAGTAAAACGGTTCTTTGCTTCCCTTTTCAAATCACCAATTCAATTCCTTTTCTCTATCAATTTCTTTATTGTTAAGTTTTTTCTTTATAAACATTAAATTCATATACATTAATTTACACTCTCAATCATTCCTTCAGACTCTAGGGACAACTCTGCTACTTGTCCAACAGACCAATAAAAATAAGTCGTCACAAACTTCTAACGACGCCATTTGATAATCCGTTACGGCCACTTAGCGTATTTCGAATTTAATCACGCGAAAAGCAGATCCAGGTCTATGTAAATTAACAGATATCATGCAGAAAGTTGTTCGGCTTTGATGTAAAGAAACTGGTGATAACAAAACACGGCCGTCGATCTAGAACTGATTTAAAATATCTGCACAAATGTAGCTCATTTTTACTGAATCCAAAAGAAGCACTTTTAGGAAAAGGTCCGTGTGTGTATGTGTCTGTCAGACTGGGGTAATGAGGCTAGCAGTTGCTCTGTTTTCCATATCATTCTGGTGCTATCATTACATTAGTTCTTTTGTATCCAGATCAACTTTCTATGATGAATGGAATAGTATTAAGTAGCGTTCGGTTTTATTGAATCTCAATGTATATACAATGATGATGCTGTTATTGGAAATCAAGGATCATATGATGAATGCCGAGAAGGTCACTAGCAATTGAAAAATATGCAACAAGTGGTATACAGCATCATCAGCGTTCTTACAAGAGCTGTGCTTACACTCGATCTATCAAAACACATTCGAGTGGATACTTATTGCTCCGGTTACATTCAATTGTGCTGTGGCTACTAACAGATGTACAGGATAGGTAGGTGTCTTTTTTATATAGTCACTAGCGGACCCGACAGACGTTGTCCTGTTCAAACGTCGTGTATCCAACTGTGCGAATAAACTAACATTTCACTGTGGGAGAAACAAAAATGAAAACATCGCTAATACCGCGAATTTCGCTTCTTCTGTGGGTTAGAAGTCGCTATTGCGCGTTCTCTGTAGCGGGAAGATGGCCATGTTGGTTGTAGTTACGTGATTATAACGGGTGATCCAAAAGACTGTCAACCGGCTGTGCTATGTTTTGTCTATACGTGTCCTCGTCGCCGACTGCCGCTGTCATACAACAGTGCGAATGAAACTGTACGACATTTTTAAAACTACTTTTAAAGGCTTTACTTACTAATGCTATTAAAGCAGATGCTGAAACTGGCTACCGTCGTTGTCCATACATTTTTGGTAACTCTTTAGGAAATTATCCACACACGCCGTAGTTCACGTTGAGAAATGTTGGTAATTTCTTCGCGGATAGTTTGTTTTAATTCTTCCAGGGTCTCTGCGTTTGTCTTGTACATTTTAAGTTACCCCAGAGATAACTTAGGTTAGGTCGGAAGACCGAGGGACACAAATTTCTACTAATAATTCTGTCCTGAAACACACATTCAATTGTTCTCATCGAAAGATTGGTTGTTTGAGTTCTTGCAGAGTCTTGTTGAAAAAAGGCAAAATCACGCTGTCTGTCGGTTAAATCTCTAAAAAAAGGGGGGGGGGGAGAATTGTACTCACGTATGTATGGGTGTCAATAGCTGACTCGAAAAAAATTAGGCCTGTAACACTTTCGCCGCTTATGGCGCACCATACACCAATTTTTTCCTCATGAAGCGGTATTTTATGAACAATATTAGGTTTCTCAGAGCTCCAATGTGCACACACATATCCATGAAGGTGGAACCAAGTCTCGTCCGTGAAAATTATTAAATGTGATCAATTTCAATTGTACACTATTGAAGGTCCACTCACAAAATGTGCATCTAATTACAGGATCACCTGGCTGAAGAGCGTGTGCCACAGTTATTTTATGTGGTTTTAACTTCAGCAATTTGGTAGCTCTTTGCACAGAGCCATAAGAAATGCCTGCCTGCCTGTTGTGAAAGACGCCTAAGCTTCTCCAAAGGATCACCGATGTCGTCTGGCTGTAAATGTCCCGAGTAGTAACAACTGAGAAAAAATGACAAAGTCCAGTAACTCTTTTCTTTGTCTTCTGAAACTGAATCACAAAATCAAAGTTCTCTTTTTTGTCGTTAACGTAATTTAAAATTAGTCGTAACTACAACTGCAGCCGTCCTGCCTTATATTTATATTTAATATAGTTAAAACACAATTTATGTCTAATGCCCTTTTTTTGTGAAATGAACAATTTCGGAGATATTACTTGTTATCTGTATGAATTTACAGTACTTATTCTTTACTCACATGGGAGGTCGTTATTCATACAAAGAAAATAAATGTCAAAGCCATCACATAGCGGCCAGCTTTAAAATATTTGTCTATCACTTAAAGGGTACTGTATCCTTATGGTCACTTTGTACCCACAAGAACATTAGAAATTGGATAAGTTCTGCAAATGTTAATCTCTATTAACATAAAGTACACGGAGGAATAATTATTTCATAAGTATAGTTTGTACAAGAGTGAGTAGAGAAGGTCATGCGAGTGCAGCACATCAGATTTCCTATCAATGCATATATGTGGTATAGCTAATTAGCAGAGACTGTGAAAGGGTTTGTATATGAGCGGGTAGAGAAGGTCATGTGAATATAATGCATCACACAGTACTGGCAGGTCACCCCTAATATGCAACGATACTATAATGGTAGTGATTAAGACGCGAGTATATATTATATTCTCATTCGAGCGTTTTAATTGCCATTATAGCTAATTTTCATTCGACAACTTATGCTCGACCATATACCTAATTTTAAAGTTGAAATGTTGCACACTCACCAGGGACAATGACCTACATATTGCACCAGCTGATATTTGGAGTTCTGCGCAGGCGCTAAACGATCGATTTGTTTCCAGCACGTCACAGCTGCTTGATAAAAATAACATTGGAATGCTACGTAACATTGAAAAATAGAAGGCAAATTTAATATATTGGTTTTTAGACGAAACTTTATTTCATGTATAAATTATTTATTATACAATTTGCGCGACTGTGCAATATTGTTGGAAGTTGAAGGTGTATTGAGTTAATTTGTGTGTTTTGTGTTTGTCGGATATTTTAGTGTTTTCTAAATTCGCGCTAGTTGTGTTTCAAGAATTAATCGATATTGCGCCTTGTCATTGCTGCATGGGAATTCTGTGATTGGTGGAACACATGTTCTTTAATGAAAATTGAACTGCGCGTTTGGTGAAGACCAGTGCTTTAATGAAAGTTTGAACTTAAGGAGATCCATTAAAGAATTGCTATCAGACTTATAATTAATAAATCTGTGTATAGTCGAGCATAAAATAATTGAGAAGCGCGCTACAAGCACGACAGTAGGCTAGCTAGGTGTGTGCAGCCAGCAGACAAGGTCCGTTGCACCACAACATGCCTGAAGTCCACACAGAGTTAGTTCCCCTGTACGCAGCGATAACTTCTCCGACAGGACTGCTGTGCGGGAAGCCGCCACTCTCTGTTCAAGGCGCTTGCTTCTCTCTTTTTCTTATTCGCCTCGAGGCTGCCGTATGTTTGTACGTAGAAATAGTATTCTATCCTCTTCTGAATACAGATTCTTGCCGCTGCCGCTGTTTTGTTGATATAGTATCGGCCTTTTGTCGGCAGATTTACATAGCAGATGTGCCTGCAGCATTGTTCTGCCATCTTTTTCATGCTTGCTTTCATCTACTTACCTTAGCACATACATATTTATGCTTTTAAATAAGTAATGTGGGTTTCAAAACACTTTAAAACAAACATTATCAAGAGATAAATATATCTCGACAGTGCACCAGTTCCTAAAGTAATATTTTTGAGTTATTTGGCGCGAGAAGTAATTACCAGTGTCTAGTATATATCACAGTCATGTATATGGCCTAAAATGGGTCGGTTTAATACTAGAATTCCTGGTGGCAAACTATTCGTATATCACCATGTCCATTCCGTTTGCATGTCAACGCATAAGAAGATGAATAATGACTTCCCATCTGAACAAAGTATATGTGTTGCAAACATGCAAAAGTCATACATTTTGAAGATATAAACTTTTTGTGTCTCTCACAGTTTACCAGATATACAAAAGCAACCTAAACTGTGGGGCTTCGAAGGACATTCCCAGAAAATTCAAGATAAACACTTCATTTGTCATAAAAATAGCTTAGACATATGGTATTTTAATCAAAATAGATCTATTTTGAGAAAGATAATTTTTTCTAAAAATATTCCATGTAAAGGAGTGGAGGAATTTCTTCAAAATCTTTGTGTTGCATTCATGAAAGTTGTTTTTTGGATTTAGTTATGCTGTTCACATACGGACACACGCACAAAGGTCCTTAGTTCTAATTTTTTTTAGATTCAGCTGTCCCAAAACATGTATTTCCGGTGAAATCTCGATACCAAAGTTTTGATATACACTACCTTTCTACTTACTGTCAGAACGAAATATAGAAATTATTGAACACATTACTGCTATTGTTACAACATTATAGATCATGTTTGAAATTATATTTTAATAAAGTACAATAAATTCCATCATAAACCCACAGAGAGGGGACATAATGGCAATAACTAACTATGTCTTCCATATATTTCACCTTTAACACACACACACACACACACACACACACACACACACACACACACACACACACACTTACACTCTTTTGTATTTCCAAGTCTAAGGAGAATGGGGAGTAATTCTGGTTAAAGAATAATTACCACACTGCAATCTGAACTTGACAGCATATTAACCACCGGACCATATAGGCAGTCAAATTATGTTTAGATATGTAGATGGTGTGACAATTTTTTTGCAGTGTTTAACAGCCCCTTTCACTACTATGGCACCGCAGGTGGTGACAATGATGATACATGGAGTGAAGATGGAGCACCGGTGGGATGACATGGTGGGGGAAACCGGAGAACCCGGAGGAAATCCACCCCAGAGCCGCTTCGTCCACCACAAAATCCCACGTGCGTTTGCCTGGGATCGAACCTGGGCCACGCAACAAATGTGAATTGCGGTAGTTTTATTTATTCTAAAACTAAAATAAAATTCAGAGTTCATGACCTTGCAATTCACAGCTGTTCTGCTCTGTCGTAACCTTGACACTGCTACGGTAATAAAAACTTCTCTCACTATCACTTCTCAACTGTTCACAACTCGGATATTAACTACAATAACTGCACAAGCCAGCCTGCTTATATAGTCTCTCAATTTTCGAAGTTTCTTGGTTTGGTCCATGAACAAATCTGCGCATGAAATCTTCTAGAACTGTTAGCAACGGCGTTTGTTCTGAGCCGCCCATTGTTGCGTATTGCGGAACGGCAACTACAAAGACAATGGTGTCTAGACACGTTCACCGCTACAATATATTTACTGTAAGTATGAATGGCTGTTTTCCTTCATTAATTGTTATCATAATTAACGGCATACGTATTAGAGTATATTCAACAGAGAAACCCAACTTAATGTTTGGAGCATCAAAGGGTACCTTAAAATTGAAATTTAGTTTCCATACATAACCAGAGTTCACTGAAAGAGAGTAATTATATGCGTTTCCAGTTGAACAGAATTTCATCCCGGGAACCAGTGTGAAGTGGAAATTATTGGAAGGAGATTCAAGTGTTAGTTTTGTGCATTTATGTATAGAATTTAACTAAATGTGGATATAATTTAAAAATAAAATTTAATATGCTTATAAAGAATAAATAAAATAAACATAAGTGTCTGAGAATATAATTAAATAAAATGTTTGCTTCCACATGAAATCACAGTTCTTTTACTCAGTTATTTCACACGTTTGCCTTCTCCGTGCAGATTTAATGCATACACTTTTACTTTCTCTACCATGCGAAGTATAGTATTCCATCCAAAAATTTCATACCGGAATTTCACACAAAACACACACTTTATACCATTGAATTAAAATAAATAGAAACACGTTGCTGTGTGTAAATAAAATAACCTAAAAACAAAAAAGTTGGTTAAATACCAAACTAGGTTTTTAAGTTTAATATCTTCCAAAGATGTGACACGAAAATATTCAAGAAAATTCCGTATTACACTACCCTTTACATTGACAATTTTTATTTTCTCAAAATATCTCTAAAGATTTTGATTAAAATGTCATAATTTAAGATATTTTATAACAAATGAAATATATATCTTGAATTCTCTGAGAATGTCCTTAGAACTTCGCTTCATTTTGAATGACTTTTGCAAAACTGCTAAACCGTAAGAGATAGACCAAATCTTACTGTACAAAAAAGGAAATCTCAATTTATGTTTATGTAGTAGTTTTTCATTTTTTATCTGTTGGCCTTGCTAAAAGAACTGAATTTCAAAGCTATCACATGGTGAGCACCTTTAAAAGATTTGACTAGCACTTAAAGCACACTGTGTTCCCATATTCCCCTTGTAGCTACAAGAAAATTAAGAATAAGATAATTTCTACAAATGTTTATTTGTACTAACACGAAGAAGATGTAAGAATAAGAGTTTGTAAGATCAATTCAGGGCACAATAGCCAGTGTTATTGTCTGAACTGCTTGGTTCTCTAATCCGTGATTGATTCGGACTTGCTTTTAATTGCCTCTTGGTTCTTCTTCTGCTGAATGTTGTTCTGTGAGAACTGCAGCTGTGTGGCACAGATCCAAGATAGACACACGAGCAATTTCTTCAAAGGATGTTCCTGGCATCGGCTCCGCTCCAAGTCTTCGTTGTCTTTCTCTGGGAGAAGGGTTCCATCACATCACCTGTTGTCGAGTTGACTCATCTCTTTCACTCCTGTCTGCGCACCACGACCCCCGGGCTACCGCCCCACCAGGGGAGGGGATGAGGCGAAGTGACAGACAGCGCAGCCCAGAGATGCACCGAAATTCCTAACTACTTCTTCACTTGAAGGATCAGGTTCATGTTGAACCTATTCCGGTGCCCATTTCGCTCTTGGATATAATATATAAAGTGCATTCCTTCTTTAAGAAAGAGGCGTCTACCGGGAGGCCATTATGCAGCATTGTCAAATGTGGCAAACGCACAGCTGAGACTAGATCTGACAGTGGTATAAAGAATTGTTCCTGAGGGTAGGCTATCACAACAAGCTTCTGACAATCCCGTATTTAATTCCTCAGGAACAGTATTGTTAGACTGCCATAAATGTAATTTCGTGATATTGCCCATTTTCATCAGAAAGAGCCTTTTCTTATTGAATATAAAATGTTTAAATTGACAGTGCAGTGCTATTTAAAGCAAGACAATATCGACAGAGTAATAAATAAAACACAATATAATTGCACAAGGAGGCATTTAGCAATTTATGGAAGACGAATATCCAACTACTTTTAAACAACGTAAGAACGAAAAACCAAAGTTGGTATTTAAGTTTAAGATCTTTTAAGGATGCGACACGAAGATTTTGAAGAACATTTCTCCACCCTAAACTACTTCTTACATGGAACGTTTTTCGCAAATTTTTTTTTCCTCGAAAATGACTAACGGTTTGGTTTAAATTGCCATGTGTTTAAGGTAATTAAACGTATATTTTGAATTTTCTGGGTAGAGTCTATGTATCGTGTTAACTCTTGATGACTTTTGAATAATAAGTAAACCGTAAGCGATAGACCAAATCTTACTATACAAAAACTGTAGATCTTGTTCAATCATACAATGTATGTACCAATGAATATTTTTGTGGAGTGAACCATTTCGGAGATATTCCTTCTATCCTGTACTTGTATAACAAAATCAGCAAAAAGTTTTCTGTTTTTGTGGAAATAAAAGTCAACTATTAGAACATAATGTATCGACTACAGATGGCGATACCACACTTTAGTGACAGTTCATAAAAATATCAAAAACTATATCGCATAATAGGAAATACAAAATGAGTTCATATAGTTTGTTCATGAAATTGTCAATATGTATAACTGCGATAATCTTGAATAAATCAAAGTATTATAATTTTGTAAATATTTCACTAAAACATAATAGTAGGTCCATAAAGTCATTGTGTTGTAATATAAATATTCAGACATAAATTACTGAATCAATTTGAATCCAACAATCACAGTCGCCTAGACACAGATCAGTGAACTATGTTACATAGAGAAAACTACCTTTAATTATATACTTATACTGCACTCTAGCGACAAATTTCGGTTCTACTTGCTTCTGTCAATATGTAATTAATTTAATATGTTCAAATATATAATTGTGAAGTTAAAATAAAACTGTAACACAAGAAGATCGTTTCTGTGGCGTGGTAGTAGCGTGCCTATCTAATGCCCAAGAGGTCGTGAGTTTGAATCTCGCTTAGAGCGACTTATCCGGACAGGGTTTTTATCAAGGTTTTCGCTTATCCTGAGAAGACGAATATTGGGTAAATTAAAGCTCTATGGACTTCTGGCTCATTTGAACATCATTTCACTAATTTCATTCATTCACCGTCCGATATGACATTACGTTGGAGGTCGGTAATAATAATAATAATAATAATAATAATAATAATAATAATAATAATAATAATAATAATAATAATAATAATAATGATAATAATGATGATAATGATAATGATAATAATAATAATAATAATAATAATAATAATAATAATAATAATAATAATAATAATAATAATAATAATAATAATAATAATAATAATAATAATAATAATAATAATAATAATAATAATAATAATAATAATAATAATAATAATAATAATAATAATAATAATAATAATAATAATAATAATAATAATAATAATAATAATAATAATAATAATAATAATAATAATAATAATAATAATAATAATAATAATAATAATAATAATAATAATAATAATAATAATAATAATAATAATAATAATAATAATAATAATAAACACCTATGTTAACTAGTATATTCCATGCTATATTAATATTTGAATCTTAGCCCTTTAAATAATCGTCAAATAGATATCAAGTTACTATGTTCTATAGAACGTTGGCTGTCCCTGCAGTGCTCGGTGGACGTGAAAAATGGGTTCTTAGGAAGAAAATGAAAAACTAAATACAACGCGCAGAGATGAACTTGTCAAGGAAAACAAAGGGATGCGCTAGGTTAGATAAAATAAAAAATACATAAGAAGGGAACTCAATATAGACCCAATAAGTAGCAAAGTTGAAAAAATGTCAAAAGAAATGGATGCAACTTATACAAAGAATGTCCGAAACAAGACTACCTAGGATTAATTCCAGTCCCAAGCAAAAAGAAAGAGAGATGGTGGTAGATTCCAAATGTGGTGGAAGAGCAATTATTGTCAACGGGCACTCTACCCAAGCCGTGAAGTGGACAAGTTACTATTGTAAACCTTTTATATCCATTTTAATGTCATCATGAACCTTTCTTAAAACACCTTTATTCCAGAAACTTCTTTTTATACTTTGATAACCACAATCATGTTGACAACTGAAAAATAATGCTGGATTACCGAGGGTTTATATTTTGTGCAGTTTAAAGAGTCATTACCTACTATAAATTACAGTGATGCCAATTTAGTTGTTTTTAAACTAAATCTATAAATTTATAAATTTAACATTGCTAGTATAGGGATTTAGTTGTTTGATAAACTGCATTTGGATGGACAGAAATGTTTTTAACATTGACAACACAGAAAATTATTTCCGTCTGGTTATTTTTCTTGATCCTCTTTTGGCAACACTGATAAATTAATGTTTGTCACATGTTTATATAGCAAGGCCATTTGGGCTTTAAAGAGTCATACCTACTATAAATTAATATTTGTCACATGTATATGTAATGTTTAAACGCTTTACAGCAATACCATTTGATACTTACACAGTTATACCTACTATAAATTAATGTTTGTCACATGTTTATGTAATGTTTAAACGCTTTACAGCAAGGCCATTTGGGCTTGATGTTCTAACCAAATATTTGAAAAACAATCCTCTACTATTTATTCAGCGTTATCACAGTTATAGAAATATGTACTTTAAACAATGATAAATGTAGATTTAGGTCATATTTTCCATTATATATTATACTTTTACCTGTTTCTCTTAAATTAACGGAACTAAAGGGTAATGTCGCCATCTTCAGTCAGTATACGTGAACTCGCTAGAGTACAGTGTATCTTAATAACGTCACTAGATGGCATTGTTGTGTTACATTGTCCCAATAGAACTACAATTTGGTACACAGGCAGTTTGAATTACATAATTAAAACAGGAACTAAACACATAAAAATGATAATATGACAATAAACTTTCTGAAACTGTGAAAGAGGTTCTAGTCTACATGATGGGAATAAACAGCAAACGACGTGGGACTAATCGGTTTACTGTAAATATAAAGTAGATGTAAGTAGAAGCACGTGGCCGCATTGGCTGGTGCGTTTAGTACTCCCGTATTCTTACACAATAAATGTAGCTCCAAAGCCTATTTAGCGTCTTGCTTTACTTATGTTCAATAAACAGTTAAATTGCTGTTATAATATTAAATGTAAGGTTGTAGTGTAATATACTACAGAAGAGGTTTTGTTTAACATCTGCGAGGAAAGCTTTTAAGAAACGGTGAAAATGTTATTATACTGAATGCACTCAATAAGTTTTCGGTGAAGTATCCTACCGTGGCTATAAAGATCTGGTAAAGCGTGATAATGGATAATGTCTCTTGTCACCCAGTAAGAGCGGAGCGCATTGCAAGCAATACATGGAAAAACCTGAAGTGCTATCTCAGCTGAGATCTAAGAATCCTTACATGTGATTACTGCAATAACAATGCCTTTCATATATTCAATAATGTAATGGCTTATGTAACAACAACAAGAGCAGTTAAATTCAGGTTATCTGAACGAGGTAAACTGGGCAATGGCAACATTAATATTGCTGTTTACATGCGCATGTGCAGATGTTATGTTAACCAATAGCGAACTATGGAGCGTGGAACAATACACTGCTTTGTTCTAACAGCAAACAGGTTATAGAAATATTGTGTTCTCCTAACGTGCTCAATCATTTTTCCAAAGGCTATACCATGTGAACTAGGTGCTCAAGTCATAAGGAAATATACTTATATTTTTGGAACCTCTAAATCTCTAGGAAAAACCAATGATTCGGAAGATCAGGATAAGCTGAAATGAAAATGCCTAAGAACCAGATACTTCAGTTTTTGATACAAGTGATAACAAGGAGGAAGAAAAAGAACAAGAAGAAAGTTTCATCATGGAAATGAAGCTACAAAAGAATATCTCATTTTTCCATGGACATCTCGACTTTAAATTTTGAAGATGTACGTTTTATATATAAATTAAGTCATAACAATTTCTCATCACATTAAAGGGACAATGCTATGTGTTTGCGGTAATTCTTTCACTAGGAAACGACGAAATTTATCAGGAAATAAACCAGTAGGAAATACTTTAATAGTAAATTCCTCATTATTATCTGGAGTATTGTTTTAGCAATTCAAGTCCTTCTGCAAATCACTGAGTTAGATGTTTCCAAGGTCTACTGTAAAACCAATCGAAACATAGCAGCACCAATTATTGTTAAAAGAAAAGTTGCAATCACATGACGTTCTCTATTCTTGTACGAAATATTGAGATTTATGGGGAAACAATGATGAGTGGCACGTTCGACCATACACAGCCAAACAAATTCAAGATCTGATTACATAATTCGGTTGAGAACACCCTCCCTACAGTCTGGATTTGGCACCAAACTATTTGCATCTGTTTCTTCATCTGGAGAAATCTCCTCCGATTAACAATGTATTGAAGATTCCTGTAGACTGCCCTTTTGTTGTTGTTGTTGGAGGGATGAGCACTATATCTCTGGGTGTGCGTGGGCATTTCGAAAAGATGAAATCGATTTCCAAATTAACAACTTTTTAATTACCATTTTAAAATTCTTTTCCTATGAGATATTGCCGACCAATTAATGAAGTCTTGTGTAAATAATTCTGCAATCCACACCAACAAACCCTTATTGACACTTTCTCTTGAGCCATTGAATTTTTAATATTTTGATATGACAATATCACACGCGTCCATCAGGTTCG
Organism: Tenodera sinensis; assembly: GCA_030765045.1. NCBI lineage: Eukaryota > Metazoa > Arthropoda > Insecta > Mantodea > Mantidae > Tenodera > Tenodera sinensis. The sequence goes on along the minus strand of CM060969.1, from coordinate 24,069,840 downwards.
ATTGACTGGCGACCAGTCCGTTGATGGAGCGAACAGACGCGACGCTTTCCGGGATTTAAATTTAAAAAAAAAGAAAGAAAAAAAAAAAACTGATGTGTTTCACTCACATGGCTTTCTCTACTCATGTACTAACCACTCTTACAAACTCTTACTCCTGAATCTTCTTCCTGTTAGTTGAGATAAACATTTGCAGAAATTATCTTATTCCTTATTTCCTTGTAGGTACAAGGGAAATATGGGAGTACAGTAGACTTTAAATGATAGTCAAATGTTTTAAAGCTTTGAAATTCCGATCTCTGTGTACACCCAAGAGATAAAAAAACGTGAATAACGACCTTCCAATTAAAAAAGTTTAAATATTGGAAAACGTACAAATAAAATAACAAGAAATATCTCCAAACTGGTTCAGTCTAAACAAATTATTTGGACATAAATCGTGTGTTTTAGTAAGATCTACATTTTTTGTACAGTAAGGTTTGGTCCATCTTTTACAGTTTATCAGTTATACAAAAGTAAACAGGACTTCATGGGCTACAGCCAGAAAATTGAAAATATACATTTCATTTGTCATCAAAATATATACGGCATTCCAATCAAAATTGTTAGACCCACTTTCGAGAAAATCGATATTTTCCAAAAATGTTCCATATAAAGGGTAGTTTAGGGTGGAGCACTTTTCTTCAAAATCTTCGTGTCGCATTCATGAAAGACATTAAACTTAAATACTAACTTTGGTTCTTAACCAACTTTTCAGTTTTGAGTTATGCTGTTCCCAGACTGACAGACACAAAATAAAATAAAATTATTTGTTGTTTAACGACGCTGTCAATTGCCAGGATAACATCAGCGTCGCCGGTGTGCCGGAATTTTGTCCCGTAGGAGTTCTTTTACATGCCAGTAAATCTACTGACATGGAGCTGTCGTTTTTAAGCACACTTAAAAACCATCGGCTTGGGCCGGATTTGAACCCGCGACCTTGGGAACAGTAGGCCAGCGTCTAACCAACTGAGCCACCCAGACCGACCTAACAGACACACATGGACCTTTTTCTAAAAGTGCTTTTTTTCATTCAGGGGCCTGAAAACATATATTTCCCATTTATCTTGATTAATATGAAGTAAATAGAGGAATAAAAATTTGTAAACGTAGTTTATACTTCCTCTACAACGTATAGTGATGTGGAGGAAGTATTTGTATTCCACCCAAAAATTCGATGTCGAGAGTTCACCAGAAATATATGTTTTGAGGCAACCTGAATAAAAAAGAACATTTTTAGAAAAGGTCCGCGTGTATGTGTCTCTGTGTTTGTCTGTGGGCCACTCAAAAACGAAAAGTCGGTTAAAAACCAAAGTTGGTATTTAAGCTCAATATCTGTAAAGGATACGACACGAAGATTTTGAAGAAAATTACTTCACCCTAAAGTACCCTTTTATGGAAAATTTTTCGAGAATTTTGATTTTATCGAAAATTACTGACGATTTTAATTAAAATGCTATATGTTGCTGATATTTTTATGAGAAATGAAATGTATACCTTCAATTTTCTTAGTATACAAAAATGTAGGTCTCACTAAAACACACAATTTATGTTCAAATAATTTTTTGTAGAGTTAACCATTTCGGAGATATTCCTTGTTATTTGTATTACATAAACTTTGGTCAAATGAAAAATTGTTCTTCATTTTTTATATGTTAACCGTGCAAAGAGAAGGGAATTTGAAAGCTTTAAAGGATTTGACTATCGCACAAAGCCTAGTGTATTCCCATATTCCCCTTGTACCTACAAGGAAATAAGCAATAAGTTGTACAAATGTTTATGTCAACTAACACGAAGAAGATATAGGAATAAGAGTTTGTAAGAATGGTTAGTACAAGAGTAGAGAAACTCATGTGAGTGGAACACATTAGAGTTTTCTCACTGTTTATTGTAATATCCCGTAGGAATATTTGACGAACGCACCTAAAACTGTAACATTGACAAGGGCCCCCCGGTCCTTGAGGCTGCCACCGCAGTGAGCGAGTAGTTGAACAGCCCTTGTCACACACAAACTTGGAGCGAGCAGTGCCAAAGCCCGGAGCATCACATTTACTACGACTTTTATTCAAAGTTAATGGTTCCCTAAGAGAAGCAAGGAAGGATGGGTTTTTACTACCAGAATAACAGCGTCGCCATTCTCCTCTCATTAAAGATGCTATGTGCCGAGGTAAACAGCCTCTACATCACTGCCTGCCATAAGGGGCATTGGAAATTAATTCACCCACGTTTTACTATCCTAGGTACAAGATGCACTGCATTCAATAAAAATCTGATGTGTTGCACTCACATGACTTTCTCTACTCTTGTACTAATCATTCTTACCTACTCTTATTTCTATATCTTCTTCGTGTTAGTTGAGATAAACATTTGTACAAATTTGTCTTATTGCTTATTTCCTTGTAGGTGCAAAGGGAATATCGGAATGCTAACATATAAAAAATGAATAACTATTTGTGGAAACTATAAGTATTCCAGAACACACAAATAACAAGGAATATCTCCGAAATGGTTTACTCTAGAAAAAAAAATGTGTGTTTTAGCGTAACTTACATTTTTTATTAGTAAGATTTGTTCTATCTCTTACGGTTTAGAACTTATTCAAAAGTCATAAAAAAATTAAAATTATTTTCTAATTTAACGACGCTGTCAATTGCCAGGATCAGATCAGCGTAGCCGGTGTGCCGGAATTTCGTCCCGCAGAAGTTCTTTTACATGCCAATAAATCTACTGACACGGAACTGTCGTTTTTAAGCACACTTAAAAAACATCGGCCTGGGCCGGGTTTGAACCCGCGACCTTGGGATCAGTAGGCCAGCGTCCAACCAACTGAGCCACCCAGACCGACAAGTCATCCAGTGTAAACAGGACTATATGGGCTATAGCCAGAAAATTAAAATTACACATTTCATTTGTCATAAGTTTCGAAAAATTTTCCATGTAAAGGGTAGTTTAAAGTGAAAATCTTAAAAGAAATTAAACTTAAATACTAAGTTTTCCTTTTCTTAGTTGTGGTGTCCACAGACACACAGAGGCATACACACGGACCTTTTTATAAAAATGTTTTTTTTTTTTGTAAGACTTAAAGCTTTCACGGCGAGCGTTATTAATCAAGGCTTCGCGAGTGATCAGCCTTATGGGATTTAGGAACCTTCAGCTTTCGGCTATTGTAGACTCCATGATCGAAAGCTCAATGTTCCTAAATCCCCTGAAGCCTTGATTAATTTTTTTTTATTCTTTATTCAGGGGGCCTCAAAACGTATATTTCCAGTTACAGGACAATGGAAATTACATTGGATGTGTTACAGATTGGACCTAGGCGAACGTAACTCGACATTCTCTTATTAAGTCGAGTTATTGGGAATTTACTGGACCTTAATGGCAATCTCCTAGGGCACTGGATAGGACGAAGAGGTCCGATTGAGTTCTCCGGATCCAACTCAGTTGCATTTCTACTTACGGTGAACCTCTAAAAATGTTGTACGGTACCATAAAGAAGCAGCTATACTGGCAGCACTTTGGAATGAAATTGAAACGGCAAGTGCTGCCATCACTGAGAAAACTTTAGTAGTAGTTCATCAGTAGTTCAACACATGTGTATAGGCGCTCATGGTGGACACTTCAAGCAACTGTTGTAACTGTGAAAGTCCGAAACTATTATAATTTTCTATTCGTGTGAATTCACATTCATTATATTAACACAGTTTCTTCTTTACTTGTTGGCACCCGGATACTTTTAACGGAGCCCCTTATTTAGAATATGACGCAGTGTTAATCTCACCACTCACTCTCTCGCTGCTCCGCTAGCTACCTCGGGTCCTTATTTTTATTTGCTGTATCTCAGGGCATGTAGATATAGAGGAATTAATTGTTGAGTACTTAATTAACAACACAATATGACAGGTTTGGCTGCAGAGCAATGTATTTTCAGCTATTTCTTCATTGCACAATTAATTAAATCCAAATAATAAAATATCGCATTTTTAGTGCCTGTGCTAATATTGGGTTAGGGTAATAAAACTATCTTTATCTATTTAAAGGCCTATGTAGTCCTCTTTTTTCACAAATTGAAGATTCCAAACGTTCGCCTCGGAAAAATATTCGTTGTTAATTTATCACTTTGCGAACAAGCGAAGCACGATGTCTTGTTGCCTCTGTTACATTGCCTTTTAACATAGAAGTTTTAGAGAGTTTATATAAGAAATGGTTTCAAATATCCGATCAAATTAGTCTCCGGTTTATAATTACGGATAATCACCATACAATCAGCACAGCTCGCGATGCCTTTCAAACCTCTAAGTATTCAAATAAGCAGGAACGGGGGGGGGGGGGGGGGTGGCACTAACAGGAAGTTTGAAACTTCCCATAAAAGTTGAGAGTGAGTTCACAAATCCTTTGTGGCTTTAGAGTTATAGGAAAGAAAGTGTACAGAAACTCCCTCTGTGACAGGAAATGTTTACTAAACATGCTAATTGAGTATTTGACTAAGTGAAACTTTTGTTATTTTCTCTATTACTTATAGTAAGTAGAGGAAGCAATGTATTTGACACAAAAATCCCATATCAAGATTTCACTCGAAATATGTTTTGAGGCCCCCTGAATACACAAAGCCTTTTTTAAGCAAAAACTATGTATGTGGTGTGTGTGTGTGTGTATGTGTGTACCTGTGAGTGTGTGTGTCTGTGAGTGTGTGTGTCTGTGAGTGTGTGTCTGTGTGTGTCTGTGAGTGTGTGTGTCTGTGTGTGTGTGTGTGTGTGTGTGTGTGTGTGTGTGTGTGTGTGTGTGTGGACAGCATAACTCATAAACGAAAAGTTGGTTGAAAAGCAAACTGTGTAACGTCAATAGGCATATCCTAAAGGAGGAGACAGTATGAAACTCTTCTTTGGATATATTAACGATTTTGTTTAAAATACCACTTTTATTATTCAGAACGAAGACATTCAGCTTTTCCAAACAGGTACTGCCGTCTACATAAACCATAAATGGTTATTTGCGTTTAGAAAAACAACTTAAGACTAAAATAAACACACACACACAGACACAATAAAATGTTAAGACGAATGTAGGACTTACGAAATTAATTTCAGTACATGTAGATGGTTCTGAACGATTTTAATTGAACCTTTAAATGCCTCTCTGATGATTTAAAAAAAAAAAAAAAAAAAAAAAAAATTAGCGAAAAAGCTAAATATTTTTATGAAAAAAATGCATATCTTGTATTTCTAGGAATAGCCTGTGAAATCCTCTCCTTTTGGATGGCTTTTGTATAACTGGCAAACCGTAACAGATAGACAAAATATTACTGCACAAAAGTTGTTGATTTCGTTAAAGTACACTATGTCAAATATTTTTGTATCGTTAACCGTTTCCGAGGTATGTTGTTATTGGTTTGAATTTTAAAAATAATTTTATGCTTTTCTCAACTGCTAATTGGTAACTTTCTTCTTTGTTCTTCGTGTTCATGCAAGGGAATAGAATTACAGGGATCGACTTTGGAAAGATTTTGCTATATCTTGGCTTACTGTATTCTTCTTATATCTATTACAATATTTGTATATAAGTAGTGAAGGTTTATTTGTATTAACAAGAAGCAGACAGAAGAATATATTTTTGTAAGAATAGTTTGAGGAAGGATTCCTTTTTCATTATTTGCATACGGATTTTAAATGGTATGACAAATGAAAATACACTTACTACTGAATACCTTTTATTATCGCTTAGACTTGTTGCACTTACAGGACGCAAATTACAACTGAACTGCTGATTCGCAATTCAGGACCGTACTGCACTCGGTACCGGCTCCTGGTGTAAGCCCTGAGTTCAAAGAGAATGTTCTAACAAAGGAACCTACTCGAAAATACCAAAATAAATCTTCGAAAACCGTAAAGCGCACCCAATGACTTGTTCTACGGTGCGATTTGACTATCGCACAAAGCCTACTGTATTCTCATATTCCCCTTGTACCTACAAGGAAATAAACAATAAGATAATTTGTACAAATGCTTATCTCTACTAACACGAAGAAGATATAAAAATTAAGAATGGTTAGTACAAGAGTAGAAAAAGTAATGTGACTGCAACACATCAGATTTTTTCTCTAACAATTTGGCCACTTCTGTATATACAGGGTCAATGCACTATTCTAATGGTCTATCAAAAACCATTTAAGTAACGTTAGTCACGTATTGAATTCAGATGTTTTGTCGCGCTGCTCCATTACCGAAAATTACGTGAAAAATCTGATGTGTTGCACTCACATGACTTTCTCTACTCTTGTACTAACCATTCTTACAAACTCTTATTCCTATATCTCCATGTTAGTTAACATTCGTAAAAATTATCTTATTGCTTATGTCCTTGTAGGTGCAAGGGAGATATTAGAATACAGAAGGCTTTGTACGACAGTCAAATCTTTTTCACCTTTGAGATTCCGTTCTTTTTGCACGATTAACATATAAAAAATGAACAACGATGACCCATTTCACGAAAGTTCCAAGTTTTCCGAAACTCACACACATAACAAGGTATATCTCCGAAATGGTTCACCCTACAAGAAAATTTATTGAGACATAAATTGTGTATTTTAGCAAGATCTACATTTTGTATAGTATAATTTGGTCTATCTCTAACGGTTTACCAGTTATGCAAAAGTCGTTCAGAGTAAATACGACTACGGGGGCTATAGCCAGAAAATTCAAGATATACATTTCATTTTTCATAAAAATATCTCAAACATACGGCATTTTAGTCCAAATCGTTAGAGAAATTTTCAAGAAAATCAAAATTTTCCATGTAAAGGGTAGTTTAGGGTGGGACTATTTTCTTCAAAATCTTCGTGTCGCATCCTTGAAAGACATTAAACTTAAATACCAACTTTGGTTTCTAACCGACCTTTCGTTTTTGAGTTATGCTATCCACAGACTGACACACAGACTGACACAGACACACACACAGACCTTTTTCTAAAAATGCTTTTTTTTTTTGGATTCAGGGGGCCTCAAAACATTTCCGGTGAAATATCGACATCGAATTTTTGGGTGGAATACAATTCTTCCCTACTTACCAGTAGAGAAAGTAAAAAGTAAGGTTATGGATGATTGCCCCGTATGAAAACATTACCTCAAATCTTACATTTCTGCCATTTTATTTGGTAGGTACCTTTAAAGGTCTGAATATCTGACCTGTTCCATTTGAGAGCCTTGTGTCATGATAAGATAACGACCTCACTTGGAATGGGATTCTTCTTTTAAACGCCGCGTAAAATTGCCTAATAACTTCCGACACCAGTTGCAGTATTACACACATTAGGAAGTCACAAACATGATATAAAATAAACTTTCAGTATGCTCTAATCAGGCAGAAATACATATATTCACTTGAAATGAAACGAATACACGCTAAGTCCATATCTACTTACTGCGCATGCACGCTGAGCAAAAGCTTGCCTTATTCATTTTGTTTACGGAATGGTAGGGACCTAACACGATATTCATGTTCACAATAAACAGTAAGGTAGTTTGTTTCTAAGATTTATACATGTGGTGAGCCCATGCAGTTTCCCTATCGTCTGTATGAAGCATTGGTTTTGAGGCTGGCAGCTAATGGCTGAATACTGAGCCCGTACCGCCGTCCCCTACAGTGCTTCCTCTACTGGCCAAGGTAAGAGGCAGAGAAAATAACAAACGAAACTAAATACAAAGCACATTCGGTCCCCGAACTGGAGAACAACCAAAGAAGAATATAAAACACGATGTTTTCCTATGTTCAACAGTTCAATTCTTGAAGACTGCATCCTTCCTAATGCAGTAAAGAGGGAGCTTTGAGAAGAAGCTATTCCTTCAAGCGCGACATATTGCTTCCTTTTATAATAATAAATGATAGAACAGTGAAATTCTGGCGTAAAACCTTTCACGATATGACATAAAAAAACTGGGCTTTCTGCAGCTACCGACTGTTGGCTGGGTTCCAGAACTGCAGTCCCGGCTGGTTATCAGATGTATGCGTGTGCCAGGTGAAGGGGGGGGGGGGGGGGGCGGGACAATACAGGGTGCATATTTATCACTTCCCCTACACACAGCTCCAAAAACTCTACTTACAAAAGTTTATTGCCTTCTATAGAGAAAGTATGACATTCCCCTCGAAAATTGGATGCAAAACGACTCGCATTTGGCAGGACGCGGGTTCGATCCCGCCGATCCGCACTGAGTTGCATTTTTCCGTGGTTTTGTCACCTAGATGAGGGAAGCAAAGTAAGAAAATGTGACGTGTTGCACTCACATGACTTTCTCTACTCTTGTACCAACCATTCTTATAAACCCTTATTCATATATCTTCTTCCTGTTTTTTTAGATAAACATTTGCAGAAATTGTCTTATCTTTCTGTAGGATGCAAGGATAATGTGGGAGGTTGTGAAATATTTTAAAGCTTTCAAATTCCGTTCTCTTTGCATGATTAATATATAAAAAATAAATATGTAACGATGTTGCATTTAACAAAAGTATAAGTTCTTGAACTCACACAAATAATACGAAATATCTCCGAAATGGTTCACTTTACCAAAAAAAAAAAATTATTCATACAGAAATTGTGTATTTTAGCAAGATCTACTCGTACATTATTTGTAAAGTAAGCTTTATTCTATCTCTTACGGTTTATCAGTTGTGAAAAAGTCATCCAGAGTAAACAGGACTACATGGGCTATAGCCAGAAAACTCAAAATATACATTTTATATGTTTAAACGTATATTTACGTTTAATATATTTCCAGGATGCGACACGAAGATCTTGAACAAAACTCCTCTACCCTAAACTACCCTTTACATGGAAATGTTAATATCTGGGCATTTTTGCAACATTTACTTTCTAGTTTAAACCCTGGTCTGAGGGAATTTAATGTCAACTGTACTTCAGCCGCTCACTTGTTCTCGAGTCAGCGCCCCCAATATGACCATACAAGTCGAGGGAGCTATAAAAATAAAACAGGGACAAAAAATCTCGTAACTCTCGCATGCTCGAATAGTTATGTACCTACGCAACTTGTGTCTAAAGTGGCACACTTTTACGAGCGGGGAAAAAAGTCTCAATGGGAAAAAAAGTATAAAAATTTGACGCATAACATTCATATGACCATCTCTACTCATCGTAGCACACACCATTCTTACAAACGTTTATTCTTTGTAGAAATTATCTTATTACATGTTTCCTTGTAGGTACAATGGAAATAGGAGAATGGAGCAACTTGGTTGCTATGTAATTGCATTGAAATTTCGTTCTCTTTGAATGGCCAGGAGTAATGAATTCCCATCTGACTAAATTATACTTATGGGAAAAATCGAACCATTGAGAAGTCTGTCAGAAATGGTTAATTTCACAAATACATAAAATAAAACATATTAAAGAATCTATGTGTTGCACTCACATGACTTTCTCTACTCTTGTACTAACCATTCTTACAAACCCTTTCCTCTATCTTCTTCGTGTTAGTTAAGATAAACATTAATTTATGTTATTGCTTATTTCATTGTAGGTACAAGGGGAGTATGGGAATATACTAGACTTTGAGCGATAGTCAAATGTTTTAAAGTTTTGCACGACTAACATAAAAATTAATAACGATGTTGTATTTGACGAAAGTTTGCCTTCCGAAACTCACATAAATAACGAGGAATATCTCCGAAATGGTTCACTCTGCAAGAAAATTTATTTGGACATAGATCGTATGTTTTAGCAAGATCTACATTTTTGTATAGTAATATTTGGTCTGTCTCTTACGGTTTAGCAGTTATTGAAAAGCCATACAAAGAAAACAGGACAAAATGGGCTATATCCAGAAAGTTCAAGATAAACATTTCATTTGTCATAAAAATATTTTAAACATATAGCATTTTAATAAAAATTGTTACAGCCATTTTCAAGAAAATAAAATTTTCCGAAAAATTTTGCATGTAAAGGGTAGTTTAGGGTGGAGCTATTCTCTTCAAAATCTTCGTGTCGCATCCTTGAAGGACATTAACGTTAAATACTAACTTTGGTTTTTAACCGACTTTTCGTTTTTGAGTTATGTCCACAGACTGAGACACACACACACACACACACACACACGCGTATTTGCACATGCTCTTTCTACTTTCTCTACTGGTAAGTAGGGGAAGTATTGTATTCCACCCAAAAATTCGATGTCGAGATTTCACCGGAAATACATGTTTTGAGACCCCCTGAATCCAAAAAAAGCATTTTTAGAAAAGGTCCGTGTGTGTGTCTGTGTGTCTGTGTCTGTCTGTTAGGCTGTGGACAGCATAGCTCAAAAACGAAAAGTCGGTTAAAAACCAAAGTTGGTATTTAAGTTTATTGTCATTCAAGGATGCGACACGAAGATTTTTGAAGAAAATAGCTCCACCCTAAACTACACCTTACATGGAACATTTTTCGAAGATTGTGATTTTCTTGAAAATAGCTCTAACGATTTTGATTAAAATTTCATATGTTTGAGATATTTTGATGGTAAATGAAATGTATATCTTGAATTTTCTGGCTATAGCCCCTGTAGTCGTATTTACTCTGGACGAATTTTGCATAACTGGTAAACCGTTAGAGATAGATAAAATCTTGCAATACAAAAATGTAGATCTTGCTAAAATACACAATTTATGTCTCAATACATTTTCTTGTAGGATGAACCATTTCGGAGATATTCTTTGTTATGTGTGTGAGTTTCGGAAAACTTGGAACTTTAGCAAAATGCAACAACGTTGTTCAGTTTTTATATGTTAATCGTCCCAAGAGAACGGAATCTCAAAGGTCAAAAAGATTTGACTGTCACAGAAAGCCTTCTGTATTCTAATATTCCCCTTGTACCTACAAGGAAATAAGCAATAAGATAATTTGTACGAATGTTTATCTCAACTAACACGAAGAAGATATAGAAATAAGAGCTTGTTAGAATGGTTAGTACAAGAGTAGAGAAAGTCATGCGAGTGCAGCACATCAGATTTTTTGTTTTAGAATAAGGGAATCTCAAAACCTGAATTTCCGGTGAAATCTCCATATCGAATGTTTAGGTTTAATGTCATGTTTATTCTACCTCCTGCAGTGAATGTAAGAAATTACCACTTTAAAGCGATATATTACAGGACTAATCTTCCATGTTGCAGGCTTAGACTGGTTTAAGTGCATCTATTTAATACAAAAATTTCTCAAAGGCTATTTACTTAAGGGGCGAAGAACGAAGCAAGCTACTTGATTTTTACTGTTTTTTCACTTCACCTCTCTCGGTTTCTTATTACTTTCCTTCATTTTTCCTCTTGAGATGGAAATAAGCGAGACAACAGAAGGGTCTCTTGTTAAAAATTCTTGTTCCTTTCTTTGGTTTTTGTTTCCTTCCTTAATGGAACAAATTACTTTCTGGTGTTTTTCTTCTTTTTCTATTTTCCACCTCGTCTTACAAGGAATATGCAGATAATTCCCATCTGGGGTTTTCCGAGGATGGGCTGTTTAGAAAATGCACTGAACGACTTGATTTTACAAATGTGTCTCCTAACAGTTGTAACTCTATATTTTATACTGTACTAATCTCATTTGGAAATCCAGTAAGTTTAGGTTTTTGTCTGGATTTCCGTATTTTATAGCGCAAAAGTAATTCATTTGTTCTGTACGTAATGGTATAGGCTGGCAATGAAACTCGTGCTGCCTCATTTCTGCAGCACTCCAATAGATGGTTTACACTAGAGGCCCTCAAAACAGAAGCTCCATGACGTCATTAGGAATACTGTACCGCACAACATCACGTGGGTTCAGAGGGAGAGGGAAGTAGACGGAGCCGCTTTGATATGCTGTGCAGCACTGTAAATATCTATAGTGAAATGAATAGGTTATGGCGTGTGATTTTATTTTACTAAACTAGCAAGATCTGCAGAAATCTTACAGTTAACTATTTTAATTGCGAAGAAAATTCATCAAATATGCGAGTTTGAAAAAAAAAAAAAACTGTTCACATAACTATATACGTTGGCTTCAATATTGCCATGAAACGATCTCATGCGGGCATACTCTGAAATTGGTATATTTTAAAAATGTCTTCAGCCTACAAGATTGTTATGTTGATGCTCCAATTTTTAACATGTTTGTAATGTCAGAAGTTGGAGTATTTGATGCGAATTTATAATTTTGTTCACTACAAAATTTGTCAAACTGGATCCAAACATATATATTGTTCTGTTCTGTGTTCTGAGTTGTCTCTATTTGAATTATCTCATCTATTTCAGCACCGAAGTGAGAGTCCGCCATATTTGACATTTGAATAGCAGCTCTGTTGCGTCGAACTACGTCAGCTGTTGCGCATCTATTCGCACAGTGCAGCTAGATTCTGCAACCTGATTAAGACACAAGAGAAGCAGAGGTGGTGATAATGAAATCGAGGGGTAATCATAAAATGTGATAATATGAGTGGAATAATCGGTGAAATACAAAAATGTTTATTGAAGTTCACAATTTCTCAAGGATGCCAATAGATTATAAAGAAAACCTCTACCCCAAACTGTCTATTACACAGAAGTTTTTCGACATTTTAATTTTACTAAAAGTTGCTTTAATGATTTTGATTAAAATACTACATTTTAAAAGATATTTTCATGACAAATGAATTATATTTTTAACTTTCTGTGAGTAGTCTAGTCTGTTTATTCTCAGTAACCTTTATACAACTGGTAAACTGTAATAGATAGAATCCTACTATACAGAAAGCTAGATGTCATTAAGACATAATTTATGTCAATTTGTTCTTGGAGATAACCATTTCAGAGATATTTCTTGTTACTGGTTTGAATTTTTAAATATTTATACTTTTATGAAACAGCAAGTCGTCATTCCTTTTTTTATTCTTGGCCATTCAAAGAGAATTTAATGTCAAAGCTATCACATAGTGACTAGATGATAAAATATTTCAATATCACTTAAAGCCTACTGTATTTATATATTCCCTCATGTTGTAGTCAGGTTAGGGAATCTTACTGCATTATGCTAATATATACACTACAACTGACATAATTTGATGCAACAGAGCTATTCAAATATCAAATATGGCTGACTCTCGCGTATATAATGCTGAAATAGATGAAATAATTCACAGAATATAACAGAAAATGTGCTTGGAATCAGTTTGACAAAATTATAAATTAACAGCAGATACTCCAACTTCTCAAATCACCAACCTGTTGCAAAATTGGAGCATCAATATGATAACCTAGATGGCCGTGCCAATGGACGCTGTTATATGTATACCTGCTACATATTTCTTTTAAGAGGTTAGTAATTACAATGCATCATTTAAATAACATTTCATAGGCTCTATCACCCTTTAATTCGTGAAGTAGTGTTAATAAATGCAATTCCTGATAGTCAAATTGTTTCGTCACTTCGTGGCTCGATACTTTGACAATCACTCGTGACATTTCTTATGATAACGATGTTGAAATTGTCACGTTTCTAAGCAACCATCGCGAACACTGAACTTGAGTACTTAAGTCTAAATAAACAGAAGCCGTATGTAAGGATATTTGCTTTAACGTTAGCAAGCTGACAGGAAGGGGCTGCTTCTCGTTAAATACCTCCCTTATGTAGGTACACTTTAGTGTTTCTCAGTTCCCTCATAGATATAGGTGGGGCAAACGGACACTATAAGGACATTTGACAAAATGAAGGCCATGCTATTTATTATAGAACCACACTAGTATATTCCGGTTCATCATATTTTTAAAATAATTATAATATATTATTTTTTCATCGAATTTTAATATACAAAATTTCTAGCATCCATTTTTTTAATGATAGTGTTATAAGACAACGTTCCTGAGAAAATGAGATAAATATACGCAGAAAAAAATCTTTCTCTACTCTTCTACCAACCATTCTTACAAACTCTTATTCCTATATCTTCTTCGTGTTAGTTAAGATAAACATTTGCAGAAATTACCTTATTACTTATTTCCTTGTAGGTGCAAGGGGAATATTAGAATACAGTAGGCTTTGCGCGATAGTCAAATCTTTTAAAACTTTGAGATTCCGTTCTCTTTGGACTTTTAACATATACGAAATGAACAACGATGTTCCATTTCACGAAAAGTTTTAAGTTTTCCGAAACTCACACACATAACAAGGAATATCTCCGAAATGGTTCACTCTACGAAAAAAATTATTCAGACATAAATTGTGTATTTTAGTGACATCTACATGTTTTGTATATTAAGTATTTGTCTATCTCTAACGGTTTACCAGTTATGCAAAAGTCGTCCAGAGTAAATACGACTACAGGGGCTATAGCCAGAAAATTCAAGATATACATTTCATTTGTCATAAAAATATCTCAAACATATGACATTTTAATAAAAATCGTTAGAGCCATTTTCAAGAAAATTAAAATTTTCGAAAAATTTTCCATGTAAAGGGTAGTTTAAAGTGGGGCTATTTTCTTGAAAATCTTCTTGTCGTATGCTTGAAAGACATTAAACTTAAATACCAACATAGGTTTTTAACAGACTTTTCGTTTTTGAGTTATGCTGTCCACAGGCTGACAGAGTGACTGACACACAGGAATCTTTTTTTTTACTTATACTCCTGAATACAGATTGCTAAACACACTATTCTCTTAATTTGTTCCTTCTCTTCACTTCATAAATATAAGTATGTACTTATATGTTCATCAGTTTTTTGTACTTTTCAAAACTTTGCTAAAACACATTTTCTGCACTGCAAATACTTCTCTGTACACCACAATCTTCTTAATAATCACCATGTTTCACTGAAGTTGTTTATTAAGCAAGTGAAGTCAGCTTCTTGATGCTCTGTTTTGCCTGTCATAATTTTTGAGGCCTGTTTCAGATTCAAGAATTTCATTTTCTACACTAGGCCGGCTGGCTTGTTGCAGAGTTCACAATTAGGTGGTGAAGATATATGAGTGGATTACTGTAGTCTGCCTAGTTCGTAGTCTTGTTATAATTATTTGTTCTTTAGGGAAAGTGTGGGGCAAGGACTTCATCTTTCCTTATTACACTTCACAAGACGCTCGAGGTCACCACCCACAATATGTCAAAAACGAAAAATATCAAACTAGTTCTTTAAGTTCAGTATCTTTCAAAGATGTATACAAGGACTTCAAAGAAAATCCTGCCAATTCAAACTACCTACTCTTTATATAGAAAAATTTCAAAAACCTTCATTTACGCAAAAATGGTTTTATTTAATGTTTATTAAAATACCATAAGTTTAAGATGTTTCCTGAGAAAATAAAATATAGTTCTTGAACCTTTTGGGAATAGCCTCTTAAGTCCTCTTTATTCTGAACGATTACTTGTAAACTGTAAGAGATAGACAAAAACGTAGTAATACAAAATAAATGTCGATCTCTTTCAAACACACACTTTACTTCAAATAAGCGATTTCACTGTTACTGTTTGAATTTTTAATATGTTCGTTATTTATTTTAAAATGCTGTCGATTTTCATTTCATTTATGTGTGTGTTTGTGAGTATCTGTCTGTGCGCGTGTTTTAGTGTGTGCGTTTGTGTGTGTGTGTTTGTGTGTGTGTTTGTGTGTGTGTGTGTGTGTGTGTGTGTGTGTGTGTATGAGCAGATTAACTAAAAACAAAATGTTGGTTAAGTACAAACTTGTTACTGAAGTCCAGCATCTTTACAAGAAGACTGTCAACAAAATCCTTCATCCCAGACCACCATTTAAATGGAAAGTTTTTCGAAAATTGTTATTTTTGGAAACGGTTCTAACATATTCAGTAAAACACTAAACATATTTCAAATATTTTTCAGACAAATTAAATATATATCTTGAATATTTTCATAAGTCCTGTTTGCACTGCACAACTTTTGCATAACTGGTAATGCGTAAGAAATAGACCAAATCTTACTGTACAAAAATCGAGATATAGTTAAAACAGACAATTTATGTTGAATACCTTTTTTCCTCCAATAAACCATTTCGGAGATATTCTTTGTTATTTATCTGGATTTTTCAATACTTAAACTTTTTTGAAATGGGAAGTAGTTATTTATTGCTTTATTTCTTGGCCATTCAAACAGAGCCGAATTTGAAAACCATCACATAGTGACCAGCTATAAAATATTTAACTACCACTATCCGGTTCATTAGAAATTGAACGGATAAATATATATATTTTTCTTTGTGAGAAAGTTTTTTTCAAGTAATTTGGAGTATTAGTCGTGTTGTTTTTTAGTACAAAGTTATTATATAACAAGTGCGAGTTTTATGAAGTCGTTGATGGAATCGATCGGAGTGATAGTTACTATTCCGGTCTGTTTTCTCCTGCTGGTGGTAATTAATTCATCTTTTCTGATGACCTTATCAGATTACTCGTGAGGTTAATTGCGCGCAAAGGAACACATTACAAGTCCACCATAAAAGCCAAAACTAGTGCTCCAATTTTGACAGGCCAACTTTCTCCCCAAAATGTACAAGTCGGAAGTGAGAGTCGTTACGTAACTTGCTTGTTTGTTTTGGCAAACACTTACATTCCATGTCGGAAAAACAAAACAACAATTACCCCGCCCTGCCTTCACTTTGGTTACGTTAGATGAAGAAGCTGTGCTCTGCCAATAACACTGATGGAGCTTCAAATTCAATTATAGAACACTTCCTGCCTACAATCAGCATATCTTGTAGTCGTATCATCCTTACACTCACATGACTTTCTCTACTCTTGTACTAACCATTCTTACAAACTCTTATTCCAACGATGTTCCATTTGACGAAAGTTTGTTTTCCGGAACTGACACAAATAAGAAGGCACATTTCCGAAATGGAAAGATGAAGTTTGAATAACCCAGTCTTGATATATTTATTAACAATGAACTGAACACATTTTTGATACTGACGTTACTTATGTTTGGTGCTCAAGAGTGTTATTTGCGCATTATTGTACAATTCGCAAAAGAAAATCCGCAGCTCAGGTAGTCGAAGCTCTCGGTTGAAAAGGGAATTCAATTACTAGAAACTGTTGAATCCAGCTACAGAAATATTTCTAATTTTCTGTTTGGTATAAGGAATAGTGAATGGAAACCAATTCCAATGATACAATACAACGTAATATTCGCAAAGAAAAAGCGGGAATACGGGGGTAGTTCCGAGTACTTGATTTTGTGCTCAATCGGGGAAAATTCTCCCACGTACAGTTATTTCTAAATGAAAAGGACTTCACAAGCTGTTCCAGAAAATTGAAGATACATATGTTAATATCTTAAATATCGTTTAGTATAATCAAAATCGTTTACTATTTCTGAAAAAAACCACAGTTGGGAGGATAAGATTTAAAATTTATGAGATAATTTCATTTTTGAGATATGGTGTTCATAAACACGCACTGTCGTACTTCTAGACTGTACGGAGGGCGGGGAAGTTAAAGAAACATTATCACCCTTCAGTCGGAAATCGAACCCGGGGCCTCTGTGTTTGGAAGGTAGCATGCTAACCATCTGAGCATAGAGACAGTCCTTAAAATACTTCTAGAAATTACTTATCTGGTCCAAATTTTTCATAAATACGACATAGATCTGCAGAATTTGCTTTCAAATCAGGATTCATCTCAAAATACTTTGCTGTAAATCTTCTTCTTTTGAATATCACATACTACTTGCTTTTGTTAAAGATGACTTGTAATTATTGTTTTCGGTCTTTACTATTTGTTCTTTTAGGAATAATTTTTTTTTCCTTCGCTGCATGTTTTCTTCCGTTTCTTTAGCTAAACTTTGAGCGGCCGTCAAAAGTTCCCAATGCTGTTTCGCCTTTCTTGTATTTCTGTATTCAGATGTGACTGAAGAGCTTGAATTTCAGACTATAATTACTATATTTCCATGGGGAATACAAATCGATTTGAATTCTAATTCTGGATTGAACATTAAATGAAGATGCGTTTTCTTAGAAGTGGGATTGGATTCAACTTTACTGCATGGAAACACCTACAGGATTCAAATTGATTTGAATCCTCCAAAGATGCTAACTATACTCGTAATATGCTGCACATTTTGTTTTCTTTGCGAAAGTCAATTTTATCCTATAATCTCTAATAAACTCTTCTAAAAACATTCACTAACTTCAAAACATTGTTAAAATACACAGAGAACATATTTTTACAGGTTCGCCAACATATAGCAAGTGACAAACATAAAAGCTTGAATTACTTATGCATGAGCCTTGCGTATCGGAATTGATCTCATTGTGAATTGAGGTCAACATGGACACGGGGATCGTATTCAGAATGCGGTTGGACTCAAATTGATTTCAGTTCACCATGGAAACGTGGTATATTTTGTGGCAGTAATGCAGCAACTAAATCAAGAAACTGAATCACGTTGTTTTAAAAATATAAAGGTTCACAAGTTTTTACAGAAATCCAAGTATACGGGTCAAAGCCGAAAACACTATCTCACCTTCTCGCAATGAACACTTACTATAGTCTGGTCACCTTAAGAAACGGACTAGATGTAAATAAACCGCATTTGTATTCTTCCGCCGGGCGAGTTGTCATTTGATAGGTACAAAAGCACTCCCTTCTTCACGGTTTATCACAATTTACCAACAATGTGAAGTGCAATTAATCCTCACTCATATCCTCAGCTCTTCAGTCAGCAGTACCAACTTCAATCAGTGATTGATATGTCATTTGATTGCCTCAAGTTAATTAAATTTCCCAAAAGTAGCAATATGTATGAAAATATATATTTGTTCTAATTCTAATGTTAAATATCGGTATTAATAACTATAAAATTGACTTATGACTATGTTAAAGCGAATATAAAAATGGCTAAGATAGAAATCCTTGTTCTTAAAGTTCCCGTTTCTTTCAGAATATTCTATCTATCATGGGGGGATTCCGGCACGTCTATCGATAGTTTATTGTGCGTCAGACCCTGGGAGAAAGGAAGAGAAGATGGTGCTGCACAGGTCAGGACTCATTACAGGAAAAACTACAACCACAGTAAAGGTAAGGGCTTCAGCCCGTCTAAGTTCCAGGTCGTCCCCTGGAAGATCGACCGACCACAGAGATTCCCTCAGCCGAACACCGTATTTTAAGAGCTCAAGCACCTCCATAGCGCAGCCCACTGACTCTTACAGCTCGGAAAGACCGGATAAAAAGTGAAAAGCGGCCCCCTAGACTGTGCTGTCACATACTAGAGGGCACCTGTTTAATAAGCTGGTGATATCTTGTATACCAGCCTTATTTTCATCCGTTACAAATTACAATACAATTTCAATATAAATAAAATGCACATAATGATCGTAAAAATTGAGCAGACATAATTTTCCCCTGAATTCTGTTTACAAAGGAAACTGTGCACCATGAATATAGATCCAATCAGGTGATTTGGGTCCTATTTGGTGGTCGTCAAAGACCGGATAGAGAGAATGAAGTGAAAGGAAGGGAAATGGAGGATATAAAGTAAATATCGTTCCCAACTTTAGCCATCCCGATCAGGTTTATAATATTCACTAAGCATGTATATTAACCACATTATTCACTAACACTCTTGGATTAGCTTATTAAATACATTTAGGGTAATTTAGTTTTGACTACTTTTTAACGGTTTTCCTTTGTGATACTTCTTGACTCCACAAGCACTTAAATCCACACTCAAGCTGGAGACATAATATTCCCTAACTGCCGCCATCTTCAAGAACATGAAGGTGAAAGGAAACCTAAGAAAATAAGAATCATTTAATAACTCCTTTACTACCTGGAAAGTTACGTAAATTTTATAGTATCATAAGCTTTCTACTTAAGCAGTTAAATAAGCTTTGTGTTTTCCATTTAGAGCATTATTTTCTTTTATACACCTTTAAATGAAAGCCTTGCGTTGGTATCTAACCTATGAATACATTACTAATGTTTACATGTGGTCCGCTTCTTAAGGTGACCGACCAAAGAATAGTAACTGGTACTAGACTGCGTCTTTTCTGTTGTTGCTAGGCAGCAGCAACTTTCACTACCATCAGCAAGTTAGGGCATTTACTGGAGAGAGCCCTAAACGGACTGGAGAGACAATCTGATATGTTGCACTCACATGACTTTCTCTACTCTTGTACTAACTATTCTTACAAACCCTTGCTCCTACATCTTCGTGTTAGTTGAGATAAACATTTGTACACATTATCCTGTAACTAATTTCTTGTAGCTACAAAGGAAATATGGGAATACAGTAGGCTTTGAGTGATAGTCAAATCTTTTAAAGCTTTGACATTCCTTTCTCTTTGCACAAACAAGAGATAAAGAATCAACAAAGACCTTCTACTGGAGAAACTTTTAACTATTGCAAAACTCACACAAGTAACAAGAAATATCCCTAAAATGATTCACTCCATAAAAATGCATTTATACCCTACTTGTGTGTTTTAGCAAGATGTACATTTATGTATAGTAAGATTTGGTCTATCTCTTACAGTTAACAGCTATGCTAAAGTCATCAAGAGTAAACAGGAAATCGCCTATAAATTCAAAAAATACAATACATTTTTCATGAAAATATCTTAACACATGGCATTTTAATCAAAATCGTTACAGCCATTTTTGACGAAATGAAAATTATTTACAAATTTTCCATGTAAAAGATAGTTTAGGGTGTATTAAGCTGTCTTATAAATAATTAATTTAAGACATGAAACAACATATACCATTAGTTCTCTGGCTTATTACATCAGGGGAATGAAGGGGAGATGAGATACATTCTACGATAGTGCAACCCGAGTTTTGTAAAGTTCCACGTAAACGTTGTTCTGCTGGTTACGTTGCCAACCTACCTTCAATGTTATTGGCACTATATTTGCTGGCTAATATGTTAATTCTCTTAATTTATAATAAAAATTGAATGTATCTTTAACGTTATCTCGGAAGTAAACAAAAAATGAGTGTAGAAGTAGATAATCCTCCGCCTAGGAGTGCTGTGAACTCTGCTATAATATTGTGCTGCAGAACAAAGGGGTTCAGAGTGATAGATCTTTATTGGATGTTTGAAATAAACAAACCTAAAGAGGCTCTTAAAGCTGACACATTTTACTTTTATTGGGGCACATTGCCCTCCCACCCAAACATGTGTAATCTCAATCCCATAGGACTAGTTTGAGCCAAGGCAAAATGAATACTTAAAGAAATGTAAAATGTGAGTTATTCTTAGAGGAATTATACGATATAACACTCCAAGAAGTATCACTTGCGGCCAAAATAAGCTGCCAGGTTTTTTGAAAAATATAGAAAACGCAGAAAATAATCAGTGGGATAAAGATGGAGTAGTTGAAAATATCGTTTATGTTTTATAAACTAAATATACTGCAAGAACTAAAAATGAAATTTAAAATCAGTGACTTCTTTGCTTTGATCTAGCGTGAATACACACTCCAACGTTGGTACTACTAGAGCTGGTGAACAAACTGTATCTATACTAAGCCTACGGCACAACAGCCATTTCTAGCCCACGGCCTACCGTCCGGCGACTGCGTCGACCACATATGCCCACCACAGTGGGGTGCAGTGGTCAGCGCTTCGATCCCTCCCGGCTGGTATATGTGCTATTGCCTTTCAAATCAGACAAAAAATGAGAAAAATTACCTGGCATTTTTTAAAATCAATAATAATTTGCGCATGTGCTGGTAACTGAAAGAAAGCAATTTTGAGGAATTTACATCTCAAATGTTTATAGTTTTAGAGCTAAAGTTTGGTAATATTTGCGTTACTTTTCGAATGAAACTTCTTTGCCGATACTTCAAGATTCCTGCGAAAACTGCGATTCATTTTCAAGCTGAATGTCTGTTGTTGATGGTGGCATATAACAATAACATAGCAATAATTACACAATTTTTTAACCCTCCATTAGGCGCTCCCGGGTAAACCGCCGCTAGCCGCGAGGGGCCTAATAGGTTAAAAACCAAAGTTAGTATTCAAGTTTAATGTCTTTCAAAGATCTGACACGAAGATTTCGAAGAAAATAGTCTTACCTTAAACTACCCTTTACATGGAAGATTTTTCGAACATTTTTATTTTCTTGAAAATGGCTCTAACGATCTTCACTAAACTGGTTTAAGATATTTGTATGACAAATTAAATGTATACTTTGAATTTTCTAGCATAACTGGTAAACCGTAAGAAATAGACGAAATCTTACTATACAGAAAATGTAGATCTCGCTAAAATACACAATTTATGTCCGAATAAATGTTCTTGTAGGAAAGAACCATTTCGGAGATATTCATTGTTATTTGTGTCAGTTTCGGAAAACAAAACTTTCGTGAAATGGAACATCGTTGTTCATTTTTTATATGTTAAGCGTGGAAAGAGAACCGGATCTCAAAGCTTCAAAAGATCTATCTTTAGAATTGGAATCATCCGATTCATACAAGTTGTCTTACACGTGTAAGACATCATAATCACAACGGAATGATGCACTTCTTGGGATTTTCTATATCATACTCCTGGTATCTGGTAATGGTTGACGTGATTTCTAACATCATCCCGAAGTAAATATAAGAAAATTAGGCTTCACACCTAGACGACTTTAAGTTACTATTTTATACATATTTGCTAGCCAAAGCTACGATGATGCAAAATTCATAGTGGCACATTGTTCCTACCTGTGTTAACGCATGCGCTGAGAAACTTTCAGCTTTTATAAAATAAGGAAGGTGACGGGCTCCTGGACTATTAGCGATGGCGGGTAGAGTGAGTCTTAAAGCCTTATAATGGACTCCTTCCTTGCAGCACACTGCAAGAATAAATCATCTGATGGGGTTAGATTATTTGGTTTACCAGGAGATGTGCAGGGAAGAGCGCATTGGGTTCAACACTGGCAGCCTACAGATAATGCCATAGCATTGTAAACTTAATCCATGCTTACGATTGAGTCGTAAAGCTGCGGCGCCTACCACAACCGTTTTACGATAGCATTATATGAGCAGCTTACGTCATCCACAGGAAACCGTTCCATCATTCCCATCAGAGGAATTATATAAACTGAGTTATATTCCACCGGGAACTTCAACAATTCAAATATAACTTGCTCACTTTTTAAAAACTTAAATTGAACAAAAGAAAAGAGCACTCTTAATTCAGTTTTTACTTTCTCTACTACGTATAGTAAGTAGAGGAAGTATTGTATTCCACCCAAAAAATCCATTTTGGGATTTTACTCGAAATATATGTTTTGAGGCCCCTTGAATCCAGAAAAGGCAGTTTTATGTGTGTGTCTCTGAACAGCATAACTCAAAAACGAAAAGTCGGTTAAAATCCAAAGTGGGTATTTAAGGTTAATGTCTTTCAAGGATGCGACACGAACATTTTGAAAATAATTGCTCAACCCTAACCTACCCTTTACATGGAAAATATTTAAAACATTTCGATTTTCTCGAAAATGGGTCTAAGGATTTTTACTAAAATGCCACATGTTTAAGATATTTTTATGACAAATGAAATGCACATCTTGAATTTTCTGGCTATAGCCCATGTAGTCCAGTTTACTCTGGATGACTTTTGCATAACTGGTAAACAGTTAGATTATCTCAACTAACATGAAGAATAGGAATAAGAGTTGGTAAGAATGGTTAGTAGAAGAGTAGAGAAAGTCATGTGAGTGCAACACGTCCGAGTTTTCTTCCTGTATTTGAATCGTTCCTAAGTACTTGTCTATAAATCAGATTAGTTTTGACAGCAGAAACGCACAGTCTTACGATTCAATATGGCGGCTCCATAGGTAGCATAACTATCGTGGTCTACATTGCCATCTGTAGGCTAAACTACCTTATTTGGTATTGCTGTGTCGTTCGAAAATACGTTTCCCGATCATTAAGTAACGACTGCGTTTAAAGGAGATCACGTCAATTCCTGAATCAATATGTAATGTATAGGTTTTGCGTCATATAGTACTTATTTCAAGGAATCTCAGAATTGAAATTCGAATTTTTATATTTTTATAGGTGTGAAATTAACATTCTGCACACTTAAGGGTGTTTATGGTATAAAATACCACATAAAGTTCCATTTCAATCTGTTTTATTGTTTTGAGGGAATTAATTATTCAATTTGTTCACCTTAACATTCAAATCATTCCATGCGCATCAAAAGCTATAATATCACAACAGTTTTATCGTTTTATCTTATATATTTAAACGAGCAATTCTTGTATATATATTTATTCCGCGCAACTTGGAAACGCCTCTAACGATTTCCATCAAATTTTGTATTCAGATAGGGTTTTGCTTTTTAAGTTCATCTACATAGGTGTAATTCCCGGAAAAACGCGATTTTACCTAAAAAAATAACATCTTTTTTCCCGCTTCTACAGCACAATTCTTGTATATATATTCCCGGTATTTCAGAAACGGTTCTAAACATTTGGTTAAATTTTTGTATGCATGCATATTATATTCACAGTGTTTCTCTACTCACTTTTAGGTAACACATTCACATCGCTTTCTCTACACACTCTTCTATAAACAATTTTCCATAAAAAACTTGATTTTACACCAAAGAAACATTTTTATCCCCAGTTTTAAAATAAGTCATACCATGTTCTGTATGTTTGAAATAGAAATGCTACTACATTCACACTGTTTTCTCCTCGCACTTTTAGGTAACACATTCAAATCTCTTTCTCTACCCACTGTTCTACAGATAAGTCATACGATTTTCTGTATCTTTGAAATAGAGGTGCTGCATATTACATTCACACTGTTTTCTCCTCTCACTTTCAGGTAATACATTCACATCTCTTTCTCTACTCCCTCGTCTACAAAGAAATCATACAATCTTCCGTATGTTTGAAATACAAATGCTACATATTATATTCATACTATTTTCTCTACTTACTTTTAGGTAAGACATTCACATCTCTTTCTACTCACTCTTCTACAAATAAGTAATAAAATTTTCTGCATGTTTGAAATAGAAATGCTACGTATTACATTCACACTTTCTCCACTTACTTTTGGGTAACTCATTCATAACTGTTTCTCTACTCACTCTTCTAGAAATAAGTCATACAATTTCAGGTCTATCTAAGTAAGTACATTCTCCCCCCCCCCCAAAAAAAAAAAAAAAAAAAAAGATTTCACAAAAACAAAGGCAAACACCGAGCCAAGCTCTGTCACCCACGTACTGAACTCTAATTGCCCAACAAGCTCCATCAGTATTTGGCAGAAAGAAAAAATGAATACTTTTAAGGTAATTAATTTATTAGCTTTGATGGACATTAGTTTTTTTTTGTTGTGTGTATTTAAATTTTTTTAAAGCTAACAAATTTTGAGATTTTGAAACCAAAGAGTAAACTAGACGTTACATAAATGGAACACATTAAAATAGTGCAGCATATAACAGATGAACTATTGAGACGTCCTATGGAGAAATTTTTGAAGTTGAGGAAGATTGGAGAATTTCAAAGGAATAGAATGAGGCCCAGAAAAACATAAACTAGACTACAGCTTAGAGAAAAGCAATCTACACCACCAACGCCACCATCACCACCACCACTATCGGTCTGCGTCGTTCAGTTGATTAGACGCTGGCCTATTGATTCCAAGGTCGGGGGTTCAAATCCGGCCCAGACCAACAGTTTTTAAGTGTGCTTAGTAGATTTACTGGCATGTAAAAGAACTCCTGTGGGACAAAATTCCGGCACACCGGCGACGCTGATGTGATCCTGGCAATTGACAGCGTCGTAAAACAACAAAATAGTCTTTAAAACATGCGACACCGACGGAAGTAATTCTTTCGCAACCTGTTTTCATCTTGACCCCTGCCATTGAAACAGGTTCCAACTGCCTAGGAGTCTGATTTATTGCGTCTGTAATTATTAATAATGTTAGTCATAACAGAGGACAAATTACATGCGACATATTTAAATTGAAGTAGATATTAATTAAGGCTCACGGCAAAACACCTTATTTTTAAGCATTTGTTTGCTGCCGGTTCCAAACATGGCTGGGGAGCGT
Organism: Tenodera sinensis; assembly: GCA_030765045.1. Classification (NCBI taxonomy): domain Eukaryota; kingdom Metazoa; phylum Arthropoda; class Insecta; order Mantodea; family Mantidae; genus Tenodera; species Tenodera sinensis. The sequence goes on along the minus strand of CM060969.1, from coordinate 24,043,820 downwards.
ATACAAGAAGTTGAATGTCACCTAACATCTGTTACTTGTTTAAATCACTGCTTTCAAAATGCCAAACTTGTCTTGTATTTTCTCTATCACATACTTAAGCTAACTAGAGGAAATGTTACATTGGAACCAAAAATTTGATAATGGTATTTCACTCTTTAAAGATCTCATCAAATTGTGGGCACTTCAGTTAACACTTGTGGACACTTGCAACAGTTTTCCCCGCGACAACACGGTGGCCGTAAATGAATTTGCATCGCCATTACTTCGCTACAGTGGAGGTATTAACGTATGATGTTCCGGCAACTAGCTCGCCCGGAGCGGTCATTTACATGGAGTAAAAACAGAGACGCATAATCAAGCGCCTGGAGTCTTCTTGTGTGTAGAGCATGAGTGAATCAACAGGTGAAACACACAACCTGGCTCAATGACCACACACTACTCATATTCGCCCGGCTTCAACCCCTATCATGACCACCTTTCACAGTTTCTAGGTGGTTTTCATCTGTTGACAGGCAAATACCCCTTTGGGCTTTCAATACCACGGCCCAGTTGCCATCTGCACAACAAAATACTAATATAAATATAAATAGGTGATACAGGAATACGACTACCTAACTAAAGCCATCTATCAAAAGGAGCTGGTACATAATGATGACTATATAACTTAGACCATCAACCAAGAAGTTATTCAAGTAGATTTGCAGAATAGGGACTGCATAACTAAGGCCATCTGTCTACAAGTAATCCAAGTAGATTTACAGAACAGTAACTACATAAAAAATGCCATCTATCAACAAGATATTCAAGTAAATGGTACAGGATGGTAACCACATATCTTAGGCCATCTATCAACAAGATATTCAAGTAGATTTACATGGTGGTAACTACATAACTAAGCCCATCTATTAACAAGTTATTCAAGCACGTTTACAGGCTGGTAACTGCACAACTAAGCCCATCTATCGACAAGTTATTTCAGCAGATGGCACAGAGTGGTAACTACATAACCAAGGCCAGCTCAAACGCGCCTCTGTAATGTGATACCAGCATGTCTGCCTCACGATCAAAGGTGCCGAATTCGAATCTCGATTAGAATGAGTTATCCGGATTAAGGTTTTTTTCCTAGATTTTCCCTTATCTTTAGAAGACGAATGTCTGGTAGGTTAAAGTTCTATGAACCTCGGGCTCATTTGAACATCATTTCACTAACTTAATTCATCATCCGATATGACATTACATTGGAGGACATCAATATATCAATAAATCTGATGTGTTGCACTCACACGACTTTCTCTACTCTTGTACTAACCATTCTTACAAACTCTTATTCCTATATCTTGTTCGTGTTAGTTAAGATAAAAATTTGTACATATTATCTTATTGCTTATTTCCTTGTAGGTACAAGGGGAATATTAGAACACAGTAGCCTGTGAGCGATAGTCAAATCTTTTAAAGCTTTGACATTCCGCTCTCTTTGCACGGCTAAGATATAACAAATAAGTGACGATCTTCCATTTTTGGAAAGTGTAACTATTGCAAAACTCACAAAAATAATAAGGAATATCTATGAAATGGTTCACTCTACGAAAAGATTCACTTGAACCAAATTGCATGTCTTAACGAGACCTATATTTTTTGTATAATTATGCGAAAGTCATCAAGAGTAAACAGGAATACATGGGATATAGCCCGGAAATTCAAAATACACATTTCATTTGTCATAAAAATATTTTAAACGAGTTCATCATAAAAATGTTCGAAAAATTTTCCGTTTAAAGGGTAGTTTAGGATAGAGGAATTTTCTTCTAAATCTTGGTGTCGTATACTTAAAGGATGTTAAACTTAAATACCAAATTTGGTCGTTTGCCCACTCTTCCTTTTTGGGTTATGCTGTTCACAGACTGACACACACACACACACACACACACACACACACACACACACACACACACGCACGCACACGGACGTCGAACTTTTGGGTGGAATACAGTACTTCCTCTACTTACTATACGTAGAAGAGAAAGTGAGAATGTAGGTAGGTGTGTAATTGGATATGATGAGTGAACAAAGCAAGTATTCGCCCAGTTAATGTGTACGTTCAACCACAATGCCCACTTGAGGGTTGAAGGGGCGTGAATGCGAAGAGCACTTGATCCTGCTCCCAACCCTTCATAATGCTTTAAAGCCTTCATCTAACTTTCTATCACTGCAGATGAAATTTTACTTTCTCTTCCACATATTACGTAGGTCAGGGATGTAGCTCATCTATCCATAAGTTTGATACTCAAAATACTCGTTTTCAGGTTACCTGGGTCTGTGAACAGCACAACTCAAAAATGAAAAGACAATATCTTCCAATATTCAACATGATAATCCCCCCCCCCCTCCCACCACCACCCCACCATCCCAAGCTACCGTATTTACTAATTTTTTTTGAAAATGTTAATTTTCTTAAAAATGGCTTTACAGATTTTGATTAAAATGTCATATGTTTAAAATATTTTAATGACAAATGAAATGTATATCTTGAATTTTCTGGCTATAGCCCATGTAGTCGTATTTACTCTGGATGACTTTTGCATAACTGGTAAACCGTTAGAGATAACCAAAATCTTACTATAAAAATGTATATCTTGCTAAAATATGCAATTTATGTAGAAATAAATTTTTGTTTACAGTGAACCGTTTCGGAGATATTGCTTGTTATTTGTGTGACTTTTGGAGAATTCATACTTCTGTCAAATGGAACATCGTCATTCATTTTTTATGTGGTAGCAGTGCAAAGAGAAGGGAATTTGAAAGCTTTAAACGATTTGGCTATCGCTCAAAGTGTATTTCTCAGATTACACTATTGCAAGTGAATTAAGTGGTATAAATAAAAGCTAGTGCTTACTCAAAAGTAGATATTTTTCTACATTTGTGAACTTATAATTTTATTTATTAAGAGTAGAATGTTTTCAGGCAGGCTACTACTTCTAAGGAGAAGTGTAAGAGAAGACACGAGGCAGGGTGGGTGGAACTAATGCTGTATCCGAACTTACTTCGAATGTTTTCTGCAAGACCATTGACCTGATCAGTGGGTCGCGCATTGAGGGGTGAAACAAAAACTAAAGGACAAATCTGATGTGTTGCGCTCAAATGACTTTCTCTACTCTTGTACTAACCATTCTTACAAACTCTAATTCCTATATCTACTTCATGTTAGTTGAGATAAACCCTTGTACAAATAATCGTATTGCATTTGCTTGTAGGTGCAAGGGATACAGTAGACTTTGTGCGATAGTCAAACCTTTTGACGCTTTGAGATTCCGTTCTCTTTGCACGCTCAACATATAAAAAATGAAGAACGATGTTCCATTTCATGAAAGTGTTTTCCGAAACTCACACACATAACAAGGAATATCTCCGAAATGGTTCACCCAACAAGAAAATTTATTTAGACATGAATTGTGTATTTTAGCAAGATTTACATTTTTGTATAGTATGATTTAGTCCTTCTCTAACGGTTTAATAGTTATGCAAAATTCGTCCAGAGTAAATACGACTACAGGGGCTGTAGCTAAAATTCAAGATATACATTTCATTTGTCATAAAAATATCTCAAACATACGGCATTTTAATCAAAATCGTTAGAGCCATTTTCAAGAAAATCAGTTTTCGAAAAATGTTCCATGTAAAGGATAGTTTAGGGTGGGGCTATTTTCTTCAAAATCTCCGTGTCTCATCCTTGAAAGACATTAAAGTTGAATACCAAATTTGGCTTTTTAACGGACTTCTCGTTTTTGAGTTATGCTGTCCACAGACTGATAGACAGACACACAGACACACACACTCACCTTTTTCTAAAAATACTTTTTCTTTTTATTCAGGGGGTCTCAAAACATATACTTCCAGTGAGATCTTGACATCGAAATTTTGGGTGGAATACAACACTTCCTCTACTTACTAGTAGAGAAAGTAAAAAATAATGTTACTTGTTTAAATACGTGTAGAAAAGAATGTGCTGATTTTTTTGGTTTGGATAGAATAAAATTGATTATATAGCGTTTTGTTTACTTCCCGCTGACCGCACATCAGAGGAAAACACACAAAAGTAAATACCTCTGGTGAAGCCATCGCTGGGCCGGGCGGACCAGGCGCAAGTAATTCATCAGGAAATTTTTCGTCTCTTTCCTCTACACTCTATCGCCCATCGGAAACTAGTTCAGTTTTGTTCAAGAGAAAAATATAAATAACCTATATTAACAGTCGTAATAACAGTAATTCATGTTTACATATTCATAAATCAGCATTTGGTTTTTTTTTTTTAATGTTTGGTCTTTAAGACCAAATCAAATAAAAAGAGAATAAAATGTGCTGAATACAGACGGTTTCGGAATATTGAGGGTTAAGAGGGAATTATACTAAATAAATTATAAAGTATTACGCCACTGTCGCTAAGCAACTGTTATGTCACACGAGCATGAAAAATAGAATTGTGCACGATTTTGATTATCAAAGCAGCGTGTTTAGAACGCTAATGGCCGAGTGCATCAATCCCGGTAAACAGAAGCTTGTTACGGTGTCGCGGTTAGGCTATTAACGTGATAGACTCATACAATCTCTGCATCATTGATAACCCTTGGATCAGTGGCGGCTGGTAGTCCCAACATGTTTGCTTTCTCTACTACGTATAGTAAAGTAGAGGAAGTATTGTATTCTACCCAAAAATTACATGTCGAGATTTCACCAAAACTATATATTTTAAAGCCCCGTGACTTTAAAAAAAAATCAGGAAAAATTCCGGTGTGTGCGTGCGTGTGTGTGTGTGTGTGTGTCTGTGGACAGTACAACTCAAGAACGAAAAGTCGATTAAAAGCCAAAGTTGGTATTTAAGTTTAACGTCTTTCAAGGATGCCACACGAAGATTTTGAAGAAAACTACTCCACCCTAAACTACTCTTTCCATGGAAAATTTTGGGAAGATTTTGGTTTTATTGAAAATGGCTGAAACGGTTTTGATTAAAATATCATATGTTTGAGATATTGGAACAAGGAGGTTATGGTTCATGAATGTTTTAAAGTTTGGTAGTTAGCCAAAAAACACATTTAATCTTTTGCATTTTTCCGCAACTTTAAATTTTACAACTCTGGGTACACTTTTCTCAGGAAGTACATAAGTTAGAGGGCTGATTTTTTGTAATGTTATAAACCAATTAGTTTGACAAAGTGTGGGAATGGCTAATTTTTATCTGCAATATATTGTATTTTTAAAAATTAAAAGTTGGGCAGTTTAAGTGGATTTTTTGCTATACAGAACATTTTTATAGGTTATATTTCACCGAAAAAAATTAATCCGCTCATATTGTTCAACATTAAGTACTTTATGTCTCCTAAAAATTGGAAGATCTGTAAACAAAATTGTGGTAGGTATGAGTCCTTAACTAATAACATGGGTTTTTAAAATTTCATTTATATATTTCAAGGGAAAGCCTATTGACAAAAATTATGAAGTGATATTACAATTTTGCATTATCAGCATGTCACAAAACATTTATTGGATGGTGATATCCTCATTATTTTATGACAGAACTAACCCTCCTGAATTCTGGTTTTGAAATGTATATAGTTTTGACAGCATATTGAGCTTGGTGCACCTACCACTGTCTCTTAAGCTTTATGGGCCTTGGTCTCATTTGAGCACAATTTCACTGTTTTAATTTATGCTTCGTTCGATGTGACATATTAGGTTGGAGGATGTTAATACGAAAAACACCCTATCTCCTCCCTCCATCCTGGGGTCTTCCATATAAGCCAGACTATAGGGGGAAAAAACCAGTGCAACAGCCCATGTAGGGCCAAGGCTGCCGTCTGGCCGCTGTGTCCCCCACCTCTTCCCACCACAGGCGTCATGAGTTGGATGCAGTACTAGAGGGTGGAACGTGGTTAGCGCCCCGAGCCCTCCCGACGCGGTCTTCACGACCTGCAAGGTCAATTTGCTGCAAGGTTAGTAACAATAAAATGTAATATCATATAAACAGAGCTGGAATGCCCCAAGTGAGGAATAGCCGGGATCGTTGCGTCACTAGAATTCACAACTGTTAGCTCCTGCAGGTTCGATTCCCCTCTCCCACGTGCTTACTTTCTGAAATATGAAGTTGAAAGATACCTTTAATTTTCTGTAGCTTTTTACAAGTAATGAAGAATCAGGAGATCACGACCTGAGGTCGCTACTTCTCCATCAAGTAGCTCCTCAATTGGCCCCTCCGGGACCTAACGAGGCTCAGTGTACCCCGCACCAGACCTCCCAGCAGGGGAAAAATCGCCATGCTGTTACTAAAGATCGAACACGGGTCCTACGCGCTAGAGGTAGGCGCGCTACCATTGTGCTATGGAGGCGGTCCTCTGATCATAGTCTCTCTATGAAATCCCTACCGTTTGTACTCCACCATGACGTTTTCTATGTACGTGTATCTGCCTCCCTTTGAAAACGTATGAGCATATGCTGAATGTGTTAATAAATTGAATTCGGACTATGTCTCTAAAGCCGGAGCTACCTTGACCCTAATTTACAGTTGGTAAAGTGGCACGCCACTCCATAAATTAACCATGACCTACCGCGCTAATCAAATGGAACTTGGGAACGCGTGCAGGGTTCGAAAGATGAAGACCTTTAATTAAAACTGTTATTTGGTTGACAATTCGAGGCGATACAGCGCACAAAGGGCACGACTTCATTATCAGATACTAAATTAAAAGGCAGCGTTGTCGACGAGACAAATCAAAGCACAGCGCGACAGAAAATGACAAATGATTACTTCCCCTTGGGTGTCAAAAGGAACTGCTCTAATAGCTTTATATCACAGTTCCAACTAACAGTTTCTCCTAAACAGCAGTTCCATTTTATGTCGTCTTTAACATCTAAGGTCATGTCTATCAACGGGAGCCGGGTAATAACTATTATATCGTTTTAATCGCTTCACCTTTATTTGTATGTGGTTAATAAAAACAATGAAATAAACCAACACTCCTAGCTAAGCACTGCGATATTCTTGTTTATTCTAGAAATATTCTGTATTTACCCTCTAAATAAATGTAAACGATTATTCTAGAAACAAAAGCAAAATTTTAACACCATTTCTAACGCTCTTACAAACTTTCCCCTTTGCAATGAAATTTTCTGCAAGGTTAGTAACAATAAAATGTAAAATCATACAAATAGAGCGCGAGTGAGGAATAGCCGAGAACGTTGCGTCACTCCTGTTAGCTCCTGGCGATTCGATTCTCGCCTCCCACGTGCTTATTTTCTGAAATACAAAATTATTAAACACCTTTAAACTTTTATAGCTTTTTATCAGTAATGAAGAATCAGGAAAAGGCACACTTGTAGAAATTGAGTTAATAAATACATGGCAACATTGTGTAGTGCTTGAAAATAAACATGACAACGCTACTAGCTCCAAAGGGTTGCTAAACGTTGAAGTAATCTTCAGTTACATTGTAACCTGTTTATTATTGTATATTATGAATTACTTTATTCATCGACATCCAGATCTTACAACATTGAATTTTAGACCAAATCTTACTATACAAAGAATGTAGATCTCGCTAAAACACAATTTATGCCGAAATAAAGTTTTTCGTAGAGTGAACCATTTCGGAGATATTCCTTATTATTTGTGTGAACTTTGGTATACTTAAACTTTCGTCAAATGGAACATCGTTATTAAGTTTTTGTATGTTAACCGTACAACGAGAATGGAATCTCAAAGCTTTAAAAGATTTGACTGTCGCTCAAAGCCTACTGTATTCCCATATTCCCCTTGTAGCGAAAAAAGATAAATACATTACATTTTTTATTAAATATTTCAGTTATCATGACCTTTTCATCAAGATAAACCGTACTGGCAATATTACTGCTAATACAATAGGATTAACGTCCTATGCACACGAGAATCAAACGGACGACCTGGCAAGCAGTGAATCCACTGTTGCGTATATCCACCCATCGTCCCTGGAGCCACACACGCACACACACGCACACACACGCACACACACACACACAGAGTGAGAGAGAGACAGAAATTAGCATAGCTCTCAACATTACAAAAACACAGAATTTTCCTTTGCCCTGAGGGAGAATTTATGGCTATCGTGGGACTTGTTAAGCGGCGTGAAAACAAGAGACAGAAGCTGGGGCCCAAATTACTCTGTTTCTTAAAACAACACAGTCGAGTGTCTCTTAGCTGAAATAAAAATGTAAAATACTCAGCTCCCTAGCAATGAAAAATAATTTCACCTTCCCGTTCTACATCCAATATTAAAATAACACAATACAGGGGTGTCCCTCATTCTGCGAACCAGAAAAATGGAATTTCGTTTTATGGATGCCCTTTCATGTCCGTTTCTATATTAGGATGAAAAACCACTTAATTTTGTTCAGAGGCCCATTTATCAGGTTTGAAGTCCTTTTACGTGCTGTAAATCTACGACACGTGACCACTGGTTTTACTTCCCTTCCGAAGGAAGGATTTTTACACCCCAATAAATGCAGCGCTCTCCACCGGTTTGAAACCGGGACCTTAAGACTGCGTTTCAGATTAGAATCCTGATTGTGTAAGCTGCTTCACCATTAGCTTTTTTAATTTCACTACACTCGTCGAGGCTAAGTATTGGAAGCGCTGTATTTCACCCAATAAGTCAACACCAAGTTTCAGCGGAATTATAGGTTTTGAAGTTTCCCGAATCCGCAAAGGTTGTTATAGACAAAGGTCTACCGGGTGTGTCTATAGAATATATATTTGAAAAGTTACGCAAAATTTAATGTAGAACCTATGTAGATAGCAGTAAAGTACACAACTTATGCCAAATTAATTTACTGTGGCATAAACTACTTCCGAGATATTTCTTATTATTGGTTTTAATTTTCAAATAGTTATCTATATGTCCTCAAGGTGGAAAGTCGCTCTTGGTTTTTTCTCGTAGTCATTCAATGAGCATGGAATTTTAAAAACATTACATAGTGACATGCTTTTTAATTTCTCTGCTACACCCAAAAATTCGATGTCGAGCTTTCATCAGAAATATATATTTCGAGGCCCCCTGAAACCAAAAAAGGAACTTTTAGAAAAAGGTCCGTGTGAGTGAGTGTGTGTGTGTGTGTGTGTGTGTGTGTGTGTGTGTGTGTGTGTGTGTGTGTGTGTGTGTGTGTGTCTGTGGACAGCATAGCTCCGAAACGAAATGTCGGTTAAAAACCAAAGTTGACATTTAGGTTTAACGTCTTTCAAGGATGCAGCACGAAGATTTTGAAGAAATTTGGTTCACCCTAAACTACCCTTTACATGGAAAGTTTTTCAAAACTTTTAATTTTCTTGAAAATAGCTCTAACGATTTTGATTAAAATGTCATATTTTTATGACAAATGAAATGTATATCTTGAATTTTTTGGCTAAAGCCCATGTAATCCTGTTTACTCTGGCTGACTTTTGAATAACTCGTAAACCGTAAGAAATAGACAAAATCTGTACAAAAAATGTTGTTTTCTAGTGCCTTGCATCTGGCAATGAAGCCATTAGCATAAAAAATGTAGATCTTGCTAAAATATACAATTTATGTATGAATATATTTTTTTGTAAAGTGGGCCATTTCTGAAATATTCATTGCTATTTGTGTGAGTTTTGGAAAACTTAAAACTTTCGTACAGTGGAACATCGTTATTCCTTTTTTATGTTAACCGAGGAAAGAGAACGGAATTAGAAAGCTTTAAAATATTTGACTATCGCTCAAAGCCTACTGTATTCCCATATTCTCCTTGTATCTACAAGTAAATAATCAATAAGATAATATGTACAATTGTTTATCTTAACTAACACGAAGATATAGGAATAAGAGTTTGTAAGAATGGTTAGTACAAGAGTAGAGAAAGTCATGTGAGTGCAACACATCACATTAGTATAATATGGAAGTTGTGATGTAAATATGTGCTCACTAAAACGTGGATCCTGCTCCTCAGATATGGCATCTTTAAGGTGTCTTTTCTCAAGTGGGAGTTCCAGGGCACATATCACCTTCCTGTTCGATACCAGTATGAAAACATTACACAGTGTGTTTGTTCTGCTAATGAATTAACACGTAAGGGAGAGTGAGGCAACGAAATTACATACTGCCTCTGTTTACCTTACCTCTTCCTGCACGTGACACACCTTAGCCAAGTCTACACCAATCAATTGAAAATTGCTCTCGTAGAATTTGAGAAAACGCAGCGTTTTATCGTGTTGCCTAACCCCATCTAGGCGAAGGATGGTAGATTTTTTTTATTTGGCTTCCGTGGGAAGGGAAGTAAAACCGGTGGTCCTGTGTCGTATATTTATGACACGCAAAAGAACCCCAAGTCTGCTAAAGAGGCCATTAAAAATTACTTACTCCTTTAAGTACATAAGTCCTGGGCTTCATATTTTAACCAACTATTCAGTTTGATTTTACTTTTCGAAGCCTTATCTTTCACACGGCTAGTGTGAAACAAAAATTAATTTTTTATGATACTTTAGAAGTTCAAAAAATATTTGCTAAAGTATAATGCAGATGAGAGTACACTTACTCTCGTTAATGCTGTCACAACAGAAGCGTCCCTACAACCTTGCGGTTTTGTGTCCAGCAGCTGTTTGTGCAGTGGCGGCTTGTCACATTAAAATTTGTGTTTTGCAACTTGACTATACGACAAGGATGCATTGTAGACTTGGTGTATGTTTGAATACAGAGTATTAATGTCATATAAATATGTTTATTTCAGTGTTCTAATTATGAAATTTGAATTAGTTTCCTATCCTGTTTTCATCAACTTTAATGCAATGATTTAGGTTTTATAAATGTTTTGCGAGCAGACACCACATGTAATTTATTCTTCTCTGTTCTGTGACTTCTTTTTTTTCTCTTTACCTGATTACTCTCCTCTTTTGTAGAACTTACACCTCCTAGGACCTACAAGCCAGTGTGTAGGGTCAGACACCTGTCGGGAAACACAGGAACCTATGGACCAGACAGAGTGAAGTGGTCAGCATGAGAGTGAGGAAGAACATGATATGAATTGCAGGCGAAATGGATGGTTGGAAAGGTGATAATGGGTCAATTGGTAGAATGAGTGGTGGGGGAAACCGGAGAATCAGGAGAAAACCCATCCACATACCGCTTCGTCCACCACATGTGGGTCCCTGGAATCGAACCCGGGTGATAGGCGAACAGTCTAGCCACTCGGTCACGGATTCCTCAGAAGCACACACACACGCAAACACACGTGGACCTTTTTCTAAAAGTGCTTTCTTTTTGGATTCAAGGGGCCTCGAAACATACATTTCCGCTGAAATATCGACATCGAATTTTTGGGTGGAATACAATACTTCTACTTTACCATACATAGTAGAGAAAGTAAAAATAGTTAACATATAAGCGTTTGTATGACATGAAAGAGTATTTAGTAAACATTTTGTTTTAGTTGCTCTCTTCCTGTTTATTTCCCTTTTTTGACACTATAACTGTCCAAACGCAGACAAATAGACTGTATGATAACATAAATACCTACCTCTATTACAAAAGTTAGAGAACGGACAGTTCTGTTTACATAGTCATGCAGGTAAACAAACACACAACGCTGGCAGTGACACTACTTGCATTGTGATGGCATTAACGACGGAGACTGTACAGCGATAAAAAATACTGGCCGTCATGCAGTCGTGTTTACGGCCATCTTGCTCTCTCCCAGTTATTTACAGACGTTAAGTTGGCATATTTTTGTGACGTCGCTGTTTAAAATTAAAACATATTCCCAGTTTTCCTTTCTCCGGAGTAGCAGATACACGTCAAATAAATTAAGCTAACCTGCAGTCCCTTTGTAAGCTCTGAATTGCTACTGATGCTCATCTACAACTTACTCAGTTCATTAACTATACCTTAGAGAAGTGTTTAACAAAATAGGGTCGTCGAATTGCTTTTGTTTGGCCGCTTACAAATTATACAACTAAAATTAATTGTGGAACAAAAACGCAGCACTGCATTTACAGCTGCTGGGTCGCTGCCTAAAACTGAGCACAGTGTAAGGCCCTTCTATTTCAATTATATAGAAAAGTGTATGAATTGTTTGTAGAAGAGTGAGAGGAGAAATACATATAGACGTGTTAGGTAAAAGAAAAGTGAGAAGACAAAGCCGTGTGAATTGAATACGTTGCATTTCTATTTAGATAATATAGAAAAGTGTATGAGTTGATTGTAGAAGAGTTAGAAGTGAAATACATACGTGTGAATTTTACGTAAAAGAAAAGTGAGTTCAGAAATGCATGTGAATGTAGTACGTTGCATTTTCATTTCAATAATATAAAAAACTAAGCAATTGTATGTTGAAGGGCAAATGGAGAATAGGTGAATGTGCAGAGAAAACCATGTGAATGTAATACATTGCATAGTCAAAGGAATAGCATAAAAACTTTCTCTATGAAAAAAAGTTTAGATTTACCAATGCAAATAGTGATAGATTTGCTATTATACTATATCTAATACCAACCCCAAGCTCCTAAGTTTCTATTGCCTAGCACCCACTTTACAATCTTCTACACCTTGTTTATATTATGAGGTTAGGTTAGGTCCTACAGGAAACATCAAGCAGGTTTCAGATTTTAAATGTTTTAACATCTGACGGGGCATCATCCGGATACCCACCGCGGAAGCCTTAGAAAGCCAAATAAAAATTACATTTAAAGGTAAACAGAAATAAATAATTTATGAACTTACTTCTGCCATATCCACCGAGGCCGGCTGTAGACACTCAGTTGTTCATCCTTCCGTTTCCTGCGAACAATAAACAGAGATGGTCATGGTTTACATGTCCAAATAAATAATACCAACACTATAAATACACTTAAGGGAAGATTATATGTCAAAACTTGCAATATGTAACATTTCTATGACTCTTATTAATCAAAATGTGCTATATAATGTGATATTTCTTATCATTTAACACAATAATTATATCATATGCTTGCACTCTAAATATATATTAAAAAATCTGATGTGTTGCACTCACATGACTTTCTCTACTCTTGTACTAACCATTCTTACAAACTCTTATTCCTATATCTTCTTCATGTTAGTTGAGATAAACATTTGTACAAATTATCTTATTGTTTATTTCCTTGTAGGTGCAAGAGGAATATGGGAATACAGTAGACTGAGAGGTAGTCATATCATTTAAACCTTTCAAATTCCGTTCTGTTTGCACGGTTAATATATAAAAAAGAACAACGATGTTGCATTTGACGAAGGTGTAAACCGACAGAAATAACAAGGAATATATCCGAAATGGTTCGCAAATTTTTGTCAACTAACACGAAGAAGATGTAGGAATAGAAGTTTGTAAGAATGGTTAATAGAAAAGTAGAGAAAGTCATGTGACTGCAAAACATTAGATTTTTTGACGATTCACCTTTAGAAGACAAAATAAAGTGACAGAAAAAGTAACTGCTCTTTGTCAATTTGTCAAAATGGTGTCAGGAGTGGGATTTATCATATTGTAATTGATAAAATAATAATAACAAACATAATCATAATAATTATAACACCAAGAGCGGATACTTCACTCCGACCATCAAAGCGCAAGTCCTCAGGAGTCCATGCTTTGATTATTAAACTGGTTACAATATAACAAAGGAACGTACAGTATCTGTGCGTGGACCAGGTTCAGACATAAACGTAGTGCCTGAGGTATGACGTCACGACAAAAGCAAGTCATGGTACTTCATTGAAATGTGATTTGGTAGAGTATGTATCTATCTATCGTAGGAAATCTGGGGAGAAGGTTAATTAGACGAAACACTGTGGTCTGTTTGTACAGCATCCAAAACCTTACCTCAATTAACTGATTACATTTGCCCTGCAATTCCCCAGATGTACGAGCACGCACCCTCCTCTACATTTTGTGTTTTAATTAAATCTGAGGGCGGGATATCTCGTACACCACATCACACGAGCGTTTAACCGCCTCCAGGGATTAGTATCTCTCAACCAAAGATACGAGTATGAACTCTTGGGCCGTAACACACCCAGCAACTGAACAAAAAAAAAATCTAGTGTGTTGCACTCACATGACCTTCTCTACTCTTGTACTAACCATTCTTTGAAACTTCTATTCCTATATCTTGTTCGTGTTAGTTGAGATAAACATTGGCACATATTATCTTATTGCTTATTTCCATGTAGGTACAAGGAGAATACGGCAATACAGTAGGGTTTGTGTGATAGCCAAATATCTTAAAGCTTTGAGATCCTGTTCTCTTTGCACGCTTAACATAAAAAAAATGAAGAACGATGTTCTATTTGACAACAGTTTGTTTTCCAAAACTCACACACATAACAAGTAATGTCGCCGAAATGGTTCACTCCACAAAAAAAATTATTCAGACATAAATTGTGGTTTTAGCAAGATCTACATTTTTTGTATAAGATTTTGCCTATCTGTTACAGTTTACCAGTTATGCAAAAGTCATCCAGAGTGAACAGGACTTCATAGTGATAGCCAGAAAATTCAAAACATACATTTCATTTGTCATATAAATATCTTAAACATATGGCATTTTAATCAAACGCCTCAGAGCCATTTTCGAGGTTAACAAAATTTTGGAAACATTTTCCATTTAAAAGGTAGGTTAGGGTGAAGTAATTTTCTTCAAAACCTTCGTGCCGTCTTCTTTTGAAAGACATTAAACATAAATACCAAAATTGGTTTATAACTGACCTTTCGTTTCTGAGTTACGCTGTTCACAGACTAAGACACACACACACACACACACACACACACACACACACACACACACACACACACACACACACACACCGACACAAACGGACGTTTTTCAAAAATGCTTTTTGGATTTAGGGGTCCCTCATCCTGCGATGTAGGGATACATCCTCAAAGTACAGACAACGTTGGGTAATTCAGCTAGTAACAAACACAAGGTTATTGGACAAGTGCAACCTAAGTCTAAATGTTGTAGGGATAAATCATCAAACCACGGACAACGCCGGGTATTTCAGCTAGTAACAAAGAAACACAAGGTTATTAGACAAGTGCAACCTAAGTCTAAATGTTGTAGGGATAAATCATCAAACCACGGACAACGTCGGGTATTTCAGTTAGTAACAAAGAAACACAAGGTTATTGGACAAGTGCAACCTAAGTCTAAATGTTGTAGGGATAAATCATCAAACCACGGACAACGTCGGGTATTTCAGTTAGTAATAAAGAAACACAAGGTTATTGGACAAGTGCAACCTAAGTCTAAATGTTGTAGGGATAAATCATCAAACCACGGACAACGTCGGGTATTTCAGCTAGTAACAAAAAAACACAAGGTTATTGTACAAGTGCAACCTAAGTCTAAATGTTGTAGGGATAAATCGTCAAACCACGGACAACGCCGGGTATTTCAGCTAGTAACAAAGAAACACAAGGCTATTGGACAAGTGCAACCTAAGTCTAAATGTTGTAGGGATAAATCGTCTAACCACTTACAACGTCGGGTATTTCAGCTAGTAACAAAGAAACACAAGGTTATTGTACAAGTGCAACCTAAGTCTAAATGTTGTAGGGATAAATCGTCAAACCACGGACAACGCCGGGTATTTCAGCTAGTAACAAAGAAACACAAGGTTATTGGACAAGTGCTACCTAAGTCTAAATGTTGTAGGGATAAACCATCAAACCACGGACAACGTCGGGTATTTCAGCTAGTAACAAAGAAACACAAGGTTATTGGACAAGTACAACCTAAGTCTAAGTGTTGTAGTGATAACTCGTCAGACCATGAACAACGTCGGGTATTTCAGCTAGTAACAAAGAAACACAAGGTTATTGGACAAGTACAACCTAAGTCTAAACGTTGTAGGGATAAATTATCAAACCACGGACAACGCCGGGTATTTCAGCTAGTAACAAAAAAACACAAGGTTATTGGACAAGTACAACCTAAGTCTAAGTGTTGTAGTGATAACTCGTCAGACCATGAACAACGTTGGGTATTTCAGCTAGTAACAAAGAAACACAAGGCTATTGGACAAGTGCAACCTAAGTCTAAATGTTGTAGTGATAACTCGTCAGACCATGGACAACGTTGGGTATTTCAGCTAGTAACAAAGAAACACAAGGTTATTGGACAAGTGTAACGTAAGTCTAAATATTGTAGGGATAAATCATCAAACCACGGACAACGTCGGGTATTTTAGCTGGTTATTTTATAGTCCTAAAGTTTAAAAAACTTTGTTTTTCTTGATTTTGATGAAATTTCAGTAATGACGAAATCTAAAACTATATATTTCCTGTAAAATATCAATATCAAATTTTTGCATGGTATGCAATGTTACCTCTACTTATATAAGTAGGCACATGAATAGAGCAAGTGAAAGTTAATATTAAAAATTACAAAAGTGAAAACACCCAAGCTTTATTTGCCCAAAAGTTTCTATGTTTAGAGTAGTTATTCATCAAAGCAAGTATTCTAGTTTGTAAAGGTAATCACAAATCGTAGCAAATGCTGTGAGAGTTTGTTATAATTGTAAACGGAGTGATATTAATCGTGAAAGTGGCTAGCTGGAAGCGACCAAACTGGATCCTGTGTAATGTTTAATATGCATATGTCTACATTAACAAACATGCTAAACAAATATGTCTCATTTCTCGGCGCGCGCACGATGAAGAACTTCAAGCAGGGACGATCCTTTGTCAACAGCCAAGAGGCACGAAACAAAGTCAAGGGTCGTTAGTCACACAGAAAGCTTCTACTGCTATTTAAAACATCAGCTCTTACAAAGTCATTTAAAGTTTGCGTGTTTAGTGATTTATAGGGCGCATTTGTTAATTCCAAGTTACGAGCAAGTTGGCTCCATCACTGCAATTCAGACTTGAGTTTTTATTTATAGACGCTCTGAAACCACTATGGTTCTATTCTATATTGGGCATGAAAAACCGCTTAATTTTGTTTATCAGGCTTGAAGCAAGGGCTAAATTGTAACTGTAATTTATTTACCCTTAAGTCCTGCATCGTCACAAGTGTCTAGTGTTTAACGCCCACTTTTACTACATACGGCACCACAGGCGGTGACACTAATGATATATGGAATATATGGAATGAGATGGCGGGGAAACCGGAGAACTCAGAGGAAACCCGTCCCAGCGCCGCTTCGTCCACCACAAATCTACATGCGGTTGCCTGGGATCGAACCCGGGACGCTTTGGTGAGAAGCGAACGGTCTAACCACTCGGCTACGGCGCGGCTTCGTCACAAGTGAAACTTTTTAAAATATAATTTTGGCCATGCTAAAGTACTCATCAATATCATAAACAGGATTTAAAATTAACCATTCATAAAACGTATTTTTAAAAATCTGATGTGTTGCACTCACATGACTTTCCCTACTCTGTACTAGCCATTCTTACAAACTCTTATTCCTATATCTTCTTCGTGTTAGTTAAGATAAACATTTGTACAAATTATCTTATTGCTTATTTCCTTGTAGGTACAAGGGGAATATGGAAATACAGTGGGTTTTGAGCGATAATCAAATCTGTTAAACCTTTGAGATCTCGTTTTCTTTGTACGATTAACATACAATGTTCCATATTGACAGAATAAAAGTTCTCCAAAACTCACACAAATAACAAGGAATATCTCCGAAATAGTTCACTCTACAAAAAAGTTTATTCAGACAAAAATTGTGAGTTTTAGCGAGATCTACATTTTTTATATAGTAAGATTTGGTCTGTCTCTTACAGTTTACCATTTATGGAAAAGTCATCCAAAGTAAATAGGGCTTCATAGGCTATAGCCAGAAAATTCAAAATATACATTTCATTTGCCATAAAAATATCTCAAACATATTGCATTTTAATCAAAATCGTTATAGCTATTTTCAAGATCAAAATTTTCGAAACATTTTCCGTGTAAAGGGTAGTTTAGGGTGGAGCAATTTTCTTTAAAATCTGCGTGTCGCATCCTTGAAAGACATTAAAATTAAATACCAAGTTTGGTTTTTAACCGATTTTTCGTTGTTGAGTTATGCTGTCCATAGACTTACAGACAGCCACACCTAACATACCTTTTTCTACATATGCTTTTTTGGATTCAAGGGGCCTTAAAACATGTTTTTCCGGTGAAATCTTGACATTGAGTTTTTGGATGTAATACAATGCTTCCCCTACTTTGCTAAACGTGTTAGAGAATGTAAAAATAGATAGAGGTAAATTATGATATTTTGGTGTTTATTAGTTTTAGGCCTACAATTAAATAACTAGATTCCATCTTATTTAGGCTATAACTTTGGATGTGGTTATTCCTTGTGTTATACTTATGCTTGTTATAAACTAATTGAAAACTGTGTTTTCTCTGCCAGGTATACGCTGTTAACTTATATATGTATAAATTTTACTTTACCGGCACTTTGAAAAGCCCAAAAAGCTAGGATTTTATTCTCTGATTCATGGAAGTTCTTAAGGGATGATCGTGAAATCTATCTAGACGCCTGATTTCAGAAAAACAGCTCTCAATTACGTCCTGATTGCACTTTGATTCTAAAAGATATACTGTTACTGAACGTGGGTGACTCACATTTATATATTTCACTGTTCTAAAACGAGCTATACCATCACTAGTCCTCATAAACACTGTGTTTCAACCGGGATCGAGCCCGGGACCTTCCGAATGTGAGCTACACACGGCGTCACCTTGCTCGGTATAATGATATAAATAATAAAATCATCGAATTTTTAGCTACCCGCGGGTAATTCTTGGCCCGCGGGCCTGGAGTTGGTCACGCCTGGTCTAGATGCTGCAAAAACTGCAATATGTAAGGAGTCAGTGCAGTGGCTTCTGCAGAATTTTCCATCCATTTTTTGTAGAAATAGTAACTCCAAGTTTCCCGTTGTTTATTTCTGTACACTTATAAAAGTAACATGAACAAGTTCAATTTTCTCTTGTGCTGTTCCCGTGCAAAAGCACTATACATCGACCGTCTAGTCCTAGATGGTTTTTGCAAACATATTCTACGTGGTATTGGATAACAGTTACAGAGATTGTGTTAGCAACATGCGTTTTTCCACAGGAATCACCATTTCTGCAAACAAACCCACACACAGAATTTTAAATAACATGCTTGCAAACCTACACCAACAAAAATATGTAAATATCATATGTGTCAACTTGTCTATTTCGTTTGTGGTAATCCTGCAATATAGAACACCTATTCTTTATAGTAGGCATGGGCAAAATCAGCTTTACTATCGTAAAAATAGGAGTAGGTAGTGCAAAAAATCAGCAGTAAATAATTTGAGATACTTTTGGTTTAAACTTCAGCCTTTTAATGTAATTTTAAGTTATTGAGTACATGTTTATTTGATGTAAGATATTTCATTACTAGAGCTAGGAAGTTCATGCATTTGCATGTTTTTTCATAGAAGTTAAAAATGTATGCTTTTACATTATGTGCACAAATTATGGAATTTTCTGTTATTTGGACATGATTTTATGGTGCATATAACTGCATATTTTCTTGATTTTGATAAATGCATAATATTTCAATATTATAGCCCCTATATTGCATATTTTAATGATTTTTGTGTTTTTTTTAAATTCCTTTTTCCATCTGTATAATATGGTAAAATCAGGACAAACTCTGAAAGGTATTTTTCCTAACTTAATTCATATAACTTGCTTGGCACACGCTGTTCGTTGCATTTCTGAGACAGTACGTGATTCTTTCCCATTAGTAGATTTGTGTCCAGTACAAAGAGAAGTTTTGTTAAATCTCCTAAAAGAGTTAAGTTGTTTAGATCAACAGCACCTAATATCCGGCTTCCTCCTGCACCAGTGTTAACTTGATGGGGAACATGGGTCGATGCAGTTTTATATTACCCTGAGCACATAGAAATACTCGATGATGTTAATTCATTGGACTCGAAAGATGCTTCATCAATAGAAACTGTGCAAAATATTCTCTCAGGCACTGGGTTAAAGAAGGATCTTAGTATCATATCTGCGCATTTTTCTTTCCTGCAAACAGCCATAACGGCATTGGAAGCTGTAGGACCTCCTTTGCATGAATCACTTACCATCTTTGAAAAAAACAATGTGATCTAAGTTCGGTTCCTGGTAGCATAGGGCAAAAAGTGAAAGAGAAAGTGAATTATGTAATTTCAAAAAATTCTGGTTATAAACAGATGTGCGATATTTGAGACGTCCTCGAAAGAAAATCATCTGTCACACCAAGAGGTTTGACTCTCTCTCTGAAGCAGTTAACATCATTTAAATATGCCCCGATAACATCTTGTGACGTGGAGAGAAGTTTCTCACGTCACAAAAGTGTTTTGCTAGACAATAGACGATGTTTTATAGTTGAAAATTTGTACAAAGTGTTGGTTGTGAACTGCAATTTAGCAGTTAATACTAGCAGCAGGACCACTTCTGCTTCAACCTCTAAGGAATAAGGTAACTTTATTATTTATACTAACTCGTCTTGCCTAATGCAAAGGGACATTAATTGTTTTAATGAAATAGTGCATATTTCTTGGCATATTTTCAACTTTTTAAGCGCATATTTGCATGCATATTTTAGTGTTTTTTAGGGCATGAACTTCCGAGCCTTATTCATTACATATTTGACTACATATTTAGCACATACCAACTTTATGCCGCATAGAATTACGGGTAAACTGTTTGCCATGCGTTTGTTTCATTAATGGCCAATGACGCCATCATGTTTAAAACAGTTGACATCACTGCTTATGGGAGTGGTACGTGCAGATCCCGCTGGAGGTTGCTACACCTTATAAGTGAAGCCCAATTTGCCGGCGGACTTATACCCTTTAATTTGGGATCATTGAGTTCCCAATTCGGAGTCTGAAAAGGAGGACCCATTCACGTCTACGAGCGGGAGAAAACTATTTTTGGGCTTTGGAAATGGTAATGTTAAAGTGAACATATTGGCTCCTTAATCCGGGGCCGGCTCATCCATCAGACAGCACACCCCATCAGCGAGATTGGCTTAGGGGATGATGAGAGGATCACGTTTCATGGCCAATAAAACGAGAAAGGGTTCTGTCTACTTCATTACATGGGGACGAGAGAGAGAGAGAGACCTGGCATTCGCCCAAGGTTTACCTGCGGCAGTGTGACTTACCTCACAAATGACACCTCCCACATCTTATATACGGTGACCTGACATGCAAACATTTTAAAAAGGTCAGTTACGACAATGAAAATTAAGCAAACTCGGTCCGGTCCACCGAAATAAGCATGCAAAAATACAGGTAAACGCGAACCTGTACATGTATATATCTCGAGGAAAGAAGTAGTCCATATGACCAATAGGAAGCGTATGTTCAAGTCACGTGAAATTCGAATAATACGATTCCCTTACATAATTCATTACAGAGGAGTTCTTGTTCTCCGGATAATAATAATAATAATAATAATAATAATAATAATAATAATAATAATAATAATAATAATAATAATAATAATAATAATAATAATAATAATAATAATAATAATAATAATAATAATAATAATAATAATAATAATAATATAATATTCTGCAGTAATAAGCAGAAAATGGATGAGGAAGGAAGTGCTGTGAAATCTCTGTTTAAATGCGTTAGAAATTTATAATATATTAGTGAAATGAAGTGAATTTTCATTTGTAAAAAGGAAGTAATGACAAATTAACATTGAAATGAAGGCAGCCGCAGAATCATGGTTTTTAACTGACTTTTTGTTGTTGAGTTTTGCTAGGCACAGACTGACACACACACACACACACACACACACACACACAAACACCACACACACACACACACACACACACACACACACACACACACACACACACACACACACACACACACACACACAAACACACACACACACACACACACACTCACAGACACACACAAACAGACGGACGTTTATCTAAAAATCTGATGCGTTGCACTCACATGATTTTCTCTACTCTTGTACTTGCATAATTTATCTTATTGTTTATTTCCTTGTAGGTGCAAGGAGAATATTGGAATACAGTAAACTTTGAGCGATGGTCAAATGTTTTAAAGCTTTCAAATTCCGTTCTCTTTGCACGGTTAACATATAAAAATCTGATGTGTTGCACTCACATGACTTTCTCTACTCTTGTACTAACCATTCTTACAAACTCTTATTCCTATATCTTCTTTCTTGTTAGTTGAGAAAAACATTTGTACAAATTATCTTATTGCTTATTTCCTTGTAGGTACAAGGGCAATATTAGAATACAGTAGGCTTTGTGCGATAGTCAAATGTTTGAGATTCTGTTGTCTTTGCACACTTAACATATAAAAAAATGAACAACGATGATCCTTTTCACGAAAGTTCTAAGTTTTCCGAAACTCACACACATAACAAGGAATATCTCCGAAATGGTTCACCCTACAAGAAAATTTATTTGGACATAAATTGTGTATGTTAGCTAGATCTACATTTTTATATAGTACGATTTGGTCTATCTCTAACGGTTTACCAGTTATGCAAAAGTCGTCCAGAGTAAATGCGACAACAGGGGCTATAGCATATACATTTCATTTGTTATCAAAATATCTCAAACATATGACATTTTAATCAAAATCGTTAGAGCCATTTTCAAGAAAATCAAAATTTTCGAAAAAATTTCCATCCAAAGGGTAGTTTAGGTTGAGGCTATTTTCTTCAAAATCTTCATGTCGCATCCTTGAAAGACATTAAACTTAAATACCAACTTTGGTTTTAACCGACTTTTCGTTTTTGAGTTATGCTGTCCACAGACTGACAGACTCACAGACCTTTTTCTAAAAATGCTTTTTTGGATTCAGGGGCCTCAAAACATATATTTCCGGTGAAATCTCGACATGGAATTTTTGGGGTGGAATACAATACTTCCCCTACTTAGCAGTAGAGAAAGTAAAAATATATGAACCATGTTGTTGCAAAGCGAATAAGACATTAACCTGCGGCGAGTACCTTGGATCATGGGAAAGGCACGTGGTGTGAAGCAAAACCTATCGAGAACATCACTCTGACCTTCCTGAGCACCTGGATTGCAGCCTGCTAAGAGTAGGAAGTTGTACAGTACTTTGAGGACTCTATACATCGCAAATACTACGAGTCCTTATTGGAGGAATTGTACTGAAACGCAGATCAACATTCGGAGGAAAAAGTAGATATTCACAATGATGACAGTTCTGATGTTTATAAAAATGATTAACTACAAGAATCTCAAACTTAAAATAATAACAACAATTTGTATTTCTTTCAATAGTTATGAAATAACTACTCAGTATTTAAGGTTTAAATATTATTTTGTTGTTTACTCCTATAATTTCTGCAAACACCAGACAAGTCCAAATATTTGTCATGTGTTCTTAACTAACCCAACTGTTCTGATAGCTTACTACGATATGCGGGACGGCAAACTGATCGGTTTTGAAGAAGGAACCTCTGTCCGAAAATGCACGGTTTGGACGTTGGAGATTGTCAAAGTTTGAAATGGTTATACGTTCACATTTCGTCAATAAACCCAACATCGTGCTGGTTACATTACAAACGGGCTTCGAACTGTTTACCCCCTACGTCATTGCAATGGTGAGCTTCATACACATGACCCAATACGTGCTG
Organism: Tenodera sinensis; assembly: GCA_030765045.1. Lineage (NCBI taxonomy): Eukaryota > Metazoa > Arthropoda > Insecta > Mantodea > Mantidae > Tenodera > Tenodera sinensis. The sequence goes on along the minus strand of CM060969.1, from coordinate 24,020,131 downwards.
TTGTCTTTGAAGATTTTCAATCGCTCCGTGGACTCGAGCCATAAGGTCCTCCGCTGACATTACAGGGGTACCATACTCTTCAGTATAGTAAAGAGCCGAGAGGTGTCAGATCTGGCGACCATGCTGGCCATGGAACTGGTCCACGTCTACCAATCCATCGTTTTCAATATGCAATGTTGAGGTGATTCAACACATTTACATCAGTGTACTGGAGCTCATGTCGGCCATTTCAGCAGCTGTCTGCTGGTACATGCCGCACTGCTGTTAAAAAACGTTACTGTACTAGAAACTACACAAGTAACGCAGTAAGGCACGCACAAAGGACTCTATGGAGGAATTTAGCGCATGCGCAGGAATGCTTCTATGTTCAGGTCGTTCATCCCAATACCTTCCGTATTAAGATACCAAAACGAATGTTAAAATGTTGTCACAACCTTTTGTTCTCAAACTTCAATGCTCTCCAGCGTCCAAACCGTGCACTTCCGGACAGAGATTTCTATTTGAAAACCGATCAGTTTGCCATCCTGCACAACATACTCAGCGTTGTCGGTATTTTTGGTGCACCCTGTATTATATAGAATAAGAAGCTGCTAATGAGCAAATAGTATAAGATAAACTTTCAGACACACACAACAGTTGTAATAAAACCCCGCCAACAACTAGCCAATCACTACCGCAGCGCAACAATGCCCCGCCCACCCCCACCATATAAATAACCCTAACGGACGTTAACGGTCTTTGTTTCCACTCTTTCTCTGCTTCCACATTCAAACTCTGACCAGTGCAGACGGAGGAACGTGTTGCCCTGATGATGCCAAGCGCAGTACTTGCCGAAACGTTGGTATCTACCATGCCCATGCCTTCTAGAGCACGGCCTACAAGCCCCGAAGAACTAAACATTTCTAATAGTCAAGACACCGGCCGTGAAAGCCTAAGTTTATACTCTTAATTTTGTTCACGTGTGAACTATATTAGTGCAGCAGAGAACAGCTAACAGTGCTTAGACTGATGCACGTGTGTTAATTCTTATTTGCGCGCAGGGAGACGCAGAGAAGATCACATGAGCCCCGCTCCTGCCGGCCAAGTTTTATAGTAAACGCACTGTATTTCTATAAACATAGAAATACAGACAACAGCTGTAGGAGTTATGACTTTACCTATACTAGTTCGAATAGACTTCCTTCAGCGTAGCAGATAATATGCACATGCATTGAACATGGCATGGATTAAAAAGAAGACCCTGCTCTGTAAAATCATTAATCAAAGTGCGAACTTACATTAACAATAACCCTATAGGTATAGGTAAAATTGTTTATAGGAATGGTTTGTACAAGAGTAAAAAAAGTCACGTGAGTGCAACATAAAATATTTTAACAGCTCCGCAAGCTACCATAGGAATATACATGTCGTTAAAACAGGTTTTTCGGGATGCTTTCTTCAGTTTTTTTGATCTTGTTGCACTTGAAACTGACATACCACGATTTTACGGCCTGTCATAAACCCTTCATCTTTTGCTTTTATTTTTTCAGGTGCCATTACAAAATCACTTCTGTTTGTAGCAGTGACTTCTCCGAAAAAACTAATGTAATTTATTTCAGAATCACGCGTGTAATGTGGGGCTTTAACTTGGATTTTGTTCTTTGTTGACATCGGGGAATATTTCAACCATTCCAACTGTATGTCCTGTAACTTCAATTATTAATTATTAGCATTTCTATAGGAAGAAAAAATAGACAGGCATTGAAAGAGAAAAAATCTGACGTATTCCGCTCATACGACTTTTTCTGCCCTTTTTTCAACAAATAGTGTAATTTTTCTGTCTACTTCATAAATATTAGTGGGAATAAATATTTGTAGAAATAGTTTTATTGCATATTTCCTTATAGGTACAATGGGAATATGAGAATACAGTAGACTTAAACCATAGTCAAGTATTTTAAGAGGTCGTTGCTATTTGATGGCGTTGCATGAACATCAAAAAAAGTATAACGATTTCCAATTTAAGGAAAAGTATAATTATTTTAAAATTCAAACCAATAAGACATTTTCGGAAATAGCTATCTACACAAAAAGGTTGACATACCTTGTGTGTTTTAAGCTCTACATTCTTTGTGTAGTAAGATTTTGACTATCTCTTATGCAAAAGTGAGGTAAATTGGAGAAGACTTCAGAGGCCATTCCTAGAAAATTCAAGATAAAAATTTCATTTATCATGAAAACATTTTAAATATATAATATTTTAATCAAAATTTATAGTTATTTTTGATAAAATAAAATTTTGAGTTAACAGGTACTTTGGGGTGGGGGAATTTTCTTGAAAATCTTCTATCGAGTCTTTAGAGCATGCCGAACTTAAATACCAAGTTTGGTATTTAAACCATTTTCCACTTTCGTATAGCCAGTTTGCAGGGAAAGTAAAACTGAGACTTTGGTCTACATTAATTTGGTGTGTGAGAGGAAGTGCAGCAAGTTGACTTAGCCAGCCACAGACTACGATCCCACAAGATAAACACTGAGTGCAAGTGATCACCTTAAACCTGCCCCATGACACGGCACTTGACCCGACTGCTGCCCACCTTACTACGTGACCAGAAAAGCAACAGATGTTCGTCCTGGGAACAAGTCCACCTCACATACGTAACTCACCGACAATCATCTAACTCTTACATAGTTAAATACTGCTTAGGATTCTAATACCTCCGCCCCCCCCCCTAAAAAATAAAAGAAGAAAAAACAAGCTAGAAATGTATTCATGTGTGTGGCATTGCTGAGTTGCAAGGTCACGAAGAACTCTAGACTGTTTTATTAATAAAACAGAACCGTGTTTTTGTGCTTCAGTTTTAGAAGGAAAATAAAGCGACAAAACAAGTAAGTGGATTTTGTCGTTTTCGTCAGAGTATACTAATCGAATATTACATAATACAATAACCATAATGACCTACATATGAAAATTAAAAAAAAAAATATCAAGTTGGCCTCGTGGCCCAGTAGGTAGAGCACCTGCCTGCTGTGCTACGGGTCCGGTGTTCGATTCCCGGCAGGAGGATAGGAATTTTTCTCCAGCCAAAATTATTCCTCATCCTTCCCTGAGTCTGGGAAATGAATGTGTGTGTGTGAATTTAACGTATAAAAATCCCAAAGACCGAAAAACCCACTGTTAAATGAGTAACGCCATTTAGCAATAGGCAAGGCCGCCGATATGACCTCTGCAGCCAAAGGCAGGATATAAATGGAACCATTTAAAAAAATATATATCAATAAACAAATTAAATAAGGTTAATATTATATTTCGGGCTGTGATACGTAATAACTGACATAGATTTCGATATTGCAAGAAAGATTACGGAGATACATTGCTCTGGAAAAATGTTTTTAGGACAGAATTTGTCTGTTATGCGACTGACTTATTGGTAAAAGGTACAGTTTTTAAACCACATAGATACAGGCTCAGCGTCAAATGTTTTCCAATTCCCATTCTCCTTGCCACGAGGGAACCCAGAATGCCTTATCTATTAGTTATGCCAGGTTGTCTCAAAGGTCGACTTGCCAGCTCATACCCGTCTACAAGAGTGAGAGACGTAATGTGTTTGTAAGTCCAAAGAGAACGTCATTCCAGTATTTCTCTTACACTTGATCGTAAGAAAGTAACCTCAATGTAAAGAAAATAACATTAACGTTATAAATCCAGAACGAACTCGCAGCAAGGATCGAAACTAAATATTCAGCATTGGAGGCGTTATATCACTCTATGTATAACGAAATTAAATTTAAACCATTTAAATAATTTTAAAATACCACGTATTTTTAAGCTGTTCATGGAGACACACGCATGCGCGCTGTAAAATTTGGAAGTTGGTTTTATTTAGCAAACATGAAATCGTGTATTTGACGTGAAATTTTACATCGAAGTTTAAAATATTGAATGGGTGTTTGTCGGAAATAGCAGGAAAACATAACTTCAAAGGAAAATAAAAGTTTCGCGTAACACAAGTAATAGAATTACTGTAAATCACAAAAGAGCATGTTTAAAAAAATTATGAGATATCAACCTCTATAGGTTATGACCCAGCTTCTCCCCCTCAGCTTTCTACTCTATCACCCTTTAAATCTGAACCGGTTTATCTATTATTATTATTATTATTATTATTATTATTATTATTATTATTATTATTATTATTATTATTATTATTATTATTATTATTATTATTATTATTATTATTATTATTATTATTATTATTATTATTATTATTATTATATATTATTGTTGTTGTTATTCTTGTTGTTAATATTAATAACGAGGAATACATTATATGGGTTGTGTTTGTTTAAGGAATTGTTTAAACATATTTCTTAAACGCCCTTAATGTTACCACAAAAAAGCAATGTCACTTATTTAAAAACGTACAAAAAAGAGTGTGCGGATTTTATTGTTTGGATAGAATAAAACTGATTGTTTAGCTTCTTTTCTGCTCCGCTAACCATACATCAGAGAAACACAAACAAAAGTAAATACTTCTGGTAAAGCCATCGCTTGGTCGAGCGGACCAGGCGCATGTAATTCATCAGAAAATGTTTTGTCTCTTTTCCCTTTCTCGTTCATCGGAAAACATTTACAGCCGGCTGTACCACATTGAGCGCAAGGCTGAACTGCATCCACAGTCGGCATGTAAGTTAAACATCCTTCAAGGATACCACAGGAAGATTCTGAAGAAAATTGCTCCACCCTAAACTATACTTTACGTGGAAAATTTTTCGAAAATCTTTGTTTTCTCAGAAATGGCACAAACAATTTTGATTAAAATGCCATACGTTTAAACTTTTTTTTACGACAAAAGAAATGTATATTTTGAATGTTCTGGGTATAGCCCATTAAGTCCTATTTGCTCTGGATGACTTTTGCATAACTTCTAAACCGTAACAGATAGACCAAATCTTACTGTACAAAAATGTAGGTACATACAATTTATGTCCTAATAAAGTGTTTTGAAGAGTGAACCATTTCTCTTTATTTGTGTTAGTTTCGGAAAACAAACTTTCGTCAAATACATTATTGTTCATTTTTTTATATGTTAGTCGTGCAAAGAGAAAGCTTCGAAAGATTTGACTAATATTCCCCTTCTACCTATAAGGAAATAAGCAATAATATAATTTCTACAAATGTTTATCTCAACCAACACGAAGCAGATATAGGAATAAGAGTTTGTAAGAATGGTTAGTACAAGAGTAGAGAAAGTCATGTGAGTGCAACACATCAGATTTTTTTGACTTTTCAAATAGTTTTTAGTCATCCCTGGGTAGTCAGTCCTCCGTGGTCTAGGGGAAACATACTAGATTCTAGATTCAGAAGTTGCGTGTTCAATTTTTTAGGGGTAAAAATACTTAGCAAGGCTTACTTCGGAAGGTAAGTAAACCCGGTGGTGCCGTGTTGTAGGTTTACGGCACATAAAAGTAACTCAAACCTAACAAAGAGGGCCTGAGAAAAATTAGTTGGTCTTTGAATAATATTCAGCCATAAGTTGGAAATACCATTTTAAGCAATATTAGCGAGTCGTCGACGTACCAATTTTGAAGCCAAATCAGCGTTTTGTAGGTCACACATTGATAAGATAATTTTTATAAGCACACTATATAATAATGCCTCGAAGTCGTTTGTTTCATTCCTATAGAGCACTCAGATTTCTCTCCCTGGGTATGCGTGGGTTTTGTTTAGAAAGAATAACCTAATTATATCTGGGAAATAACAAGAGAAACAATGTGGAATTCACTAAAATACACAAATTGTGTAAATTATTACCTGTAGCGTTAACTACAGTCAAATAACTCATAGTTGAAAGTTCACGGTTTTCTGCGAGTAAATGCATCATCTAATAGCTATGCCACAAGTTTCTATTGCTTGTTTTTATTCCGTCGCAAATGGAATAAACATTAAACGCAAATAAACATTTGAATGGTATTTACAGACATTGTATATAATATCAACTACCCTTATTAGAATGCAATGTTTACTTGCAATTAATGTCGTATAATTTACGTAATAATTATTGTATGCTCTGCAGGAAACACAACTATATATATTTTCACTGAGTATAAAACATAAATACTGCGTAAACATTACTATGTTTAAATCTTTATACCAGGTGAGTCAGCTGCCCCTTATTCTCGAGTTTTATCCAATCCGCATTTTATACCCCAACATGAAAACATCGATCCTATTACTAGGTTCTACCCGCGTATTTAGCATGGATGTTTAACACTCGATTAAATTAGTACTAATATAGATGTTATCACATCGCTTTTTAATATATTCGTAATTAGACAGCTGACGTTTGCACTTCTGCAAATGTTCACTGGAACCAGCGAATATTACATGTTAAACGGAATGTTTACCTTACACGTTACTAGGTAGCTCAGTTGGAACGAGCGCAAGACTCCGAAGTAATCTGTCTGCTGTGAAGGTGGTTCGAATCACCTGCATGTGCTATCTTTTTTTAAACCGTGCAATCCTCACAATTTACAAACTATTATTCTGAAAATTGTTATATTTATTTTTATTGTTTTATTTGTTTTATGACATTGTTGGATGTTTTCTTATTGGTAAACTACAATTATGTAGTTGTTTAAACACACCTATAGGTAGGTGCAATTGAAATAAGGATCATTCATACACATTTGAACACAGAAAGCAAGGGAATTACATTGTCAGAGTTTAACATGGAAGTTAAACTCAATTTTGCACACAATGAATTATTGTGCTATTAAAAATGACAACCAAAAACGATTTAAATTATGTCCTAAACCCTCAGGGACTTCATAATTAGATTATTGTGAATTCGGTTTCCAAGTTTTGATGAACATAAAAAAAAAAAAAGAAAATTACAATGCTGACACTCGAACCTGTGTCATTGTGGATTAAGCGCAGACAATCCTATTCAGCTATTTCGAGACTTCCTGAAAGCACGTACCACGTCCACTAGGACTTGTATGCCATTGCCACCTCGCAAGTTTGCGTGCTTGATTTAGCCTTTTAAGACAGTTTTAATCATTTACTGGGCGTTTTAATATTATTACTTAAATGGCAAAAGCTGTTATGTATATTAATTGAGATGCACGAGGCGTAGTTCACGCAAAAATGCAAATAAACCGTTATTTAAGAATGTCCGTTTTGACTGTACGGGTCCATGATGGATGAGGCGTGTCTAAATTTTTCCTAATTTTTGGCAGCCAATCCCTGTTCTAAGTACAAGAATCTACCGTTTTCTTTTTAGCTAACGTTGTTAGTGTATCTACTCATATGATAGGTCCATTTTTTCCGAGGCGTTTACTGAATTACGTTGCTATGTATATTCTAATAAAAATTTTGTAAAATCGGCTGGAAACCGGAATTCGCTCTCAGTAGACGAGTCGTATGTTTTTGAGGTGTACTTTAGCGAGGACTACGTTCTGTCCCTTAAAGCACTGTTGCTCTCAATTTTGCGCATTCCTCTCTTTAAGAACGTCAAGCAATACATTTTAGTAAGCGCAAAACTGAACTAAGGCGCACATGCCGTTACATGGGTAGCCTACCCTCCAAAAAATAAGGCGCGGCTGACTCACCTGGTATATGTTCCTAAACAGCTAGACTCATTTAGATGAACTTTCGTGTGTGTGATAAAGGTGATTTAAATTCACAATTTGGCCCGATAGAATATGTTCTTTTTGGTTAATTAATGTGTTGTTGAACTTTGGATCGTTTAGCTTTACAATTGGATCCGTCAAGCAGCGCTGCGATTGTGTGTTAGAATAGCCGGTAGTTAATGCTGCGATCGGATTCTAGGACGTTTTTGTTGCAGCTTAGCGTTAATAGTACATTAAAAATGCGCGCTTATTGAGAAAAAGTATTTAAAGATGTCTTTAAACAATATACATTGTGAAAATTGTGCTAGACAGTCAACAATCATTGGAACATTATACAGTAAATGGTATTAACCATTAGAAAAGCAAAGGGGATAGATGACAAAAGGTAGATAAATAAACCATTTTCCTGTATAATGCATCATTTCCCGTCCAAGTAAAGAACAACCACCTCTGGACATGGCTCCCTTGAGTTTAAGTATCACCTACACACATGAAGACCATAGATAAGTTTTTGTAGGAATAGTAAAGTCGTAGAGCAGATAGTTGAAAGAGAAAGTCATGTGAATATAAGGCATTAGATTCTTTAATTAATTCATCACGTCAACTTGATTGAGGAGACTTGATCAAGTTCTTCTATCCAGTACGAGAGCAAAGTAATAGAAATTGAATGGACAACGTAATTGTCTATTGGTGCGGGTCGAGGAGGAGAGGGGGGGGGGGGGGGGAGGAGCTGCCTAGAAGAGCTTGGGAAGCCTTAATGAGGTTTCCTCTCGAGGGAAATTGTGTGGGGCAAAAGAGAGAAAAGGGCAAATTGGGAATAATTCCGGGGAAGCAGATGTCTTGGTTAGCAGTAATGACTCGAAACTGACCGCAAGTTTCCCTCAATGTAATTGAATAATCAGGTTCGGAAATCCCATCAAAAATAAGTTTCTGACGGAGAAGTCAATTAAGAAGTGACTCGTCATATCGGAAATTAGCTGTCATCTTGCTTTAGCCTGATATCTACTTCTAGGGGGAAATTGAGAGGCTCAGTGGAGTGGAAGTGATACGAAGTTCACCAAGTTGGTGATAAATCAGAGCTTCTTGATTACATATTATCCAATAGTAGACTACTCAGGCGTGCTATGACGTCACATTTCATTCTGCTGCTCTCACCTCTAATTCAGGTCGTCGCTTCCCACATATGTGCAAAAAGTAAGTAAATAGTTTGCAAGTAATTGTTCCTTCACCGTAGCTCTGTGCAGGATAAAGATTAGGAATGTAGAATCAGGCTGAAAAATGCAATGCTAGAGCCGCGGTTTGAATGAGGTATCCGCCCGACTGCTCCAACTATAGGCTCTGAGCGATAGTCAAATCTTTTAAAGCTTTGATAATTAATGGGTGGAATACAATACCTCCTCTACTTACCAGTAGAGAAAGTAAAAATTTAGATCTCGCTAAAACACACAATTTATGTCCAGTGAACCATTTCGGAGATATTCCTTGTTATTTGTGTCAGTTTCGGAAAACAAACTTTCATCAAATGCAACATTATTTTTCATTTTTACTTTCTCTACTGGTAAGTAGGGGAAGTATTGTATTCCACCCAAAAATTCGATGTCACGATTTCACCGGAAATATATGTTTTGAGACCCCCTGAATCCAAAAAAAGCATTTTTAGAAAAAGGTCCGCGTGTGTGTCTGTGTCAGTCTGTGTGTCAGTCTGTGGACAGCATAACTGAAAAACGAAAAGTCAGTTAAAAACCAAAGTTGGTATTTGAGTTTAATGTCTTTCAAGGATGCGACACGAAGATTTTGAAGAAAATAGCCCCACCCTAAACTACCCTTTACATGGAACATGTTTCGAAAATTTTAATTTTCTTGAAAATGGCTCTAATGATTTTGATTAAAATGTCATATGTTTGAGTTATTTTTGTGACAAATGAAATGTATATCTTGAATTTTCTGGCTGTAGCCCCTGTAGTATTTACTCTGGACGACTTTTGCATAACTGGTAAACCGTTAGAGATAGACCAAATCGTACTATACAAACAATGTAGATCATGCTAAAATACACAATTTATGTCAAAATAAATTTTCTTGTAAAATGAACAATTTCGGAGATATTCCTTGTTATGTGTGTGAGTTTCAGAAAACTTAGAACTTTCGTAAAATGGATCATCGCTTTTTTTATTTTTTATATGTTAAGTGTGCAAAGACAACAGAATCTCAAAGCTTTAAAACATTACCTTGCACCTACAAGGAAATAAGCAATAAGCTAATTTCTGCAAATGTTTATCTCAAATAACACGAAGAAGATTTTTCCATGCCTGTCACAGCTGTCACCACAGAGTCTACATCTGGAGCTATATGTATCCCGCTCTACGCTCTGTCGGAGAGCAGCCCTTTGTCTCCGCTCACCTCGCCCCTCCCTTTTGGAGGATGGACGCTAAAGATGTAGAGCTGCTGAACCCCCTCCCCTCTCTACACCTGCTGGTACCACATACCGCCGCAGTAGAGCGGGGCAATCTAGCACTTAGTGATGTACTTCAACCTCCAGCTCGGCACTTGTTTTAAAGAAACACTCGAGCACAGCCAACATTTCTATTTCCAATAAAAGCGGCAATCTCATTATTTTGAAGTTATTTCCTAACAAATTGGCAACAAAAATAACCGACATCGCTTCACTCCTGGCACAGAATGGATTTTCTTTCACATAAAATAAAAACAAGACTGTGATAATCTTCCTTTGGAGTAATGCCAGGCCTTTGTAGCCGATAAAATAAACGCCATTATTCTTTTGTTCTCTCGTCTTTGTGTGCTTTCCCTTATCGGCACAATTGCTCGGCTCTATTTACATACCCAGGTATTGTTTGTTCGCTTTTATGGGCACCACTGTTGTTGTTGCAAGTAGTAATTTAAATCGCCGGAATAACACACTGGTGAACCTTACCATTACGTCATAGAACCACTTTTTGAGTAACTCTAGCTTAGTACCAGATATCCTGTGACGTCATAGTCACGTGTCTCCTAGCGGTAGCCTGAGCGAACTAGCTTACACTTTAAGAACATAGAGGAAGGTGGGATGGTATCGGACAGATAAGCTTTTTATGCTACAAAATTTCTGGAAGAAGTTATATTAAATATTTCCACAGTATAAATGAATAATGAAAATTATCACCTCACAACTTTCAAATTCCTATTCATGCTCCATTTGTTCTTTGCATTGAGTGGAAGTCAGAATTTTATTTAAGGGCATCAGTTGACCGTCTACAGCCACCACATGGTTACACAGTTCATTTTCTTGCTCATCCGTGGATGCCCTGTGAAACATTCCCTTGTTTCTGGTGTGATTTTCGTGCAAGCTCTTTTCGGAGCTTTAATTTGACCCCCTAAAGTGCTTTTGGGAACTAAGAATTTCTCACTGGCCTGTCCAATTGAGATATTTCTATTTTTGACACTATCTACTGCCAATATCATGTCTGTTTCTTCCCAAAGACCCCGTATCTTGCCCATTTTACCTAAAATAAAGTGAAAAATCTGATGTGTTGCACTCACATGACTTTCTCTACTCTTGTACTAACCATTCTTACAAACTCTTATTTCTTGTTAGTTGAGATAAACATTTGTACAAATTATCTTATTGCTTATTTCCTTGTAGGTGCAAGGGGAATATTAGAATACAGTAGGCTTTGTGCGATAGTCAAATGTTTGAGATTCTGTTGTCTTTGCACGCTTAACATATAAAAAAATGAACAACGATGTTCCATTTCACGAAAGTTCTAAGTGTTCCGAAACTTACACACATAACAAGGAATATCTCCGAAATGGTTCACCCTACAAGAAAATTTATTCCGAGATAAATTGTGCATTTTAGCAAGATCTACATTTGTTGTATAGTATAATTTGGTCTATCTCTTACGGTTTACCAGTTATGCAAAAGTCCTCCAGATTAAATACGACTACAGGGGCTATAGCCAGAAAATTCAAAATATACATTTCATTTCTCATAAAAATATCTCAAACATATGACATTTTAATCAAAATCGTTAGAGCCATTTTCAAGAAAATCAAAATTTTGCATAAATTTTCCATGTAAAGGGTAGTTTAGGGTGGGGCTAATTTCTTCAAAATCTTCATGTCGCCTGCTTGAAATGCATTAAACTTAAATACCAACTTTGGCTTTTAAACTACTTACCGTTTTTGAGTTATGCTGTCCACAGACTGACACACAGACACACACACGGACCTTTTTCTAAAAATGCTTTTTTTTTGGATTCAGGGGTCTCAAGACATATATCTCCGGTGAAATCTCGACATCGAATTTTTGGGTGGAATACAATATTTACCCTACTTACCAGTAGAGAAAGTAAAAATAGGGTAGAAAAATTATGAATCATAACATTAAATGTCCGATGCCACCCGCCAGTTTTCCGTCCGAAACCGATGTTGTTACTTTTAAGAACAAATGCATTTTAAGTTCATAATTTATAAACCTAAAAATAATGAATTTATTAAAATGCATAAACTCCGTGCATCTGAAAAACGAAGGAAGGGCAAAATGGGCTATTTCTCACTGGAAATGCTGACTCTCAACTGAGCTGGTGAAGAGTGTGCTGGCAACAATGAGGGATACGTTAGTTGGCAGCTCAGTTGTCATCTGTTTCCGCCCTTGTCCGATACCCCCCGCCGTTCGATATCAGACTAAAATGTTCAAATTCTGAATTAAAAAGCTAGTTTTTTCAGACTTATACCACTATTTAAAACTAACCTGGGTTTCTCTATGTCTTTTTCTTAAAGTGTTTAAACTTGTACATTTTTTGTAATTTTTGTCTTTAAAAATTGAAAATATGTGCTTACATCTTACAATAAAACCCAGAAAAATGTTTATCGTTATATCTCTGTGAACATCTGTAACAAACTTAATTAGTCCAATACAAAAATGGTCCATAAGGAACATTTTACAAAAAGATTAAAGCTCAAAATATGAATAGTGAGAAAAAAGCGATAAAAGATTTGAATGTAAAGCTCACATTAAAATCAACGCATGAATTTGAACATGCACCAGGACATTTCAACATGGCGTTCGGAGGCGAATTGTTCATTTTTCGTATTTACAAATGTGTTAATTATTTCATACAGTAAAAAGCTCTTCTTTTTCCATTTTCATGAAATTTCAGTCATTGATATCATTCTACTGGGCTATTTAATTCCTAGTTATTACCCAATTACCTCCGAGGCAACTGTCATTTACCGCCGTTGTTCCTGACGGGAACTTTAATAATGAGTACCTTACAGTATAAATCAGGGGTGTCCATACTTATCTGTATGGAGAACCTTACCCACTGAGCGGCAATGCCTCACTCCACTCCTTCAGTCGGAAGGACAGTCAGTATACAGTGACGGACACAAACAGACAAAAGCTTAATAAATAAAAAAAAATAGACAAAATTTATGTGAAATACTTCTTATTTATTTTGAGTAAACCATTTATGAGACATTCTTTCTTTTTTTTTTTTTTTTTTTTTTTTTGCATTTTCCAATGCTTATAATTTTCATAAATGGAAGGTGGTTATTAATTTTAATCTCTTCGCCATAGAAAGGCAATAGAATTACAAAGTGATTATAAAGAGCTGCTTTTAAAACATTTGACTGTCACTTAAAGGCCACTGCGTTTCCCCTGTACCTACAGGAAAATTAACAATAAGGTAATTTCTACAAATATTTGTCTATTTTAATATGAAGTGGATAAAGAAATAGCTGTTTGCAAGAATACTCTGTATAAGAGTAGAGAAAGTCATGTGATTCTAACACACCAGATTTTTACTTTCTCTAATACGTATAGTAAGTAGAGAAAGTATTGTATTCCACTAAAAAATTAGGTGTCGAGTTTTCACCGGAAATATATGTTTTGAGTCCCCCTGAATCCAAAAAGAGCATTTTTAGAAAAACATCCGTGTGTGTGTGTGTGTGTGTGTGTGTGTGTGTGTGTGTGTGTGTGTGTGTGTGTGTGTGTGTGTGTGTGTGTGTGTGTGTGTGTGAGTCAATAGACAGCATAACTCAATAACAAAAATTCGGTTAAATACCAAAGTTGGTATCTATTTAAGTTTAATGTCTTTCAAGGATGCTACACGAAGATTTTCAAGAAAACTCCTCCACCCTAAACTACTCTTTACATGACATTTTTTCAAATTTTTGATTTTCTCGAAAATGGCTGTAACAATTTTGATGTATTTAAGATATTCTTATCACAAATTAAATTTACATTTTGAATTTTCTGGCTATAGCCTATGTAGTCCTGTTTACTCTGGATGACTTTCCAATAACTGGTAAACCGTAAGAAATAGACCAAATCTTACTATACAAAAAATGTAGATCTTGTTAAAACACACAATTCATTTCTAAATAATTTTTACTTTTGTAGTGAACCATTTCGGAGATATTCCTGGTTGTTTGTATGAGTTCTGGAAAACAAATTTCCATCGAAGAAACTTCGTTACCTATTATTTTTTTATGTCTTCCGTGCAAAGGGAAGGAAATTTGCAAGTTTGAAAAGATCATTTTGTGCAAATGTTTATCTCAATTAACACGAACAAGATTTAGGAATAAGCGTTTATAAGAATGGTTAGTACAAGGGTAGAGAAAGTCATGTGAGTGCAACACATCAACTTTTTATTAATAGTTTATACAAGTGATATAAAATAAGCGATGCTGTGATACAAATGCATTACATTAAATACATTGTCACTGTGCTGTGTAAACTACTCGTACAGACACTTTTACACCTTTGAGGTCCTTCCCACAAAAACGTTGAAAATGGAGGAGAAATACAAAATGAGGATATTTTTGTCGTGCTTTAAACCTAACAAATGTAAATTAACGCCGGAGAGCTGACCTCTGTTTTTACATTCATACTGTGTTAGTTGATAGTGTTGCCAACCCCTGAGTGTTAAAAACTACAGCTGCATAACAAACACCTCGAAATTTATGCAAATATATCGTGTTTTCACGAGTGTATGGTAAAGTCTGCTAAGTGGAGGAAATGTGTTTCATCTAAAAGTTGATATCAATTCAGACTGAAATATGTACATGCTCTGGTACTCCCTGAATTGAAAAATTAAATAAATAAATAACATATAATTCTTCACCGAAAAATTCGATGTCGAGATTTCATTGGAAATATATGTTTTGAGACCCTGCGAAACAAACAAAAACATTTGCTACGTGTGTATGTTTGTGTGTGTGTGAGTGTGTGTGTGTGTGTGTGTGTGTGTGTGTGTGTGTGTGTGTGTGTGTGTGTGTGTGTGTGTGTGTGTGTGTGAAACTTTTGTTCTCCAAAATGGCCCTAATGATTTGCATTAAAATGCCATGTATGTGAGTTATTTTTATGGCAAATTAAATCTATATCTTGAATTTTCTGGCTATAACCCCTGTAGTCCTATTTACTCTGGATAACTTGCATAACTGGTAAACCGTAAGAGATAGAGCAAATCATACAGTACAAAAATGCAGATCTTGCTAAAATACACAATTTATGTCTAAATAAAGTTTTTCTAGAGTGAACCATTTCGGAGATATTTTGAATATTATAGAGAAGAAAAAACTACTGTTGTATGGGCACGTTAAAGAAATAACAAGAGGAACGACTGCCAAATAAATACTGGAATGCACACCAGAAGAAAAAGGGGACGTCCGATGACAACTTGCATGGATAATGAAATTTGGAGCCAGAACAATGGAGAAACAAAGAAACATGGAGTTTGGCTTCCGGAAGATGGCGCCAGTTTTATTATTATTATTATTATTATTATTATTATTATTATTATTATTATTATTATTATTATTATTATTATTATTATTATTATTATTATTATTATTATTATTATTACTACTATTACTATGCAACAAATTTTAAATAACTCATTGGTTATTTGTTTATATCTTAGAAATTGCAACAATTTTAATAAAGCATATACATAAACAATTTAACTTGGATAAATACCTAAGCTGAAAATGTTTATGATGTTAAGGATTTACTGAGTTCTTTGGACATTTGCATGCGTTGGAAAGATACATTGTGAGCAAATTTATTTTTAAATAATTTAAAAGGCTATCAGAGCGTGCGCACGGTCGTTTAAAAGGTCATGTGACAGGCGTTTAAAGTGCGACTTCCTGAAAATAACTTTTGCATATTAATCCACCAGAAAACTAATACTTTATATATGCAAAAGTCCAAAAATCGATATTTTCATGAAATTTCGTCAATTTTTACAGTTTGGTATGTCGCCTTAAGGACCTGTTCCCTGTGAACTGGCCAGTTTCAACAAATTTAATTTAGCAAGGTAATAAATAAGTGAGAATTGCTCTTAGTTTGTCAACAAATTGAGTTTTCCTACATGCGTCAGTTCGGAACTGTTTTTCACTAACTTCTTGCTTTCGTTACACTGAAACTTCTGCAAGTCCTAACTTTCAGAGTAAATTTCCGGAGACAGAAATGTTAGTAAAGTTGCAAGTTCCCAGAGCAAAATTTCTAAAGTAAATCTTTTTCTTGCGCTCTACATTTAAATTGATCGAATAAATTCATTATTCGGTGCGCGTGTTCTCAAACCGACTATTGATTTCTTGCTCCGGCAGCTCATTTCCAACACATTTATTTTCATAGCAGCCGCCAGTATGACGTCAGCAAGGACGAGGAAAATCTCACTGCTCCGCGTCGGTTTGAATCTCAAGCAAAGACTTCACACCAGACATTTTAAATGATTCCAGTCAATAGCAGAAGTGTTAAATCGGTTTTGTCAGTCCAGAGTCACAAATCGACCGGTGCCATCTGCACGTCTTATATTCGTCAGTAAGTCTACCACGTGTATTGTGTGCTAATTGAAGTCTAGCCTAGAAGTTCGCATTCAAAATTAAATTATTTAAAATTCAATGAAAAACTGAAATGTCTCAGCTTTTCATTGAATTTAACATAATTAGTTTCAAGCTTTGTTCTTAGTTACCTCATTTTTATTTACAATGGATAATTTAGAACTTAACAATTGTTTTTTAACCTACATTTCAATGGAGCTAAGCATGAAATTAGGTTATATTTAAAATTACAAAAGACGTATCCCTGGGGAAATTCGATTTCTGAACACTTGTTTATAACTGAAAGTAACCCCGGTTTTTTTGTTAGAAGAACAGTTAAATTCCATAGTAATAGTATTCACCAGAAGGCAGTACAAAAAAAAAAAAAAAAAGAAAGAAAAAAAAAAAAAAAAAGAAGTTACTGAAGTTGAAAGAAGTTTACACTTTAAAAAGTTAAATAATTATTAAACTTAAGTTATATGAATTATATTTAAAATTAATACGTGTTTTAGATAACCCAAACTCGGTTAATCTGGAATCTAAATTATTTCAGCATCTAAATTTTAATATGAGAAGTAATACAAAGAGGCTAAATAGATTTTGCTTAAAACAGAAACTGAATACAAATAAACCGAACAATCCAAGAAATAATATAATTAATCTTTCAAATTGTAACTTTCATAAAAAAATCAATTTCCTGAATAGGGGTATGCACACTTGCATAAGGTTATCAAAGAATACAGATGATTTTGTTGCCGATATCGAAATTGCCAGTTAAGATTTAAATAAAATTGATAAATCTTTGATTAAAACTAAATTCACTAAAATTTTGCAAGATATAAGTAAAAATCGCCCCAAAGGTAATCATAATAATCAAATTATTAAATCATTGAATACAAAAGACATAATTTATACTGAAGCTGATAAAGGGAATAAAATCGTAATTTCGGACGAATTTGATTATATTAACAGAGTAGAGCTTTTACTTCAAAGTGAAGATTATATCAGAATTAATAATGACCGATTAAAGTAATATATTTTGACTTTTAGTAACCTTTGTAATGAAGAGAAAATTATACCTAATAAAGAAAAAACGTAGCTATTTTAAGAGTCAATAATCCAGTTTTACCCAGATTGAGTGCTCTTCCCAAAATTCGGAAACCAGGAAATAAAATAAGACCCATAATAAATTGTATAAATTCACCTATATATAGTTAAAATTTAGCGAAATGGTTGAACAAAAAATTCAGTACTTTTGATCAGTTTGAAAGTAAAAGTATTAAACATTATTTTGAATTAGTAGAACAGATTAGCAATGTGGTATTGTCTGATGATGATAAACTTGTTTCTTCTGACGTAACTGCTTTATTTTGCAATATTCCTAGAGAAAACCTTTTGATTTTTTTAAAAATTTTCAAATTCTTTAGAATTACATGAAGAATTAACTTACATATCTTTCTTTAGATCAATTTTTTGTTTTCATTTTTAATGCTAATTTCTTTCAACAAACTTCTGGCTTGGCAATGGGTAGTCCGTTTTCGTCATTTGTTGCTAATCTTTCAATGAGCTGTTTTGAAATACAAATCGCAAAGCATTCCCGTTAATTCTTAAAGTACGGGACAGATATGTGGATGACATTTTTGCTGTTATCCCTGAGAAACAGATAAATGATTTAAAAGTTAAATTTACAACAAAAAGCTATTAAATTCACTTTGGAAATAACAAAAATGACTGCCTTACGTTCGTAGATTTAAAAGAAAAAAAAAAAAAAAAAGAAAAAAAAACAATAAATTGAACTTTGTCATTTACAGAACATTTACACATACTGATAATTACAAAAAATGTTTCAATCCTTTCTCGCTCACATTTGCTGTTTTAAATAGTTCAATTTATAGGTCAATAAATATACTCCTTAATGAGGAATAATTTAACACAATACAAATACATTATCAACACTGTGATAATTAATGATTTTAATACAGACTTTATATATTTAAATGTCAAAAGGTTGTTAAAGAAGGTTCTACCCTCAAGAAAATAAAAGATGATTGTATTTTTAAAAAGTTTACTTCCCACCCTTGGGTTAATAAAAAATCTACAATAATGTTTAAGGAACATGGAATAACTATGGTAACACAAAATAAATTGAATATACGAAACTTACTAAATTTTTCTAGAAAGGATAAAATTCCAAATTATAAAAAATCTGGCATTTATCAGTTTAGGTGGTTGGATTGTGACGGGGTTTACATTGGTGAAACTAAACGTCATTTGGAAACCGATGAAGGACCATTTTAGAAATATTAAATATAAACAGATTGATAAACCAGCTGTGGCAGACCATTGTTGGTCATTCAATCATGAAATAAACCCAGAGGTTGAATTATTAAAACAATTAAATGGGCCAATAGATTTAATGGTTTGGAAAATTTATTCATTTAAAAAAAAACAGAAACTGCGTTATGAATTTTGAAGTGCCACGAGGTTTACGTTTTCAGAGGTTGACGACACTGTAGCTATGGTTACTGTTTTAAACCAGCGATTGAAAATGTGATGAAGTCATCAAGAAATTATTGTCTGGAGATTTCAAGAACCTGCAGCAATTACTAAGATAAGTGAAGGTTTTAATCTCTAAATTTGTTTATATTTTTAAATTATTTTCTTTGTTAACGACACTGTCAATTGTGAGGATCATATCACCGCCTCCGGGTTGCCGGAATTTTGCCCGCCAGGGGTTCTTTTACATGCCAGTAAATGTAGTGATATGGCGCTCTCCTTTTTAATTAGGTACACTTAATAACCTTCAGCCTGGGCCGGTTTTCCCTCCTACATTAGAGTCAAATAAGTAAGCTATATTATAAAGTGTTTAAGTCATATTGACTATTTCTCTCAAACACCTAATCCACTTCCTAAACAAATAATTTCATATCTACTGTGACTCCAGCCGCGGCGCACAACAAAAGACTGTAGAGGTCAAGCTACTTCACATACCAGTCACGGGGCGTATCAAACGCGCCTAAAGTTACGCTTCCCCGCATCATTCACACGAGCAAAAACGTGACAGTAATGAGCGTGGCAGGTCAAGAGGTTATTCGAGAAATTTCCGGCGACCGGATTGTTTGTAAACGTTCCAGAAGGATCTGGCTACGTCATCGTCGGTATTATTGCTTATATGCTTGTAGGTACAAGGGAAATATGGGAATACGGTAGACTTTGAGAGAGTCAAATTTTCTAAAGCTTTCAAATTCCCTTCTCCTTGCTCTCATACAATTAAAAAGGAATATCTCCGAAATGGTTCACTCTACAAAAAATTTATTGGGACATAAACTGTGTGTTTTAGCGAGATCTACATTTTTGTATAGTAAGATTTGATCTATCATTTACGGTTTACCAGTTATGCAAAAGGCAACCAGAGTAAATAGGACTTCGTGGGCTATAGCCAGAAAATTCAAGTTATACATTTCATTTGTTATAAAAATATCTTAAATTTTAATCAAAATCGTTGAATGGATTTTCGAGAAAATTGAAATTTTTGAAAAATGTTCCATGTAAAGGGTAGTTTAGGGTGGAGAAGGTTTGTTCAAAATCTTCGGGTGACATCCTTGAAAGATGTTATACTTAAATACCAACGTTGGTTTTTAATCAATTTTTCGTTTTTCAGTTTTGTGGCCACAGACACGGATCTCTTTCTAAAAATGTTTTCTTGGATCCAGGGGGCCTCAAAACATATTCCCGGTGAAGTTCGACATAGAATTTTTGGGTGGAATACAATACTTCCTCTACTTACTACACGTAGTAGAGAAAGTCTGTCCCTTGATATACTGTATGCTATGTATGTATATAATTTGCACGACAACCTTCAAATGAATACTCTTGTATTTCCGATTCTCCAAGTTGTCCTAATGTGACAGAGTGGCACTGCCCGAAGAGAACGCCTGCTCAGTAACACAGAGCATTTCCTTCATCTTCTAAGACTCGACATCTCCGCTGTTACATTATTCACGATGATATCTCAGTCAGCTAAATAAGGTTACGTTAGCTTGCCTTTTTATTTCCTCGCTAGATGCAGCCTTTTTATTTATTTACTCCCTTCTTTAGCAGGGGCTGGTCCTGGAGCTGCTCATCTTCAGATTTACGCACCTTCCTGCCTACATCCACTCTACATACATAACATAACTAATGGCCTAGAAGCACTTTACGTAAATAGCTCTTTCAATATAATGCCGGCTTTCAAAACCTAGAAATCGATGCTTTTTATTTCTGTACCGCCAAGTGGAGTGAGCATTCTATTCCATCTCAATATTCACTCCCAAGATTACACCGAATTCAGATGCAGCCTACTAACCAAATAAAAGTACTGCGACAAACAAACAAAATACATCCAGTTGCTTTTGTATCACTTTATTGTCCTCTAAAATTTTATCACAAATACACAGTTTTCTGCTCGTCAAGTTTACAGTCTTCGTGCTGTCACAACTCAACTTTTCTTCTCCTAACCTCGCTCAGTGTTGTTAGTGTCCTTCTTCACTTTCTCTCTCTCTCTCTCTCATACACTAACTACGACGCTCATCGATCTTCTTACGACACACGCACAGCTAGCTCACACTCACTGTCATTTTATACTGGGGATGATGTCACACTAAACTTACTGGATTACACACACATCGACAAAGACCCAGCTAGAAGTCTCAATTACGTTCTGACCCCTTTCGTTTCTGCCGCCTCATTGTTATACTTACGCGAGACAGCTTGCCCTTGAAGGACTTGCCTGCTCACCGGTACGTCACGGAATGTGAAGTAGTTTGGCCCCGCCCGTCTATTGTTGTACGCCGAACTCAACATCACATTGCAAAATATCTCGGTGTATCCTTTTGTCTGTCTGTGAAGAGTATAACTCAAAAACTACTTAAATAAATACCAAACTTGGTATTTTCAAAGATGACAAAATTTCTTTTAAAAAATGGATCTCCAGTCCAAACTACCGTTTACATGGACATTTTCGAAATGTTTCATTTTCTCCAAAGTAGCTCTTAAATGTTTTCATTAAAATACCGCAGATAGTAAATATATTTCAGAAAAATAAAAGGAATATCTTGAATTTCTGGAGTAGCCTCTGAAATGTTCTTCATTCAGAAGGGATTTTATATAATCTTGTGTAATGTTAGAAGGTACAGAGTAACTTACTTCACGAAAACTATGTATAGGTATCTTTAAAGTCTACAATATATTTCCAATAACTTCTTTTTTTTTGTAGCATAAGTGATTCCCGAAGTATCCATTCGAATTTGTCAGTACTTTATGACCCTCTAAAGGCTGGCATTGTAATGGAGGCTTAAACTCCTGGTTAAGTTTAAACTATAGTACTAGATTTTACTTAATTTTATATACGTTAATGTTCAGTTGGAGTTCAGTTTAACTTCACCGAAACGTATCTTCCACTTAACTATAGTTCAATGTCATGCTTTTAAGATGGCGGTTCTAGTTGTACATGCGGATACCGGGGAGGTAAAATGAAATGGACTTTTCTACTTTCTCTACTACGTATAATAAGTAGAGGAAATGTTGTATTCCACGCAAAAATTCCATGCCGAGCTTCCACCAGAAATATATTTTTTGAGGCCCCTTGAATCCAGAAAAAGTGCTTTTAGGAAAAGGTCCGTGTGTGCCTCTGAACAGCATAATTCAAAAACGAAAAGGCGGTTAAAAACTAAAGTTGGTATTTAGGTTTAATGTCTTTCAAGGATGCAACACAACGATTTTGAAGAAAGTTGTTCCAACCTAAACTACCCTTTACTTGGAGAATTTTTCGAAAATTTTGATTTTCTTGAAAATGGCTCTAACGCCTTTAATTAAAATGCCATATGTTTAAGATATTTTGATGTCACATGAACTGTCGAGGTGAAGACCCAAGAACTTGAGGTGCGGAACAAACGGGAGAGGTGTGTCACGCAAATGGAGATCAGGAGAAGGGTGTGCACCGCGAAGCCGATGAAAGTGGATACACTGTGTTTTCGTAGGGGAGAACTGGAAGCCAGTACGAAGCGTCCATTCAGCGATAGGTGTTCAAGATTATAAGAGCGATAATAGATCGCAAAGTCGTCAATATACAGTAACATCGGGATTCCGCTACGAACAGCACCAGCGATGTCGTTAATAGCTACGGCGAAAAGCGTGACACTGAGTATCGACCCCTGGGGCACACTGGAGCATCTCTTGTGAGAGCGTGTTTCCAATGCGGACACCAAAGCGACGAAGTTATAAAAAATGTAAAACGAATGCGGCCAAGTGATCTCGTAATCCGTAGCTGAGAAGGGTGCGGAGGATACCAAAGCGCCAGGTGGTATCGTAGGCCTTGTCCAGGTCGAAGAAGACACCCACGACATAATGCTTCAGCAGAAAAGCGTTTACTATGTAAGGATCCATGCGTGTCAGATTGTCGACACTGGAGCGATTGCGACGAAAAACACACTGAACATTGCCCAGCAGTTATTCGTCTCTAGCCACCACACTAAGGGAGTGTTAATCATCCGTTCCAAGATCTTGCAGACGACACTGGTCAGGCAATTAGGACGCTAGCTAGAGGGAAGTGACCGGTCTTTTCCTGGTCGAGGGATAGGGATGACTACTCACTCACCACGAAGACCTGTTCACGCCAGATGCGGTTGTAAAGGGTGCGTTGTACGGTTCACTCGTCACTGTTAAAATCAAGAACTATCCGATCGGCAGATTCCTTGTAGTTATAAAAGCTCTGTCGTAACTATTCCTTTGGCTAGTAGCAGCGAACGAAGTACCAAGGGTTGTCATGAAGAAGATAGAGGAATAAGAGTTTGTAAGAATGATTAGTACAAGAGCAGAGAAAGTCATGTGAGTGTAATACATCAGATTTTTTGATTCATTATGCCATTATTCCAGAACATTAACGTTTTCCCTAAGTTAGCAGCAGCATTTAGTGTGGTGTAAGAAGAAGAAGAAGAAGAAGAAGAAGAAGAAGAAGAAGAAGAAGAAGATTAAGGATTGTGTTGTTCTCAGTCCTAAAGTATACCAACACCATTACACTGTGGTTTAACTTAACCACAAGTTTATAAAACGGGGCCTGCAGTTCAACTTTAGGTTTGGTTTAAGTAAAGTTCCATTCAAACTAAGTTTATAAAGTGCTGTCTATATTCATTTGTACCCACAATGTTATATAAAGAGTATGTAATTTTAGGACCAACATGTATCACCCAGTTGTTAGTCATTTCACTATTACTATACATTTTGTATCTATAACAAAATTTGTAACGTGGCTATTGCTGAAAAAAGAAATCTGAATTAAAATGAATTAGAAAAGTAGTAGAACTATTGGTACACCTATTACATAGAGGGTAGAGAAATTCCTAATAAGATTTGTATAACATCAATAATTATTGCACTAATATGTGACTTTGTTGAAATCAACCAGTCTCAAATTTTAGCCAATGAAGGCTTCATTCGCGAAAATTTTATCAAATTTCATCACCTCCTCTAAATGTTAATTATCACCTTATTTGCTTTTCTTATGTGGTGATAATGTTAGAGAATCTATCTGCACGTCCTACAACAGCTTAAGTAATTTGACGCAACAGAGCCGCTAGGTTTAAATGTCAAAAATGGCTAACCTTCGCTTCGGTGAAGCATCTAGTACTAAAATAAATCACATAATTCGAAGAGGGAAACCCAGAACATAGACTACAACAAGAAATATGTTTGAAATCAGTTTAACAAATGTATTGCACTAAACCAGGCAAGGGCACGAGAGGAGAGGTAGCGATTGAACTTGCCTCACTCAGCTATATTTTAAAACTATTTGATGAATATAATAAAACGTTTGGTTTTAAGCAATATTGTGTTCAAACTTTGAAATAAGAAATAGCTTTTGTGACTTAGAAAAGCTTCCTTGTCACTCTTCATGAAACAGACATCCCGACGAACCAAACCTGAAGAGCAGTGAAGGAGAAGGATGGTTGGTGGAGTGAGGCAAGAACACGTTGCGGTGTAGCGGCCCTTTTGAGCCGATTTTGCCCGTGTCTGACTATACTATAAATTAACAACAGATACTCCGACTACTGAAATTGCCAATATCTTAAAAGACTGGAGCGCCAGTAAGAGTGAAGTTTAAGAGTTTAGTAATTGTAAATAGTATTTCATATGTTATATCATTTAATTTGTGAAATAGTCTTCATAAGTACAACTGGTAATAGCTAAATTCTCTTGTCACTTCATTACTGGAGAGTTTATCGGTAATTTGATAATTACAGGTGACATTACTTACGATAATATGCGCGGCAGTTGGATGCCTGATTGATAGGGTAGGGGAGTGCTATCTCTTCTGGTAGTTGAGGACCTCGTTACGGTTGTCTGTAACACAGCGGGCGACTAAACCTCCCTTGATATACAACCAACATGCGACCAGACTCAAGGAAATCGCGACTCCCAGTGACACGGTACCACATACAACTTTACACCACTATAAATCTTACACCAATTAAAACCAGAGCTTTATATTGTCTTCGGGTACGCGAATAAAACACTTACTGTGCTACACGTTTCAGTTTAAGGGCACCGGGCAATGGTTTGGGCTTAAAAATTCTATTTGAAAAAGCACAACAAATTATATATGTATGCTAAGCAAGGATATTTTCACAGTTCAAAAAAGCATATAAGCGAAAGTATGAAAACCAGAAGCCTTAGAAACACGTTTATTTAAACGTTATACTTTGCGAACGATTCAGAAACTGGTCATGAAGAACAGGATGAAAGTAACCTATGTGATAATAACATGTATTATATAGTTAACATCATATGCGAGTCTAACACATTTTTATAACAGTTTTAAGCTATATATGGATCACGTTAAGCAACCCATTGCATTTATATTCACTGCTTCTTTTCTTTTTCCTATCTTTCCAATATTTTTGTTCATTCTGTCACTGTGATTATTTCTTCTTTCTTCTGTCCAAATTGTAGTTCTTTTCTTCCTTTTTTTCCGACTGGAAAGCTTCGAAACTTTGTGTTAAATTTCTTAACTTTGCACTAAACTGTTTTAATTCCATTTCATTTAACACTCTTTCCTTATACCTTGCTTCTATTGGTTACCATTCTTACTTCCGTACATAAGCTCGAAAATTTGTTTTGTAAGTCTATTATTATCCATCCTCATTAAATGCACAAACCATGTTATTCCTCTTTTCCTAATTGTATCCGAAATCTCTTCACGTTCTTTACTTTTATACAGGACTTTATTTTTCCTGAGTCTAAACTCTCGTTTTTCAATTTGAATTAAAGGAAAACATGCACTCTGTAGCATATGGACATTCTGGTTTGATTACTGTCTTATAGTGCCTAATTTGAGATATTTTTCTTATTGTAAATATCCTTAACTGATATACAAATTCCATTTTTCTCAATCTTGCTTTATTTCCTTCCTTATCCAATCCATTACTTTGAATTATTTCACCAAGATACTTGATTTTATCAACCTTATTTATTTTTCCATTCTTTGTTGCTAATGGTTTTGGTACTTCTTTGATATTTGTCATAAATTTTGTTTTTTCAAATAATAAAACTTTCTTTGCAATTTTCTTCAGAAGATTAATCTGTTCAATTGCTGTGTCCACATTTTCAGCAATGAGTGCAACATTATCGACGAAGACTAAGCAATTTATGCCCATATTCTTGTATTTTGATCCTAATCTAATCTGATGGTAGACTCATTTTTCTTGCAGTCCTTTTTCCCATACTCTTATTACCTTTACCAGGACACAATTGAATACAATTGGGGAGAGTTCATCGCCTTGCCTTTGGTCTGCATTAATTTTAAGCTCCTCTCATATTTCATACATGAATTTTACTTTGGAGTTGGCGTCTATAAGACTGTCTATAATTATATTAATCGTTTTTTGAATAATCTCTAAATTATTATTCTTCTGATTATTGTTACTGTTATTATTACTATTATTATCATTTACCATTGTTACTATCATTATTGTCTCTTACTTAAGTGTCATAGTTTTGAGAGGTAGGTAATTAAATTTATTTGTTGCTATCTTTTTAAACTGACTGTTTTTACTTTCTCTACTATGTATAGTAAAGTGGAGAAAGTATTGTATTCGACCTAAAAATTCTATGTTTCTAAAAAATGGCTCTGATTTTGATTAAAATACCATATGTTTGAGATATTCTTATGACAAATGAAGTGTATAATTTAAATTTTCTTGCTATAGCGTATGCTGTCCTGTTTACTGTGTATGACTTGCATAAGTGGTAAACCCTAAGAGATATAGCAAATCTTACCATACAAAAAATGTAGATCTCGTTAAACGACATAATTTATGTAAAATTATATTTGTTGTAGAGTGAACCATTTTGCAGATATCCCCTGTTACTTGTGCGAGTTTTGGTAAAGTTACACTTTCGTCAAATGGAACATCATTATTCATTTTTTGTATGTTAGCCGTTGAGACGGGAACTTCAATTTATTTACTGCTTATAATCATAAATTGGCTGAAATTCCCTCAGGTTTTCGATGCAATTTATGTAAGCTGCAAAATTGACGTGTGAAGACAGGGCTGTGCCAAACTCATGCCTACCATACATCCTACAACTAAATCCTAAGTAAGATCAGCAGCAGAGACCACAACTTGAGAGTACCAGCTGCGGTCACAGGCAGGTACCTTCAACGTAGAGACGGCTACCGCAGCGGCTGAGCTACCGCAGTAGCAACGGGGAGAACCCGTTACGCCGTACAAAGAGATCAGAATTTAAAAGCTTTAAAAGATTTGACTATCGCTCAAAACCTAATGTATTCTAACATTCCCCTTGTACCTACAAGAAAATAAACAGTAAGACAATTTTTGCAATGTTTATCTCAAGTAACACGAAGAAGATTAGGAATATGGTAAGTAGAGAAAGTCATGTGAGATTTTCAAGCTTAAAAACAAGTAGTCGACGTTTTTGACCCAAACAGGTATGCAGTGTCCTTAAGTTAAAAAGGCTGCCCTACCACGTGGGACACAGGTAATAATTTGTTTAGAAATCAGCGCTTAGACACACTTATGATACAGTGAACTTCGGCTCGATTTCCAATGAAGATGAAAAAAATAAACCGGTAAGGTTTTCTTCAGGCGCCCGTCGCTACATTTCATTGATCAACTCGCCTTGTTTGTTTTACACGCATTTCCTCTTCCTGGATGATTATCACATTGACCGAATTTATTTCGCTTTAATGAGATGCAATTTACAACCTGTTTTGGAGCACTTTTTTGTTTTTGGCACGTGATCTAGACCAGTTTTTCTAACTAGTCTTACACTAATAGGCATTAGCCAGCGACAAACTTTCGCTAGATACTTCACTTAGTAATGAAATGTCACGGGTTCTAGCCCAGGTTTGACACGATAAGCAGAATCTGCCTTTAGAGGCAAAGCATTTTTCCTTTTAAAAAGCGACGCGGAAGGAAGAAGCTCTAAAAGGGAACATATTTTCCTTTTACTTCCACATTTTTCCTTTCATCTTTTTGCGTACTTTTTTCTCTTGTTATTTATTCCTTAAAGAGAAGGCAGTTTTTCTCCTGCTTTTGTTCTTTTCGTTACTTATTTACCTTTGCATCCACATAAATAAAGGAAAATAAGTGCGCCTTTTTGCATGTACGTAGCCGTGACGTATGTATCATTATAATTCACTTCATTTTCCCGCATGAATATTCTAAATGCCATCATCTTTACGTGCAAAAACGTGCAGTATTTGAGTAATGTTTTAAAAATGAAAAGCTTTGCACTATTTTCCTAACGCCTATATTAGAAACAAGTCTTTGTTATAGAGATTTCATGGAAAAGTTATGTCAAATTCTATTGGAAGGAAAAAAAAAAAATTGGGAAAAACATCCGTTTGTGTTTAATTAAACTTGGAAAGTGATATCAACATTTTAAAGGTCTTCCATGCACTCTATCATTTGCATAGAATTTTCATTCCCATTTAGTTTCCCCAAATGGCCTCAATTAGTTATATCAGACGGTGAATGAATGAAATTAGTGAAATGATGTTCAAATCAGCTCAAGGTCTATAGAGCTTTAAGTTCCCGACATTTGTCTTCTCAGGATAAGGGAAAATCTCGAGAGAGAGAGAGAAAAAAAAAAAAAAAAAAAAAAAAAAAAAAAAAAAAAAAAACACGTTATCCGGATAACTCACCCTAAGCGAAATTCGAACTCGCGACCTCTTGAACGTGAAGGAGGCACGCTACCAGCGCGCTACGGAGGCGTGCGGCACTAATTTGCGTCTGGTTCCCGAGGTTGCGGGTTCAAATGACATAATTTTTTTGGGAGGGTTCTATTGGAAGGGAAGTAAAGCCGGTGGCTCCCTGTAAAAGTAAATTTACGCTCAGAACAATATAAGTTAAACGGCGCACGTATACTTCATATTTCTTACGATACAAATTTGTAGCAATTATCTTATTGTTTATCTCCTTGTAGGTACAAGGGGAGCATGAGAATACAGTAGGCTTTAAACGATACTCACATCTTTTGAGAGCTGGTCGCTTTGTGATGGCCTCGAAAGTCCGTTCTATTTGTATTACCAGAAGAAAAAACAAACAGCTATTTTCCTCTTGAGAATAATACAAATATTAAAAAAATAACAAAAAATATTTCCGAAATAGATAACTGCGAAATTTCTTTATTTCACAAAAATGTGTGCTTTACTGAGATCTACATTTTTTATTGTATGATTTTGTCCATCTGTTTAAAGTTTACTACTTATGTAAAAGTCATCCAGAACGAAGATAACTTTTGGGGACATTCAGAGAAATTCAATAGATATAAACATTTCATTTCTCATGAAATGTTTAAATCAAATAACAATCTAAATCATTAGAGCCATCTTTAGAAAACAAAGACGTCTTTTGCATGAAAGCTTAGTTTGGGGTGGGGGATTTTGTTGAAAATCTTTGTGTGGGATTGCTGGAAAACGAATTTATGGTATTTAACAGACTTTTCCTTCTTAAGTTGTGATGTTCACAGGTACCACACACTGACCTTTTTCTATAAACCCTTCTTTTCTCTCTCTCTCTCTCTCTCTCTCTCTCTCTCTCTCTCTCTCTCTCTCTCTCTCTTATAATAATGTAGATCTTGCTAAAACATACAGCGTACGTCTAGATGCATTTTTTATGGAGTAAGCAATTTCGGAGATATTCCTTGTTACTAGAGTGAGTTTTACAATACTTTTTCTCAAATGCAAGTTAATTATTCACTTTTTGATCTCTTAGCCGTGCAAAGAGAACGAAATTCCAAGGCCTTCATGTAGCGACCAGCTTTAAAAGATTTGACTATCGCTCAATCTACTATATTTCCACATTCCCCTTGTACCTATAAGGAAATTACTACGATAATTTCTGCAAATAGATACTGGTGAAATCTTGGCATCAAAATTTTGGATGGAATGTAACTGTTTCTGTACATAATATGAAAAGTAAACAAAATACCTGATGTCAAGGAACTGTTTTGGTTTATCACAGTAATTACCGATGGCCGTGGGTTCATGCCTGGCCTGAGGCACGGCTCTGAGCGGTTGTTTCACTTTCTCAGTGGGGGGCGTGTCCGACAAGGTTGCCAATTTTGTCACAAGCTTTCTCAAGCCAGTCACGTCACTTAATAGAAAACCGGACGGGACACACCTCCAGCACGCGGTGGGTTTGAGTCCCTGTACCTCACACTTACATAACAAACCTGCCTGCCTGCTAACTTCAGGGTAGGTAGCAGTAAGTTATGACTACCAGTACTGGGAATTACACGATAGGTAGGTATATTGAAGTGTAAATGTTGACACCGACCCTGACATAACAACCTTGACAAACACATAGCCAACATTCAAACAGAAACATTTGACATTTACAAAATGATACAGCCTTTTACCTACGCTAAAAGTCACCCAAAATGCTCTAATTAGAGATATTACCACAAAATACATATTTTAAGCCTCCTCAATCTAAAATGAAACATTTTTAGAAAAAGACTCGTTTGTGTTGGTGCGTATTTACACGTCCGTGTGTTTATTTGTGAGTGGCTAGACTCAGAAACGATAAGTTGGTTAAATGCCTAACTCTAGTGTAATTAAGAATCTTCTAAGTATGCAGCAATGCCACACAAACATTTTCAAGATAGCGTGGTACCGCATAAATGAAATATTTTTGAAATTTTTTATCCTCTTAAAAATGGATATAATTATATTCACTAAAACACCACATGTTTCAGACATTTGAACAAAATAAAACACATATCTTGGAATCTCTGGGAATAACCCATGAAGCCCTCTTTATTTGGAAGGAACGTTGTTTAATTTTGTAGAACTGGTTAACTATAATATAACGGAAACTTACTGTTTAAAAAGTCTCTATATATCCTTAAAGTACACGATTTATTTCAAATAATTGTTTGTAGGATAAGCTATTTCCGAGATATTCGCTGTTACAGTTTTAAATTTTAAATTCAATCTTATTTTCGAAGTACTGTCCCTTAAGAGCAACCTCGCGATGTAATGGAAATTACATCCAATTTCTCAGCCAACAGATAGTGACCCCATCCACAAACGAAATGTGTAATTTCTGATTATGTTTATCTCGATTATCATAAAGTACGTAGAAAAATAGGCTTTCGTAAGAACAGTTTGCAGAAGTTAAATAAAACGACACGGCAGTAGATGGAGAAAGTCTTGTTAATGTAAAACATAGATTTTTATAAATATATACCATTAGTCCCATACTCGGCACGCATGCACGCAAATATCTCTCAAGTAAAAATGGGAACTTTAAAACGACTTTCGCAGACATGGACGTAGTGAAGGGGCCCACAAAGTAGATCACATGGGTTTAAAAACGCAAATAAATACCATTTTCAACATATTTTTTTTTCCTTCTGTGTATATAACGAAGGAAAATATCGTGACCGATTTGCCTCGATCGGTTATCTTTTAATTATTCATTTTCAATATTTCCATTCGTATTGGCCTCGTATACACAAATTCAACTACTTTTCGTTGCTTTACGCAAAACCATACTAGAACTGACTAGTTACTTCATCCTATCAACCACGGAACATCAAACATAAGCACGGAAGCTCGGCACTTAGTGCTGCTCCGTGCCATCGCAACACTACTACCTATATTCCACCCAAAACCTTTGTGTCGAAAATTGTACAAACTCTTATTCCTGTATCTTCCTTATGTTAGTTGAGATAAACATTTGCAGAAATTATATTATTGTTTATTTCCTTGTAGGTGCAACAGGAATATGGGTATACATTACACTGTCAGCGATAGTCAAATATTTTAAAGCTTTCAAATTCCGTTCTCTTTGCACGATTAACATATAAAAATGAGTAGCGATGTTCCATTTGACAGAAGTGTAAGTTCTACAGAGCTCACACACATAGCAAGGAATATCTCCGAAATGGTTTACTCTACAACAAAATTTATTCAGACATAAATTGTGTGTTTTAGCAAGATCTACATTTTTTGTGCAGTAAGATTTGGTCTATTTCTTAGAGATTACCAGTTGTGCAAAAGTCATCCAGGACTGCATGAGCTATAGCCAGAAAATTGAAAACATACATTTCATTTGTCATAAAAATATCTTCAACATATTGCATATAAATCAAAACCGTTAGAGCCATTTTCAAGAAAATCAGAATTTTCGAAAAATGTTCCATGTAAAGCGTAGTTTAGGGTGGAGCAATTTTCTTCAAAATCTTCATGTCGCACCCTTGAAGGACATTAAACTTAAATACCAACTTTGGTTTTTAACCGACTTTTCGTTTTTTAATTATGCTGTCCACAGCCTGAAAGACAGACACACCGACACACACACACACACACACGCACACGGACCTTTTTTCTAAAAATGCTTTTTAAATTCTGGGAGAGGGCCTCAAAACATATATTTCCGGTGAAATCTCGACATTGAATTTTTGGGTGGAATACCACAGTTCCTCTACTTACTGTACGTAGTAGAGAAAGTAATAAGAGCAGTTGATTTGCAGACAGAACTTGCTGACCGTATGTTTCAGATCAAGTTTGTATGCCATTCAGCACGTTTGGCCAAGCTAATGGCGACTATTCAAAATCGGCAGGCAGGCAGACAGGCAGCAACAGCGAGTGGAGTGAAATATTCGACAAGACGCAACCTGAATTCAATAACATGTAATTGAGTTATACTCGGAGCTGCCACCCTCCAGCCTCACAGATGCCAATTAAAGTGCGTCTCAGCGCCAACTCCTTACACCAACCACCGAGTAAGTTGAACGTCAAGTCCTAGCTGTCAAG
This sequence comes from Tenodera sinensis, assembly GCA_030765045.1. NCBI lineage: Eukaryota > Metazoa > Arthropoda > Insecta > Mantodea > Mantidae > Tenodera > Tenodera sinensis. The sequence continues at coordinate 23,987,367 of CM060969.1, read as the reverse complement.
TCATACATAAAACAGGCACTTGTCTTCTCAAAACAAGACGTCAGTGGATAAACTGGACAAGAATACACTGGTCTATGAACGGTTGGGACAATGGAAATGGGGGCAGATGGACACCCTCCCCTTATGTAGGACTTACAAGCCTGAACCTATAGGGTCAGACGCCTGTCGGGGAGCACAGGAGCCTATGGACAGGGTACTTTTGGAGCCAGGTGGTTATACCCCGTGTGGTTTATCTTATCTCTGGGCTAAAGGCAGAGAAAGAGATGTTGAAAAGAGACGCAAATTCTCACCACTCTGTGACCGTTGCTCTGGGGAAGGTAGGAGAAAATTCAGCTGCTTCTATCCAATCAGTGCTAGACTGAAGAGGCAACTATGAATATACTTCTGGCGTTTCTGCCCCTAACCGGCGTAGTGGAAGAGACCTTCCAGTTTTATGGTCCTAGAGACAAGTTAAACCATCGGAGGTATAACCAACACCAGGTATGACAGTAAGAAAGAGACACAAGACACTAGAAGAAAACGTATGGTCAAACCTCACCAACAAACTATTCAGCTGGAGCGAAATAAAAGTTTCAGACAGCCTTGCCTACCAGCAGGGTTGCCAACTCGTACGATAATTATTGGGTGTACGGTAATTTGAATGAATGATAGTTCGATACCGGCGAAATATCATTTTCACTGGTTTGTCACACCAGCGAAATGAAACTAATTACAAACAGCGACACCACTTTTGCCATCATGGCCTGTCTCCACCCTCTAAGGCAACCATTTCATATCCTACAACGCCTTCTATCCTTTATCCACTTATTGCCAGTGTGCCCAGGTCTGATAATCTCGATGAAGAAGACGCTGTCCAGACAATTGATGATCAATGGAGAAAACTCGGAATAATTGATATTCCGTGTGAAATAAAGAACATGCCTCAACCTGACAGTTTCTTGAGTGCTGTTCAACACATGTGTCATCTTGGTGGAAATACTGATTTCAAAGAACTAGCAGCCTTTGCATTATCAGTAATTTCGCTGCTCCACAGAAGTGCTTCTTGTTAAAGTTTTTTTTTCTAAACTGGGTTTAATAAAAGCGAAAATTAGAAACAGATTGGCACTTGATACAGTAAATGAAACTGTTTGGTCGTCTCAGCTTATGAAAGAATGGGATAGATCCGAAAATCTGCAACTCAACGAGATGTTAAGGTTTATCTCAACGACAAATTTGGATAATACTGCAACAATTGAGGAAGATAAACTTTCAGATAAATAGTCCGAGAAACATAAGTGCTAAAGTTGTAACTCTGGTTGAGGTCATCAATCTTGTAAGTGGATATCATAAAATCATTACTATTACATTTTTGTAAGTGTTATACTGATATTTTTATTGTTGTAGCATTTGGTTTATGATATACGATAATTTTGAATCCAACTCTATAATTTTGAGTGGCTGGTACGATAATTTTACTTTGAAATGTTGGCAACCCTGCCTGCCAGTACCGATTATCCAAACAAATGGAGTGTTACAGGGCGATACCCTAAGCCCCTGCACTTTATACTAGCGACCGAAGAAATTCTTAGAATCGCCCGAAAGAAGGCCATGCATGCTCTATGCGCGTATGTGGACGACATTGTAATTGGTTCCAAATATATAACAAAACTGCAGACAAAAATTAACGAAACAGAAAAATCTGATGTGTGGCACTCACATGACTTTCTCTACTCTTGTACTAACCATTCTTACAAACTCTTATTCCTATATCTTCTTCGTGTTAGTTGAGATAAACATTTGCAGAAATTATCTTATTACTTATTTCCTTGTAGGTACAAGGGGAATATGTGCATGCAGCAGGCTTTGTGCGATAGTCAAATCTTTTAAAGCTTTGACATCCCGTTCTCTTTGCACGTTTAGAATATACAAAATGAATAGCGATGTTCCATTTGACAGAATTATAAGTTCTACAAAACTCACACACATAACAAGGAATATTTCCAAAATGGTTCACTCTACAAAAAATTTATTTCAAACATGATAATTGTGTGTTTTAGCAAACTCTATATTTTTGTACAGATTTTGTGTATCTCTTACGGATTATCAGTTATACAAAAGTCATCCAGAATAAACAGTACTACATCGGGCATAGCAAGAAAATTCAAAATATACATTTCATTTGTCATAAAAATATCTTCAACATGTCACATAAATCAAAAGCGTTAGAGCCATTTTCAACAAAATCAAAATTTCTGCCAATTTTCCATGTAAAGGGTAGTTTAGGGTGGTGCAATTTTCTTCAAAATCTTCGTGTCGCATCTTTGAAAGACATTAAACTTAAATACCAACTTTGGTTTTTAACCAACTTTTAAATTTTGAGTTATGCTGTCCACAAACTGACAATGATAAAGACACACACACACACACACACACACACACACAGAGAGACATACACACGTTTTTCTAAAAATTCATTTTTGGATTCAGTGGGCCTCAAAACATTTCTGGTGAAATGTCGACATTGCATTTTTATTAGAATACACTACTTCCGATTGCCCACATTTACCCTACTTGAAAAGAATATGTTTTAGTAAAAGCCCGTTGCAGTTATACCCCAAACGCTGACAGTTTTCCGGGGTACTGACAACAAGCATGAGTATGAAAACCCATTTAACTAACCTAAAAGTACTACATATTCATGTGACTTTCACTAACCATTCTAAAACAACCTATTCTGACAAAAGGTTATTCTTCTATCTCATTCGTATTAATCGAGCTGAACATTTATAGGAAGTGATTTAACACATTTTTACTTTCTGTACTAGTAAGTAAAGGAACTATTTTATTCCACCCAAAACTTCGATGTCGGAGATATTCCTTGTTATGTGTGTGAGTTTTGAGAACTTACACTTCTGTCAAATGAAACATCGTTATTCATTTTATTATAAGTTAACCGTGCAAAGAGAAGGAATCTCACAGCTTTAAAAGATTTGAGTATCGCTCAAAGTCTACTGTATTCTAATGTTCCCCTTGTACCTACAACGAAATAAACAATAAGATAATTTGTACAAATGTTTATCTCAACTAACACGAAGAAGATATAGGAATAAGAGCTTGTAAGAATGGTTAGTACAAGAGTAGAGAAAGTCATGTGAGTGCAACACATCAGATTTGTTTAGATTGAAAAGGTCTCTAAATATGTATTTCCGATGAAATATCGATATAAAATATTTGGTTGGAAAGGATTACCTTCTGTTCTTACTATGTATGCGGCAGAGAAAACAATATTTTTGACTTATCGAGCTTCAACTATAGAAACGTTTGGGATAGAAAGGGACGAAAAGAGAATCTAATAGATTTAGTTAAGTTAGTGGTGAGCTCGACCCCGGTTTAACCTGACATTATAATAAAGTACATGGTAACTGAGGTGACAGCCAATGGGCTACTCAACTGCTGATTTATCCCACCTGCAGGGGACGTGTTCACATTACAAGGCACCTCACCGCAGATCGAAGCCAAAACTCTTCCCCCGTTTTTATTTTAAAACCCGCATGCATAGATATACTTTATTACTGCAGAAATGTCTGCGACATTTGGAGCTTTTCCAGTTCTAAAACTTGACACAAGCCGGCTCAATAAAAATGTAACATACGTTCAAGTTTGCAAATTCATGTCACATCTTTGTTTCTTTGTTGTTTACATTGGCTTCCTAAATTGATGCTAAGGAACGTTTATGTACAGTTCTCCGATAGTAAGTATAACAAAAGAGACGTTTATTATTTCAAAACCATGCATACAAATAAGTTAAGGTTGGTAGCTTTTGATAGAGTAAGTTAGTACTCTATAAAAGCTTACTATAAATTGAAAAATCTGATTCTCTACTCTTGTACTAACCTTCTTACAGAAGCATTTTATCTCCAATAAAACAATATACAAATTTAATTCAATTATATAACGATATAACAAAAATAATTTTGTAAATTAAATGCCACCGTACTCAACATGTCACTTTTTTGTATAGTAAAAACACCATTACAAGCTAGAAAGTGTATATTTCGGTATAACAGAAACACTGATACTTGAGTAGCTTACATAGTGGGACATATATGTTGACTAGGTTGGTAACACATACTCCAGGCGGATGTTTTCCGATTAACAAAGCCACACCCGCTTTCAGCAATTTAATTAAACACCCGCTAGGATATTGCAAGTTGTCACGTGGAAGACAAACAGATGAGCTATATGATACCGCTTCTTGGGTCATCTCCTGACACTAGAGTGAGGGTACGTTACTCCAATATCTCTCAAGTAAAACTGGTTTTTATACCTGCTTCTTCATAGTAATGAAGCGACTCGAATCTATACTGTTTACATTTAACTAATGTACAACATTGACATTTTTCCACCATAATGGAACAAGTCACTAGAATCTGGTGATATAGTATCTTAATGAACAGTATATTTTAATAATAATAATAATAATAATAATAATAATAATAATAATAATAATAATAATAATAATAATAATAATAATAATAATAATAATAATAATAATAATAATAATAATAATAATAATAATAATAATAATAATAATAATAATAATATTAAGAAGAAGAATACTGGTATTTAGTGCTAAATTCAATACATCTGCAGTCTAAGGCAGCTGGCCTGCCTAGTTTCGTTGTAGACCTTCAATAATTACAATTTATTCTTAAAATTTCTCTCTCTCTCTCTGGTAGTTTCAATAATTTCATTTTACAGCAAATTATCATATTATTGTATCCCACTGTACCACTTCCATTTTATACTAACATTTCAAATTAATTCTTCTAGCATGCCTTAACTGAGAACGTTTTCTTAACTACGACTATATCACAACTAAGCCATTTCTCCTTGATACGTTTTTTCCTCCAAGCATTAATAATTTCTCTACATTGTATCGAAATATGCACTTGTCTTCACTGTCCCCAGAGATTCGGAATACACCTTTTGTTTATCATATTTCCTCTTTGACCCACAAGTTCGCCTGTGAAGCGTATAAGGTTGTGATATTTTCCGGTTTTTAACGTTGACTGTTCCTCAATATCCTCGTCTACGGGTCCTATATACTCAGATACTCAGTCTCTTGCCGCCTGAACTAAAACATCTAATGGCTTCCTTCTCCTTTATACTTTCTCTACTACGTATAGTAAGTAGAGGAAGTATTGTATCCCACTCAAAAATTTTATGTCGAGATTTCACCGGAAGTAGATTTTTGAGGGCCCCTGAATACAAAAAAAAAAAAAAAAAAAAAAAAAGAAAAAGCATTTTTAGAAAAAGGTCCTTGTTTGTGTGTGTATGTATGTATGTGTGTATGTGTGTGTCAGTCTGTGGACACCATAACTCAGAAACGAAAAGTCCGTTAAAAGCCAAAGTTGGTATTTAAGGTTAATGTCTTTCAAGGATGCGACATGAAGATTTTGAAGAAAATTACTCCACCCTAAACTACCCTTTACATGGACAATTTGTCGAAAATTTTGATCTTGAAAATTGCTCTAACGATTTTCCTTAAAATGCCGTATGTTTGAAGTATTTTTATGACAAATGAAATGTATACTTCGAATTTTTGGGCTATAGCCCATGCAGTCGTATTTACTCTGGATGACTTTTGTATAATAGATGCATTTTGCATTATAGATATAGGCCATTAGGGGTACACAAGCAGATATTTTAATTATTGGTAGCTTAGTACATGTCCATTTAGGCGTGGTAATGTTATTGTTTTCTATTTTCTTCGTCTAACAGTTTTCCCACAAACCAGTCACAAAGTTTACCACCCGATGTTTTCTGCATGGTGATAACTGCGCCAATACCGTCCATTTTGGTTCATACCTCGATGCGTAACCTACTGGTCTAGGTAGTGCGAGGTCATTGGCCATGCAGAAAGCTTGGAACTCGTTTCCAATCGGTGACCCTGAGGTCCATGTGACATCCGTAGAACCCTCTGTATTCCGGCCGGACTACCAGAGTAGATCTGAGATGGGTACGGGCTACTTGAAAGTTTATCAATAACGCCATTGTCTTTCATTGCAGCCTATTAACGTCCCAGGAGGCATCACGAGGAGGTTGACTGCTTAGCTTCCCATATATTTTTTATTTATTTATTTACTTTTGTTTTTTGCTTTTTAATACTTAGTACTGCAAAGTTTATATAGTTTAAATCAGCTTTACATCTTGTCGTACAATTATTTTAGCAACAATTTTTTGTGTTTTGTAATCTCTGCATTACTATTTACATTTTTGGGAGAAACTTAGGCGACACTCATTTTATGAACTCATCCTCGTTTTTTGACTATTTTGGTATAGCAGTATCTGCTCTCTCAGGAAGCTTTCCTTTATAATGACTCCGCTGATGAGCTTTTGATCGTATATATACTTCAGACTGGATGTCCTTCAAAACACCAGTAAATATATACTTGGATGTGCTGTGGAAGACTTGTTAAGCTTAGAATGCAACGCTTCGAATTCGTTTGTTGTTCTACTGATAGAGGCGCCAAATCATACCCAAATCTTTGGCGGAAAATACTTTTTTCGCTGATGAAAGTTTCTAGTAGATAGTGAAGTGCTAAACATTTTCTTTTTGTCTTCTTGTGGCAAATATTGCCATAAGATCCTCAACGAAGCACTCATTAACCTTTTCTGGACTAAAAAAAAAAAAAAAAAAAAAAAAAGACATTTGAAGAAGGTGCTGGCCTCCTTCTCTTTCTATTTTATAATGAGATCCATTGCTTGTATTTTTCGCCACCAACTCTGACCAAGATGATGGCGGCAACCACGAACTTCACTCAGGCAATATCTCTTGCACAGCATTATGAATAGGAATGTGGAGGTCTACGAATATTTCCTTCGGCTTGAAATTTAGTTCAAAAGAGGTGCATTTGTTAATTATGTTTTTCAAAATTTTCTTGTACGTTTCCTTGCTTTTATTTGGTAATAAGCAGAACACAAATGACACTGTTAAATAATTTATAACTGCGTACAAAGTGAATAGCTGGTAGAAATGTGATGGACAGTATTTAAATGTTCCATCTCCATAAATTTGCGAGGCGGCACAGTTTTTTATTTGTTTCAGTTGAAAATCCCAACATTTTGCTCTCGGTGTCACCAAATAACAAGAATATATCACCTGTGTTTGATATTATTTGCATCTCTTCGACTGCTGTTTGAGTTTCGTTGATATTCCTGGCTTTGCTTAGGATATTGGCGAAGTCTTTTTGCAGAAGTGTTATTTCTAATCAAATTTATTTACGAAGATGTTAGTCTACTCACGTCACCAGTCCTCAGCTCCCGATGGACAAATCCTGAGCTGCTCGTCGTTTCAAAAACTTTGATATCTTCTGCCTGTTTAAAACGTTCTCAGCAATTTCTCCTATTTCATCCTTCAGCTTCTTTTGGAAATAGAATTTGTGGTTGTCTATCACACAAAGTAGTTTTTTTGATCGTAAATCACTTCCATGGTACCTGACGTCGCTTGGCACGTGTGACTGGAACAATAACAGACGATGTACTGAATCAGTGTGCCGAGCTAATTAGCAGAGAACCTGTTTTCCACTCAGGTACCAGTTACACTGAAGTCAGAGCAATAAAACAATCATCCAGGTAGTTTGCATGGACCTCATCATGAGGCTTTTGTTATGGCTTCTGTGCCACGCCTGCTTAGAAGTTCTAACCAACCTGAAAACATATCATTCTTAATAAGTAAAACTATAATTTCGCAAATGAAGTAAATATTGATGTAACGCTATTCATTACAATGTCCTCAATTGCTAGTGAAAACATCTCCACTTATAGATACATCTTGTATATCTTGAATTTTCTGAGAATAGCGTCTGAAGTCCTCTTCGTTATGAATGACATTTCTGAGGTATTCTTCGTTGTTGCTAGTTTTTTTTTTTCTCGTGGGCATGGAAAGAGCATGGAACTTTTAAAACCATGACACAATAATCTACTCTGGTAAAATAATTGTATCAAATTTATTGTATACCGCTGTATTTCATAGAATAGTCGCGATATGACTTAAATGTTAAAGCGACTCTAAATAAATTAAAAAAAAAAATCTACTCTCTAAAATCTTAGTATCACCGTTTTAATTAAGATTTATTTTCACAGTTGGCACTACAGTAGGCTGAGAGAACAAACACAATAACTTTAGCGATTAATCCATGGAAATGAGGTATTAGACATATGATGAATATAAATCAACGAATTAGCGTTATTGTGCTATTCATTAAAGGAAGGTCTGTTATATTTTACTTGCCAAAATTTTTTGACTTGGCCTCTTCAATTAAAATATCAATAACTTCACTAGGATATTCACCAAATCTTTTGTCTGCCATATTTAATGCCTCGCTAACTGCTTTACTGCGCATGGATACTTCAGATATTCAGGAGCACCAGAAAATGTTTGTTTGCGAAACCCTGAAGGAGAACCAAAGCTATAATACACGAACAAGAGGTGATAATCCGACATGAGTGAAATAAACTGGATTAATGAGAGGTAGACACGAGAACAACATCTTCTGTATGTGTGAGTTAAGAAGGTTATGTGAATAGAGCGAATCAAACGTTGCACTTTGGGATACAAGTGAAGAATTTATAATAGAAGCCTCTGCTTATAAATTACTGTCATTTTATAAGAAATTGTTGGGCTGCCTCTATCAGCACCGAGAGAAGTGACAATGATGGATCAGGGGAGAACAAGGAGAAGCGGGGTAGTAATAGAAATACCGCATAACAATAGTGCATAACAATGGCGGATGAGGAAGCATTAAAGGGCTGTCTGATATAACAAAGAGACGTGAAAAATAAAACACGGTGGAGAAGGGTGGAAGTAAAAATAAAAGAAAAGGAGAAGGAAGCAGGAAGGTTTCTGGAAGAAGATGAAGACTAGAGTGGCGGAAATGGGATACGGGATAGTTTGAAGAAGAAAAAAAATCACTAACATGTTACAGAGAAATTAAAATGTAGGAGGTAACATGTAGACAAATTCAATAAAGGTGAAAGGAAGGGGATGTCATGGATGAGAACTGACTCAATATACCTAAAGAGTCTAAAAGCAGCTAAAAGGGATATGAAGGGTCCAGGAAAAGAATGAGCTAAGTCCTCTTTTATAAATTTTACAGGACACCAATGTTTCTATTGAAATGTTTTCGTGTTCTTACAATTCTGTATCATTTACACTTACTTTGCAACTTTACAAAATCTCACGTAATATTCGGTAAATATATAACAATATTATTGAATAATTATTCAAATTTTCATCTACATGTTAAGGGCAACTCATTCTATAAAAGAAGGGGCTGGGTCCACTTATTCTTCTTCTTTACCTGACTACCCTCCCCTTGCGACTACCCTCCCACATCCCCTAGGACTTACAAGTCAGTGTCTAGGGTCAGACACCTGTCGAGGAGCACAGGAACCTATGTACCGGACAGTGTGAAGTGGTCAGTGTGAGAGTGAGAAAGAGGATAAAATGAAATGCAGACGAAATGGATGATTGGAAAGGGGATGATGGAAGAATTAGTGGAATGAGTGGCGGGGTAAACCGTTGAAATCGGAGAAAACGCGCCTAGACGCCACTAGGTCCACCATAAATACCACATGTGGGTCCCTGGGATCGAACGCGGGTCGCCTAGGTAGTAGGTGAACTGTCTAAGCGCTCGGCTACGGCGCCGCCGAGTCCATTAATTAATTTTTGCCCATTCTGAGAACTTTAAGCAATAGAAAACACTGTCATAATATTCGTGTGCTTCTAACCCACAAAATATTTACAAAACCTGCAGGTTCCGGCATTCCTCGCGAGAAATGGGTAGCGGATGTGAAAATATAAAGCAGAATAAAACATTTTTTGGACAGTTGATAGTAAAAGTCTGTTTTTAGCCGTTCACGACAGTGTTAAAAGTACAAAATTCTTCTTTTTAGTGCTCAAAAGCTTTTAACACTCCGATAATTGGGTTCTTACAGAATATGACTATGGGCTCATTCAAGTAGGCCACGAATCTCAGCTACACAATGCTTATATAAAATAGCGAGTCATTTGAATGTGAATATGGACTGTGCTGAACCTATTGAAGTTTCACAAGTAGCAGAGAGACTGAAATTAGAATTGCTATCCAAGAAATCAAGAAACCAATACGACATTGCAACACATTCTGGAGTGGTGCAAGATAAAAAAAACCATTTTTTTTCGTTGCCTTCTTTGTGTAGAATGTTGTGGTTTTGTAAAAGTCATGTTCTTAACATTGATGCTAAGAAAGGCAACAACTGAACAGTGCAGCCCAATGACTGTCATGGCCATGAAAAAGGTAAAACAACAATGTATAACGCCTTGCGGCCTCGTTTCGGAATCACACCTACTCACAAAATAAACTGTTCCTTTTAACCCTTGTATCATAAATAACTATTATTTTAAACTAATCACACTAAAAGTATTGAAGGTTTGGAGATCATCGTACAATCTAACCTACATAAAAAGCTCAAACAAATCAAACTCCAGTCCATTGGACTTTTCAGCTGGATGAGCCGATTGCAGTGTCCCATGCTCCATTATAAGTCGTCCTGAATTTGACAAGTCTTGGGTGAGTTCCGCCTATGACGGGTAGCAAAGAGACAGTTTGCTGCTTGTAGAAGGGCTTCAGGATTGCTGCCCATTGACGAACATTTTTAATTGTTGCTTCAACAGTATTAAATGGTAAAGGCTTTGACCGAGCTGATATGAACACCTCTATCCAATCTTTTGGGAATGATGTATGAGCTTTCTGGTTTATAAGTCCCCTGTTTTAGTCACATTACAAATAAGAATTACCTCTTATTGCAAATGTTATTTCCATAGTGTCAAATATTCTCTCTACTGTAACTAATTTAATGGACTAAGCCTTTTATTCCCCCGTTTCATATGGACTGACGTCTTTCTTTGCATGTACAGATTTTCTTCAAAGCTCATTTACAGTATGAGTTTGTTTTTTCTCACTTATTATACTAGAAAATATTGCGTCTGTTCCATATTTCCATATACTCGTGAAAACTAAAAATGGACTTAGCTCTTTCTCTCACTGGGCCCTTCATATGTGAATTATGAAGTAAAGATGTAAAGAGTTGGATAAATGGAGGAAAGAAAGTGGGATAACAATAAAAAAGTAAAATAAAACATAAAAAATCAATAGTAGGAAAATGCTGACATAAAGTTAGGAAAAGAAGAATAAAATTTTGAGAGGTTCCTAAGAAAAGCAAAAGAAAAATGGAGCAGAAAAGTAAAACCAGGGGAAGGAAAAGAGCGAAGGGGAGCTAAGAAATTAAGAGCTAAGGAGAGCTCTCAGAAGCTGAAAGCCCAGGGCGCCAGGTCAATCTGCAGGATACACAAAAGACTATTCTCTTCAACGTAACGCACCGTACCGTTACGCCTATTGAAGGGCAACAGTATCCGTATTACGGGCTACAGTATCTAACAAAGTCTCGAGGAGTGCATATCCCAGTGAATGAATGCACAGAGAGCAGATAGTGGGACCGGCAAATACAATGCGCGGAGTGGAAGTGGCATGTGGCCTTCAATCGAGTGGGGTAACCCGACTTTATTCGAGTAGTATCGAAGTTTCGTGCAGCTCTCGTTGGCAATCTTTGGTTGCGTGTCCTCGAAACAGGGAAAGAGATGGCACAGGCTCTTATTGGTGCTTCAGATTTAAACAACAACAAAAAAGAAAGAAAAAAGAAACAAAAAGACATGTAAATATGTGAAGTGTTGTGGCGGTGGCCGCACATAGAAGAAGGCTCAAGATCAGCCATCTCACAACACTATGTTGGTAATCAATGCGCGGCAAGAACAAATGCCAATTCCAGACCGTTCGAGAACCTTCGAAAACGAAGACAAGAAGTTTATTGTCAGTTTTAGTTAGTTTAATGTCAGAGTCAACGCAGTGAGCGAGTTGGGTCAGTTTTAGATAGTTAATCGTCGAAGTTCTGTGTTTGTGTGAATAGTCAAGCAGTATTAGTGAGGTTTGGTTAAGATTATGATAGAACAGTTGTGAGTTATAAAGTCACGAGTTGTTAATTGTGGTTCAGTTTTACAAGAAATAAAGTGACCGTTACAACTCCTTGCAGATGGATCTTCTTTGGACGTTTCCTCTTTCTTATTTCTGATGGTACGCATTTCATTATTAATTTAGGTAGTCTATTACATGGAATGTTTTTAACCTGTTCATACCAACATGATCTTTTTGTTCAATAATATTAAAATCTTCCTTAATTCCCATAATTTCTTTCCAGGTTCATTTGGGACCTTTCCTAATCTTGACTTTCTAACCGATCTTCTCAAAACACCATTTCGGTAGTTAAAATTTTGGTGGTTTCCTTGTGCGATAATTGTCAAACGTCTGATCCATATACGAGGATGCTTTATACAATAGTTCTATAAATCTGCAATTTTCTATTCTTTGTTATATTTGTACTCCACCAAAACGAAGGAGTTTATAGCTTTTCTGTTTTGGGTAACTCCATTTTTAATTTCCATTGTATTGTTGCCAAATTTATCAATTTTCGTGCCTAAATAAGTACATTCCAAACAGTGTGAAATTTCTTGACCATCCTCAAATTTCAAGGATTCTACTTACTTGCCAATTTATCGGTAATTTGTTTTATTTACATTTAATTGCAACCCCATTTTTTGTTGCAGGTGAAATTAATGAATAAATGAATGTGTTTGTATCCCCATGTTCTGAGACTTTCTTTTCCAGTTTAAATACGAAATGCGCAGATAAATGTTCTTGAAACTAATGTAAGTACCTAATTTATTTGATGTAAGCGAACGCACCTATAACGAACAGAGATTAGAGACAGTGATAAATTACTGGAACACAAAACTAATCTGCTAGAAATCGTGTGATATAATTTGCAAATTATCAAACATTGCCAGAGCAAAGGAAATGAAAATACTCTCGCTATAATTGATTGATATGAAGAAAAACTTGCTAATGACATTCATTCCCTCGGCCTTTCTCCGTCCTTGTCACGCTCTCATTTTTACTTAGAAATCCAAACTTGCACACCACTTAACTCTTTTTGCCTGAAACGAGTTGTCAAACTGGCAGGCACCCGGAAATTTCACTTTCCACAGCTGTGCTGCTGATGTCTGATAAACTGGACCAAAGTGGTGGTTTGAGAGGCCCTTTTCCCCCGCTTCCCCCCCCCCCCCCCCCCCCATGTGGGAACGTGTTTGTGGAGTGAGTCACGCCCTTCCATCAAACCTCCGTGGACTCAAGATCAACATATGGCAGGTTCAACAGTTTTAGACAAATCTGACGTGCTGCATTTATCATAACAGCTTGCTTCTTGTTAATGGATTTAAACCTTCGTTACACATTACACATTGTAGCTCTAACAGCAATATAGTAGGCTAAAGTGCTAGTTGCTACGTGATGGCTTTGAAATTCCATGATCCTTGTATTAAGGCAGGCATGTCAACTCAAGAGGAATTCGTGACGTTGGCAGTACTGCGTATAAAGCGGTCCGAGAAAGACTGTGGTATATTCAGAGGTAGCGGCGACGTTACGCAGAACATAGCAAAACATGGATGTACAAAGTTCAGAGGAAAAATGAATTCACCTAACTCTTTTTGTCATTGTGTTTCTTCTGGTTGATTTAAAAGTGTTTATTTACATAGATTTTGTGACCATAACGTTTTAATATGAATTACAATACCATAATTATTGAAAAATAAATTAATATTCCAAAAACAAATCATTAAAAGCACAAAAGATAAGGAATAAACTTTGCTCTTAGACGGCGCTTCGTGAAGTTCATTAAAAAAATGTTTGGAGATGTATATACTGCTACATACCAAAATTCCTGCAGGAAATTTGCGAAATTGTGACTATGTTTGTGGAGCAAATGATTGATAAAAATTGACAATATTATTATCGTTATATGTTATGTTTAGACCTGAATCATAAATACATACGTTTTAGTTGAAGTTCAACTGGAACATTCTCGGGATCAACAGAATATGATAAGGAAAATAGATCCAGTTTAGATTTGAGAGCTTCCAAATGTGAAAATCTTGCAACAAACTCCTCTAAGAGTGCATCCAATATGTTACAATATTTATTAATTTCTGTGTTTATGTTACAGGACTGCAAATGTGGAAGTGGCTTCGTTTTTCTCACGGTATATACAACCCTGATTAACACTACCAAGAAGTTGCTGCTGTTACGGGCACCGCGGCCCTGCTAAGATCCAAAGCGCGCGCATGCGCCCAAGCAACACAAAAAAGGTATTCGGACATAAATTCAGTGTTTTAGCGAGATCTAAATTTTTTGTACAGTAAGATTTTGTCTATCTCTTACTGTTCACGAGTTATTGAAAAGTCATCCAAAGTAAACAGGACTACATAGGCTATAGCCAGAAAATTCAAAATATACATTTCATTTGGCATAAAAAATATTTTAACATGTCATTTAATCAAAATCGTTAGAGCCACTGTTAAGAAAATCAAAATTTTCAAAAAATTTTCCATGTAAAAGTTAGTTTAGTGTGAAGAAATTTTCTTCAAAATCTTGGGGTCGCATCCTTCAAAGACATTAACTAAATGAAAACCTGGGTTATTAACTGACTTTTCGTTTTTGAGTTATGATGTCCACAGACTGACAGACACACACACACACACACACACACACACACACACACACACACACACACACACACACACACACACACGCGCGCGCGCGCACACACACACACACACACACACGGGAGTTTGTCTAAAAATGCATTTCTTTGGATTTAGGGGGCCTCAAAACATATATTTTTGATGAAGTCTCGACATCAAATTTTTGGGTGGAATAGAATGCCTACTTCCTCTATTTTACTATACATAGTAGAGAAACAAAAAAGGAAATAAAATATAAAAATGTATAAAAGGAAAATAACCCTAAAGATAACGGGCATGGACCTTGCGTGAGAACTTGCGTTTTTAACGATACAACGGAACGGTATTTAGCTCCGCCGAGCGGACCTCAGTTCCACTGCATGCAGCACGACCTATCGCAACAATGACGGCTACACGCCACTTGCTGTAGGACGGCAGGTTTGCTGCTGACTGCAGCCTCGCCTGAGCACCTCTTCCCACTGTTCCAGACTCAGACTAAACATCAAGAAAGGTCTCTCCAGTCTCCCATCAAGTTAGGCAGAACTGCCGTTATCAACTTGCGTAAATACATGTTCAAACTGCGCAGCTATGTTTCGCGGTCGCAACAGCTACCTCCAGTTTCCCCCTCCGGTAGCTCGGGGACTACTTTCCGTGTGAGCGCACAACAGTTCCGGCTCATTCACTCACCCACACTGTTCATGTATGTACGTACTTCGGTCTGCAGCAACTTGAATAAAATGTACAGTCAAAGAGAGAAGAAACTAACTCACGTTCATCATTAGTATTACAGGAATAAAGAAGAATGAGAGATAGAAGATGTGAAGAAATGTGTAAGGAGTTAAACATCTTCAATTTGACAGAAAAAGTTCACTAATATTCGAATAATCGGAGGGACCACGTAGAAATGATCGATAATTTCCACATTCCCAGGTTGATTATGGTCTATAAAGCTATAGAAATATAGAGAAGAAAATGGACAAAACAATGAAATCAATGAAATGGCTTATACCCTGTTCTTGGTGATGAAGATGATGGTGATTAAGTAGAAGAGGGTGTGTTTAGAAAATAGTAATGTAATGCAAGATGTTAGCAATCGGCATAAATGCACTTGAACCACTCTCCTACGTACATAATGCCAAAAGTGCTATCAATTTAGACAGTCCGAAACGGTAAATTTTTCCGTATTCAGGTCATCCATCTAAACTAAGACCTTCTAAGCGGCTTGTGTACTCTTTGATGTATAAGCTGTGCTATTGGAAACATCAGTCCCCAGTCTCCATCTGGGCTGTAAAACATATAGTACATTCCCATTGGAGAATTGAAGTCGATTTGAGTTTTCCTTCCGTGTTTACGTAGCGAGTACAGCCCAATCACAAGCGTTAGCTCTTAGAACATTAAGCGAAAGGGAAAGTGCCCGACGTGTTTACATCTGCAAACTAGGTCAATTCCCTAACCAACCTCAACGCAACGTTGTCGACTTACCTCACGTCTGAGAGGGCAGCTCGGAGTATTCCTTCAATTCTGTTAAATAATTATTTCGAAACCCTGTGTGATGTCACATAATTACTGCAGGTATGTCAAAAATAAGTTACTCTACGCATCTTACAAGTAACAAACTGTTATCTTCGTACATTCTTCTGGAGTTACGCATCCAATTTGAATAAAAAACTATTGATTTTTTCGAAATCGGCTGATCAAAGAACAAAATGCCATTAGACATTTTTGTTTGTAATGCTTCTATGACGTCTCTGAACCTGGAACCTTTACCGCATACCATAAAACTAAACATGGTCGAGGAATTAGCAAACAAAAATATTTCTGACTTGTTCATGTTCATCCGGTGGAAGATACTGGTTGCGCCATACCTTTACCGGGATTCTGCATTAGTGTAACAAATATCTCTAACTCAATTACTGGCAAAAACGACCCATTTCGCCGAAAAAAAAAAAAAAATAATTTGTTTCAAATATTTGGAGCCATGAAGGTTCTTGACCAATGGATAAATAGTTTATTTCACTAACTGCAGCGCAAAAATTGTGTGAACAATGTTGTAATGCCTTTATATCTTAATGCGAACAAATTTTCCTTAATGTAAAAATGTCGAGCAGTTTTATTTTTAGGAGAAATGTGGCAACGTCGCATGTTCTCACCTTGATTGTTGAATGGGCAGCACATCGAATGGAGGGAAGCTTAAGGGAGGTATCGCCTGGCATTACTAGAAGTAAGGGGGAATGGAAGGGCAGGTGACACGTTCGTGTGTTGGGTACAATCATTGGTAGGAGAGTGGCAGCTTTAGTTGCCATTTATGAGAACGAAATTATTAGTTTTCAGTCCGATAATCTATAAAAGAACGTAATTGTTTCTTACACATTAACATGCTCACACGTGTTGATTACGGTTTATTTCACGTGGGCCCACGCCATCCTTTATCACCAAGTAGAAAGGATTTAAAAGCGTGTCTAGTGACATTAACTGCTGAGTTACAATTCGGAGATTAAGGCAAAGGGATAAATATTCACCAGATACAATCTGGTTTCAAAAACCAGTTTCAGACAAAAATAAATTGGACTGAAAAATTACGTGCAGTGCTGAAATTCACCTCTGTTGGTAAAACTTGTGTGCTATGTGGGCATTTCCATTTTCTCTGGTCAGATCAACGGCTCTGCCTTGCTATGTATTCTGCAAACATTGTAATATTTACATTCACATGCAGCGGCGTATTCCCCAGTTGCAATCTACGGAAACTCCATAGCTAATAGAAAATTCTCCGTCCTAAACCTACGCATTTACAGGTCACCAGACCAGCCATTATATAACAAAGGCATCTTCTCCACTGAGACCACTGTTGTGGTCTTCATATCCGAAATCACAAGGTAATAGCTGCACAGATGGCATTATTAAATTTCAGATGCGTTCGCAACTGTGTACCTTCCTTTCTGCTGTTAACTGTATATTTAGATTGAGTGAGTCAGTGAATGAGTAAATGCGTGAGTGAGTGAAAGAATGGGTGAGTGAGTGAATGAGTGGGTGGGTGATTGATTGAGTGGGTGAGTGAGTGAATGGATGGCTGAGTGACTGAGTGAGTGGGTGAATGAACGGGTGAGTGAGTGAATGAGTGTGTGGGTGAGTGAGTGAATGAATGGGTGGTTAATTGAGTGAGCGGGTGAGTGATGGATGGGTGAATGAATGGGTGGGTGTGTCAGTGGGTGGGAGAGTGAGTGAATAAGTGGGTGGGTGATTGAGTGAGTGGGTGAGTGAGTGAATGGATGGCTGAGTGACTGAGTGACTAGGTGAATGAACGGGTGAGTGAGTGAATGAGTGTGTGGGTGAGTGAGTGAATGGATGGGTGGGTGTTTGAGTGATTGAGTGAGTGTGTGGGTGGGTAAGTGGGTGAAAGGGTGACTGAGCGTGTGGATGGGTAAGTGAATGGGTGAGTGAATGAGTGACTGAGTGAATGGGTGAGTGGGTGGGTGAGTGGGTGGGTAAGTGGGTGAGTGAGTGGGTGAGTGAATGAGTGACTGGGTGAATGGGTGAGTGAGTGGGTGAGTGAATGACTGACTGAGTGAATGGGTGAGTGAGTGGGTGAGTGGATGGGTGTGTGGCTGGGTGGGTGAGTTAAGTTTAAGGGTTCACCGACCACGAGGTTATTTGGGCCCGATGTTTTAAGAAATTATCCAAACTATTCTGACATTCACATGACTTTTCCTATCCCCTGTCGTTTCTTAGTGGGCTTACACACTATTCATGCGAAATTTTATTTTTCTTCCTACTTCGTTTTAATAGATAAACCTTCACAGGCATAACTTGCACATTCGTTATAGATACAAAGAGAGTACTCTTTCCATGTAATCACGGCAAACAACTGTATATCGACAGGACTTAAAGAATGACGAAAGTAATGAATTAAATTTGAACAGTTAATAACAAATATACCGGAAATGGCTTACGTCACTAAAAACTATTTGAAATAAAAGGTAGTCTGGGGTAGGGAGATTTTGTTGCAAAACTTGGTGTCACATCCTTGACAGACACTTGACCTTAAGCATCAAGTTTGAGATTTAACCGACCTATTGGTTTTGAACTGAAATTTCTTATGGGACGGCTTTGAAATTTTAATCTGCAACCTTTCTGTGACGTGTGAAAAGTGGTAGGGGTAAACACTGTATCGGGTAGAGTGGCAGCAGTGCCTCGCTTATCTTCGGGTAACGGAGAAGAGTGAGACATACGCTCTTCTCGCATTCTTTCATTCTCGTTGTCCGTGTACTGCGTTCAGGCGGCGTGGCAATCACTGAGTACAGCTCTTGGTTGTCAACAGAGCAACACTTGTGTATAACCAACGCATTTCAAGTATTATTTACTGTTCTCGTTGTTTATATCTATTTTGTTCATTAAAATATACACTTTTGTTGTGAATATACCTAAATCACGCGCAGAAAGAACAAGAGCGTAGAGTGAGAGAAAACGTGCGGGTGAAGTGACAGTTCAGAATGTGAAAAAAATAAAAATTAGATGTGAAATTAAAGGAGATAGTATAGAAAGGAATAGAATATGTGCTAGTTTGAACAGTGTAAATAACAAAGACAATGAACCAGCAACTAGCACCTTGGTTCAACCACCTTCTCTTGCACCTAAACTAAACTAAACCCCAGCGCAGCAGCCCATGAAGGCCCAAGGCTTGCCGCCCAGCCGCTGCGTCCCCCACTTCTGTTCATTACAGGAGTCATTGGTGGGGTGTAGTACTGGAGGGTGGGACGTAGTCAGTGAACCGAGCCCTCCCGGCCAGTTATACGGCTTTCTCGACCTGGGGTCGCTACTTCTCGACCAAGTACCTCAATTGGTCCCCCCGGGACTAACGAGGCTGAGTGCACCCCGTAACAGATCTTCCAGCGGGGGAAAAATCCCCATGCTGGTACCGGGGATCGAACCCGGGTCCTCCGCGCCAGAGGCAAGCCTCTTGTACCTATCAATGATAATTTAGAGTATTCTCATTTTAACAAATTCAAGACTGCTCATAATATTTTCAATCGAGATTTTGTAAATAATCCATTTGCTTGGTTGTGTGTGTGTGCGTGTGTGTGTGTGTGTGTGTATGTGTGTGTGTGTGTGTGTGTGTGTGTGTGTGTGTGTGTGTGTGTGTGTGTGTGACGTGATTAAAAAAATGATTTGAAACTTTTATCCATTGAAGAACTCATACAACAGAAATTTCTAGAATTCGAAAGCCGTAGTGACCTGGCATGTAGAAGATCTTGACATATATGTATATAATTGTATGTAAATAAATGAATGATAAACACAATCTATGCTATTCAAAAGTAGCTGATGAATAATTAAAATGTTTACATGTACTACAAAAGTTTTACTTCTATCGTATGTGTTTGTGACACTCCCTTTCTTTTTTACTTTCTCTACTACGTATAGTAAAGTAGAGGAAGTATTGTATTCTATTGTATTCTGTCGAAATTTCACCAGAAATATATGTTTTGAGGCACCTGAATAAAAAAAGCGTTTTTAGAAAAAGGTCCGTGTATGTGTGTGTGTGTGTGTGTGTGTGTGTGTGTGTGTGTGTGTGTGTGTGTGTGTGTGTGTGTGTGTCAGTCTGTGGCCAGCATAACTCAAAAACGAAAAGTTGGTTAAAAACCAAAGTTCCTATTTAAGTTATGCTGTCCACAGACTGAAAAATAAAAAACAAATATTAAGGTTTTTAAAAGCGTTGCTCGTGACTTTTAGTATGACTGGTAAAACAAAGAATAGCACCAAAAATAATGGACAGAACCTGTTGTGAAATATGTATGTTTGTTTCGTCCAGTGTTTAAGTGCCTCGTTTACCCATATTTCAGCATTCTGTTATGTACATATAACAATTTACAATAAAGTTATGACGTCACTACAGGAGCTCAATAACTCACCACACATACACGGACCTCATGCAGCTCAGCGATCGTTATCAAATCTTTATATCTTCCGTGCACACAGTATGAGTTGTATGTCGCTTTTATTTCCCTTTGTTGAACGTTACATGAAACTAAACTGCTCTCGTTTATTAAGTTTTATATAAAACAATTCTATTGTGCCTTTTCCACCGCTTACCTAGTAGATAGAGGAAGAATTGGAATCCATCCAAATATTAAACCCCCTTAAGTTCGAACTTTCATTAAAGGACTGGTCTTCAGCGAATCGGACACTTCAATTTTCACTGGTGTTCCACCAATCAGAAAATTGCCATGCAGCAGTGGCAGAGCGCGATATCGATTAATACTCAAAACGCAGCTAGCGCGAGTTTAGAAAACGCTAAAATGTCGGCGTACACTAGTGACAGTGAGATGCAACTTACTCCACCTAAGTAAGACGCAACTTACACAAAACACGCAAATTAACCTCAATACAGCATCAACTTCCAAGAATATTGCACTAAGCACAGTCCCGCAAATTAATTTCACTAATTGTACAATAAATAACTTATACATGGAATAAAGTTTCGTCTGAGAACCAATTATTCAATTTTCCTTCTATTTTTCGATGTTACTTAGCATTCCAAGGTTATTTTCATCATGCAGCTGTAACGTGCTGGAAACGAATCGATCGTTTAGCGCCTGCGCAGGACTCCAACTATCAGCTGATGCAATATGTAGGTCATTGTCCATGGTGAGTGTACAACATTTTACAATATTTCAACTATAAAATTAGGTATACGGTCGAGCATAAATTGTGGTATGAAACTTAACTATAATGGTAATTAGCACACTCGCGCCTTAATTACTACCGTTATAGTGTCGTTGCATTATATACTACTATGCCAAGAAACCTACTGTTGGTGCTGTCACAGTAGCTTAGTGGTTAGGGTACCCTCTAGTGAGCGGAGGGTTTGTAGTTTAAATACCAGCTATGGCATTGAGTTTTCAAGTTCCGATTCTACCGCTCAACCCAAATTCGTATTTAATTTAATTTCTTCCAAAACTACAACACGAAGACTTTGAGGAAGATTCCCAGCACCTAACTCTTAAGGATTTCCACATTATGTGAAATAGCTGTTAAATAACTGTGGGAACAAAGTGAGGGTATACAGGATTAAGATCTAATTACTTACACTAGGGACAGTTCAGTCCCAATGAAAAAAAAAAAAAAAAATATATATATATATATTTAGAAAAAGGTTCTCGTGTGTGTGTGTGTGTGTGTGTGTTTCTACTTGTAGACAGAACTCAAAAACGAAAATTCGCTAAACAACCAAAGTTGGTATTTAAGTTTAATGTCTTTCAAGGATGTGACACTAAAATTTTGACGAAAATTCCTATGCCCCAAACTTCCATTTGTATAGAACATTTTTCAAAAATTTAGATTTCCTTGAAAATGGCTCGAACGATTTTGATTAAAATGCCATATGTTTGAGATATTTTTATGGCAAATGAAATGCATATCTTGAATTTTCTGGCTGTAGGCCATGAAGTCCTATTTACTCTGAATGACTTTTGCATAACTGGAAAACCGTAAGAGATAGACCAAATTTTACTGTACAAAAAATATACTTAATACATCTGTCAAAAGCAACATCACTTTTCATATGTTAACCGTGCAAACAGAACGGAATCTCAAAGCTTTAAAAGATTTGACTATCGCTCAAACATATAGGAATATGAGCTTGTAAGAATGGTTAATACAAAAGTAGAGAAAGTCATGTGAGTGTAACACATCACATTTTTATTCACTATTATGAATAGTAAGAATTGGGTTTGTTAGAAATTACAATTAGCTACATGGAACAAAGGGAAGGTTGCACCATTAAAGCCTTCTAGATAAATGTATAATAATTTCGTGAAGATACAATAAGTTAATTCCTTGCAGCCGGCTGGTCCGTGCAGCAATTCAGTTCTTTGCGCATTGCTTCCTAAATTGCTTTAAGCTCGCAGCGTGTTGCCGTAAGATGTACAAGGCGAGGTTAATACTTGCTCCGGGGTGGGAAACCCTCAGAGGGAGAAAATAACGAGAAACACGTGCTCGGCGATTTTTGAAATCATTACATTTCCTTGCTGTTTGCTTGCTCGTGTTCAGGAACCCACAGTGTAAAATCCTAAGGTCGGCATATCTGAATTTAGTTTCAATTTAACTATGCAAACCCTGGTTTAAAATCTCTGTTTCACTAATTCAGCAATTTCGTCTCACTGCATGTTCGTTTGTGTGTGTGTGTGTGTGTGTGTGTGTGTGTGTGTGTGTGTGTGTGTGTGTGTGTGTGTGTGTGTGTGTGTGTGTGTGCGCGCTTCTGTTATCAAAATACAGCTCTGATTTACTTCGGAGTTCTAATTCCTAAATACTCGACTCCACTTTGAACAGTTACGATGTATTTTAACCACATTATTTTCTCTACTCATTCTTCTAAAACCCTTCCTTTCCAAAGCTTATTTTTATCTGTAGTTCTTGCTAATATATGATATTGATAAATCTTTATTGCTCACTGCATTCAACCAAAAAATTCGATATCGATGTTCCGTGAATGAGTGTGCGTGTACGCGCGTGCATTGGTGTCTGCCAATAGCATAACTAAAAAACAAAAAGTCGCTAAAATGCCAAAGTTTGCATTTAATTTCAGTATTTTCCAAATATACGACATGAATAGTTTCAGAAAAGTAAAAAATTTTACTAAATCTTTGATATTCTCAAAATGGCTAACAATTTTGATTAACATACCTTTATTAAAATATCTACATTACCATCATATTATTATGTAGAATGTGAGGTCCTCTTCACTCAGAAGGAATTCAGTATAATCTTATATAAATTAATAAACGTTAAGCTATATACGAAAACATACCACAAAAATATGGATATCAATAATTTATTACCTGTTCGAATTATTCAACATTAAAAAAAATCGTATTGTTCAACAAGAACTTCTGTCAGTGAAATCCGATGAGGGTAGACGAGGTCGTTAAGGCACAGATTCGTGAATCTTCGGTACATCTGCTGAGGTAGTTTCCAGATTTAACTATGTCACAACTGGGAAGAGCCGGGGACCAAACACCATGAATATTGGTATATCTGTTTTTGATGCAAAAGGGTTTCATATTATCCATTTTACTATGCAATGCATTACATTTAAATGGTTTTCTCTACTCGCTTTTCTTTTACGCAACGCAATCACACTTCTTTATCTACTTCCACTTCTACAAACAATTCATTTAATTTTTACGTGTCCTCTGAAATAGAAATGCAACGTATTACATTCACACGTAGCGTAGTGCTTTCCCGAATATTATGTTTAGTTATATTCTTTCTTTTCCCTTCTTTATAGTATCTTAAGAGTTTTAAATAACTCTTTGTTAAAGTTTAAGTAATATCTTTTTAAATCTCTCCAAAGGAACTCAAGACTATTGGACAAGTGCAACCTAGGTCTAAATGTTGTAGGGATAAATCGTCAAACCACGGACAACGTCGGGTATTTCAGCTAGTAACAAAGAAACACAAGGTTATTGGACAAGTGCAACCTAAGTCTAAATGTTGTAGGGATAAATCGTCAAACCACGGACAACGTCGGGTATTTCAGCTAGTAACAAAGAAACACAAGGTTATCGGACAAGTGCAACCTAAGTCTAAATGTTGTAGGGATAAATCGTCAAACCACGGACAACGTCGGGTATTTCAGCTAGTAACAAAGAAACACAAGGTTATTGGACAAGTGCAACCTAAGTCTAAATGTTGTAGGGATAAATCGTCAAACCACGGACAACGTCGGGTATTTCAGCTAGTAACAAAGAAACACAAGGTTATTGGACAAGTGCAACCTAAGTCTAAATGTTGTAGGGATAAATCGTCAAACCACGGACAACGTCGGGTATTTCAGCTAGTAACAAAGAAACACAAGGTTATCGGACAAGTGCAACCTAAGTCTAAATGTTGTAGGGATAAATCGTCAAACCACGGACAACGTCGGGTATTTCAGCTAGTAACAAAGAAACACAAGGTTATTGGACAAGTGCAACCTAAGTCTAAATGTTGTAGGGATAAATCGTCAAACCACGGACAACGTCGGGTATTTCAGCTAGTAACAAAGAAACAGAAGGCTATTGTACAAGTGCAACCTAAGTCTAAATGTTGTAGGGATAAATCGTCAAACCACGGACAACGTCGGGTATTTCAGCTAGTAACAAAGAAACACAAGGCTATTGTACAAGTGCAACCTAAGTCTAAATGTTGTAGGGATAAATCATCAAACCACGGACAACGTGGGGTATTTCAGCTAGTAACAAAGAAACACAAGGCTATTGTACAAGTGCAACCTAAGTCTAAAAGTTGTAGGAGAACGTCGTGTATTTCACCTAGTAAATAAATAACTAAAAGGGACTAATGCGTGCAATGGGTCATGTATAAATATCGGGCCTATTTGGCAGCGAAAAGCTAACAGTTCATTTTGTGTCTAAGTGGAGAGGTGAATCAGAGCGAACAGTTGCCCCTTTGGTTTCGTTGCAGCCAATGACACGTGCGGTTGGGGGAGAATACCTCTTTCAAATGACTGACTTTACGCTTTGAGTCACTTCATGCGTATAAAACATTCTGTCGGTGAAAAACTCTATTGTTCATGCAGTTGATTGTGTCGGCAAGCTTAACAACAGGCACGCACTACCCCATTATTATGCTTCCTTCCCTCGCCTTGGCATTTCCAGGAATATCAAATATAATGTGAATCGGCATTTTAATGTGTCGGAGTGTCGTGTTTGACTCAGGCGTTCGGAGGAATTGTGGAAAAAATGTGTTATATTTACATAGCTTTTTCTAATCAGTGGTTCATTTGTATACGTATTTTTTAAATCATTGTTACACCACGCAAGGTGACTGCGTAGGCTAGCAGAGACTTCCACTAGAGAGGTCCTGAGTTCGATTCTAGTTGGGTAAGTGACATTGAGTTTGGTATTGCACGAATTAGAGCTGACGCAAGTGAAGCTTGCCAATCAGCAGGACGCAGCAGACTATTTTCATAAACGTAATCTTACGCTTGTTGCAGAGTGACAGTATCATTGCTGGTTCCAGTATCTAACAACGTCTCGAGGAGTGCATATCGCTGTAAATGGGTTAGGCAGAGTAGACAGTGGGACTGGCCGGTACAATGAGGGGAGTGAAAATGGCATGTGGTCTGCAATCGAGCGAGGTAACTTTATCCAAGTAATACCGAGTCTCACGCAGCTCTCGTTGGCAAGCTTTCGTTGCGTCACTTCTACAACGTGCATTCGCAATATATCGAGAAAAAATCTCTTATTTTCACTTAAGGTAGGTCTGAATTTGGAGAAGCTTCGTTCTGCCTCACATGATATGATAGATGCATAAAGGAAGAATGGGATATCACACCAATCATAGATTCAAATTCATTGTTACAATACAATAACATGTTTCTTATATCGCGCATATCTGCAAATTTTTTCCAGGACATTTTTAATTAGGCAGTAAGATATTCAGCTTTTGCAGAGTTCGATTACAAACTGAAGAGTCCTGGGGACTTCTATATCTGACACGGATGTGATATAGTTTTAGGGAAATCTTCAAAACTTACTTTAATGAATAGAAAAGGCTATATTAATTGTTCTAAAATCAGAAATTTTACTACAGTCATTGTACTACTATCAAATATATTTATTAAGTGAATAACTTATAGAATAACACTACAATAACCTGTAATTTTGAGGTGGTACGGCTCAGACTATCAACTCAACTTCATTTGCTGCCTCCGAGACCCAAAACCGAGGCCATCTTATCATACACTCATCACTGACACTGCCTTGCATGTATGTGCAATAGGGAAAACGTTTCAGTCCTTCATCCACTGCTGTGACGTAACGAAGGCTCCCCTGTATGTTCAGTGGAGAGCTATATAAACCACCTTTACACTGTAAACGCTTCTTTGTGTACTAAACCGTGACAAAATTCTTTTTATTTGTTATTTATTTTGTATGAGGTGCATGTTATTTACTTCTCTATGATGATTGCAAGCGTTTTGATCTCGCTAATGCTTCAATGCCAGGGATAAAGACGTTGTACATAACCGAAGTAACGTACTGTGACTTTGGGTCGTTCAACAATATACGGACGGGAAGAGACTGAGTGACCTTGGATACGGTGAGCGGCTGTGTCTGTACGTAACCGTAATAATGGCGGTAAAACACAAAAGAAAGCTCCAAGACTACAGGGCAACTGGCAATTGTGTGTATGTGATCGAACAGCGATAATACCAGCAAGGTCTAGAAGCTTCTAGTTAATTTCGCTGAGTCATCGTACCATGTGTGTATGGAGGGTTCTAGATTGTCTGTAGGAATCAAAGTTTACATTTTCGTATTTCGATCAGCAACTACGGTTTATAAATACTCTAATTCGTCGTGCAGACCAAACGATGATTATAATGAGTGAAAATGGTAAGGGTTTGTGGATAGACGAAATTAATTTCCCATATTTTTAGATGAGAAAATTTGGATTAAAATGTAGCAGATAGTTTGTGTAATATTTTTCTGTAGCCAACTGATGCATGTATAATTCGTAAAGTGTGTATGAACGGAAAAATTACACATATCTTCGACAGATAGTTGGTTATCCCATGTTATTAAATTTCCTATAAATGCATTTGCTGATCCGGCTAATGAAGCAATGTTTACATAATTTAATAACAAAATAATGATTTTCTCAGATAGTATGCAAACGTCGTCGCGTTGTTGACAGCTGTTGTGTGCTGTCGAAGGTCAGTGATGCTGTGTACTCAGAACACGTCATACTGACGTAGGGGATCAGTGTAGTGGCAAATGCTACGTCACCGAGGCGTGATGCAAAGAGCCACACTTGCGCACCCGCACCGTCTTGTGTCCTCCACTTCTCGAAGTCCGGGACCGGCTGTTTCCGTTATTCATCGGCTCATCTTGCTTTCTGTCTTTCTAGAAATGATTGCCGTTTCCTTGAAACTCAGGTTGTGTACCCTTTTCGTCCTGGTTGAATCATCCTGTCTTCTGTGCTTATCTCCATTTTAGTGATCTGTGTGTGGTTCTTACTTCTGTAATTTATACGGTCATTTATAGATACGAGTATATTTAAAATAAAAATATTTAAAATTTCTTGTCACATTTATTACCGTGTCACTTCTATTAGGAACTTCTGTCGTTGCGTTATCGTCTACGGTTTGTGATATATATGTTAGTATTGAAAGAATATGCCTCTCGAAAAAGTCTCTATTTATAGTTTATGAGATTTGTACAATAGAATAAAGGTAAGGCTAATGAATTTTTGCCAGGTTTACTATATTCTATTTATTCTTTTATGGGAGTTGTAAAATTATATGGTTTGCCCTAGACATATACGTATTCTCGACATGATTTATAGCTACTCCTCCAATTTTTATGCTGAATACTTTTTTTTAAGTTTCTCTACTACGTATAGTAAAGCAGAGGAAGTATTGTATTCCACCCAAAAATTCGATGTCGAGATTTCACCGGAAATATATTTTTGAGGTGCTTTAAATAAAAAAGAAACATTTTAGAAAAAGGTCCGTATATGTATGTGTATGTGTGTGTCCGTCTGTGGACACCATAACTCAAAAACGAAAAGTCGGTTACAAACCAAAGTAGGTATTTAAGTTTAATGTCTCTCAAGAATGCGAAGCGAAGATTTTGAAGAAAATTGCTCCATCCTAAACAACCATTTACATGAAAAATTTTTAGAACATTTTTATTTCCTTGAAAATCCTCTAACGATTTTGATTAAAATGACATATTTAAGACAAATTAAATGTATACTTTGAATTTAGTGGCTATAGCCATGTGGTCCTGGATGACTTTTGAATCACTGCTAAACCGTAAGAGATAGACGAAATCTTACTGTACCAAAAATGTCGATCTTGCTAAAACACAATTTATGTCCAGATAATTTTTTTGTACAGTGAACCATTTCGGAGATATTCCTTGTTATTTGTATGGTTTTGGAGAACTTATACTTCTGTCAAATGGAACATTGTGATTAATTTTTTATATATTAGCCGTGCAAAGAGAACGCAATTTGAAAGCTATCGCTCAAAGTCTACTGTATTCCCATATTCCCCTTGTACCTATAAGAAAATAAATAATAAGATAAGAATGGTTAGTATAAAAGTAGAGAAAGTCATGTTAGTGCAACACATCAGACTTTTTCAGTTTAATATCCTTTAACCTGGTATGTCATCGGACGATGAATGAAATGAGTGAAATGATGCTTAAATGAGACCGGGGTTCATAGAGCTTAAAGTTACCTGAGATATTTTGTCTTCTCAGGATAACCTCGGTAAAACTTTATTCGGATAACTCACACTAACAGAGATTAGCGCTAGGGACCTGTTGAATGCGAGACAGACACGCTACCACCACAACGGCCACAACGGGCCGCTTCATGTTTATTTGAATTTGAAAATAGTATCTAACGCATCTGCGAATCTTAGGTTTGACAATTTCTTCCTATTTCTGCCAATTGAGTAGTAGAAGGATTTTGTATAACAGTCATGTGAATAATTTCGGGGATAGCGGATCCTGCTGTTCGATGCCTCTCCGCAGTTTGTAGTGTGGGCCTTTCTTGTCAATTTTATTATGAATACAGAAGCGATCAATTCATCAATACGTCAGCACGCCGCCAATTACCCAGCCGCTACTTCAACTTCGTTAAATTTGGAACCAGGAAGTAACAGACCCAACTAGCTTTATGTAATAGTCATATAATATTTTTGCTAGGTTAATTACGTAAACAGCGAGAAGTGTATTTATTTTTCAAATAGCTTAAGCTCGGCTAGTTTCGTAATCAACACACGAAACCGAAAAATAAAAATCTGATATGTTGCACTCGCATGACTTTCTCTACTATTGTACTAACCATTCCTACAAACTCATTCCTATATCTTCTTCGTGTTAGTTGAGATAAACATTTGTACAAATTATCTTATTGCTTATTTCCTTGTAGGTACAAGGGAAATATGGGAATACAGTAGACTCTGAGGGACAGTCAAATCTTTTAAAGCTTTCAAATTCCGTTCCCTTTGCACGGTTAACATATAGAAAATGAATAACTATGTTCCATTTGACGAAAGTCAGTTTTCCAAACCTCACACATTTTTTGTACAGCAATCTATTATGGTTTACCAGTTAAGCAAAAGTCATCGAGAATAAATAGGACTTCAGCCAGAAAATTCAAAATATACATTTCATTTGTTATAAGAATATCTAAAACATAGAATTTTAATAAAAATCGTTAGAGCTATTTTCGAGAAAATAAAACTTTTCGAAAAAGGGTATTTTAGGGTGGAGCAATTTTCTTCCAAGTCCTTGTGTCGTATCTTTAAAAGATATTAATCTTGAATACCAAGTTTGGTTTTAAACCGACTTTTCTTTTTTGAGTTATGATGCCCACACTAAAAATCATTATTTTTGATTCGGGGGGGGGGGGGCCTCAAAACATATATTTCCGGTGAAAACTCGACATCGAATTTTTGGGTGGAATACAATACTTCCTCTACTTATTATACGTAGTAGAGAAAGTAAAACAAAAGCGTCGCAGGTCTAAATTTAAGATATCTCCCCGGCATTTGCCAGTTATGAGGACCGAGAGAAACATAAGAACACCCTATATCAGGAAGAATGGCTTTTTCCATAGTATATACACATGGACAAACACCGCTGCTGAAAGGTGTTGGCTTCGAAGTCCAATAATAATAACTTTGCTTCGAAAACTGCGTTTTTTTTTTTTTTTTTTTTTTTTTTTTTTTTTTTTTTTTTTTTTTTTGCAGGCAATATACACAGCGTGATTCCGAAAGTATGCGTTGGCAAACGTGATGGGTGTTGCATAAGCGTGTATTTTTCGTGTTACACTGCGTGCTTGTATGAAACATGGACTCTGATGTTTACAAACAAATGTAAAGATTAACGGACGATACGTCAACAAAATATGTTGTCTTTTTTGTGTGAGATTCAGCATCAACATGCGGTTCACAACTGTGAAACTGCATAACGAAGTATTTGACTGCAAAATCCTCGATACTATGCGTATAGATTCAAAAGCTTGACGAGTTTAAATGGAAATAATGAACTGTAGATTTAATTTGTAGTATTTGCTCTCGATCCTAACTCATTTCACCTAAACTAACCGTATTTGGGAAGTCGTGGGTTCGGTTCCCGATTCATAAGTTTTTCCTATCTCTCCATTTCGTTCCACCATCCTTTGCAGTGTTGGAAGTGTTGGCGATGGACGAGTTAGTGTTGCAGTGTGGCGGATATGCTCACTGTAACTGCTGTTCTCGATACGGATGGGTGGCCATGTAATTGCCAGGCCTGCCGCGAGGGGAGGGACAGGGCGCTGTAGAAACCCATGCGGTTGGCGACTGCTCGGCGAACCCTAGTTCAAGAAGAAGAATCTCTAGCACACGTTAGGGAACCTTACGTTGTTTCACTGCTCACCCGGGTTCCCTCACGTCCGTAGAACATCTTTATTCCATTCTTTCCTCCCAGGAGTCTGACATAATATCCAGCTTGGGCTCAGTGTGGAATCCCCTCTGTACATACTATACTCTGCCTCCTAAATTAAATATTACAACTACACATTTTCCTTAAGAAGTTTTACTAACAATCGCACTTGTCTACATTAGTAACGAAGTAATGAAACACTCAAAAATTGTTTCAAAAGTTGGCTATGCTGGTTGCAAATTCCGATAGAGGTAGGACTAGCGGGAAAGCGGTATTTTAATATATAATTATAACGACACGAGTTGACACACACACACACACACACACACACACACACACACACACACACACACACACACACACACACACACACACACACACACACACACACACACACACACAAAGCCTAAAGCTAATCTCGGTTTGAATCTGAAAACAACAGAACCCCGTGGGCACGATGTGGCTCGTGGGATGAACACTTAAGGTAGAACTAGCATTTATGGAAGTATTTTTAGACGTGGCGAATGGTCGATAGTTGCGTAGTGGCGTATAGTCGAGTTCATTTTTGTATTTATAAGACTCTAGGGGTCTATGGTTAGTGTCTCTCCGACTTCTGCGTAGTAAACTTCCGGAACAGTATGTGATTAAGGCAGTGCTAGCTCGAATTGTCAGCAGTGTCTTATTTATTTCAAGGAAGGAAACAGAGACGTTACCCCTACCATCAGTTTGCATGTTTCGCGCAGAGCCTAAGTCATTCGGCACGTTTAAAAATACCTCTGTACTGTAATTGTATTGACGAAATGTTCGCGAATATTCCTCTAGGCTAACGTAAAGGTATGTGAAATAGCTGTCATACTTCTACTGTCGAGCTAGACTCGATCCAGCCGAACAATGAACTCCGATGTCAACATTACACCGCAGTACAACTTTTGGTTGGAGTGAAAGTAGTCCTTTATTACAATGCATATATTTATGCTTATTCGATACATTAAAGAATGAACGCGGTAAATACCGACAATGATTCAACTTTCTAAGCCTTTAAATATTACCTTAAATATTTTATTTCTGTTTATTGTCACGACGGCCCGTTTCTGGCGCGGGAGACCCGGGCTGATCATTGGCTCTGGCGTGGAGATTCTTCTCCACTGGAGATCTGGTACTGAATGCAATCAGTCTCATGATGCCAATTGAATCCCCATCTTGAAGGAAATTAGCGTCCCAGAGTAGTGGCCTTATGGTCAGGGGAGTCAAAGCACTTACCGCCGCCAACCTCATCCCGCACTACTTCGTGATCTTGACTACGACTGGAGGATGCAGCGGTCGGCGATAAGGGCACCCTCCGTGTAGAGGAAACGCACTAGGGATTATATTATTTAGTGTCATGATGAAGTCAGTACTTCCAAGATAGCGTTGTTTATTACAATGAAGCAAATTTCGGAAGCCCACCCTCTTAATAAGGTACAGCCGGCTTCAAATGTTTTCCAAGTCACATGCTCCTAGCCAAGGGGAGAAGACAAGATGGCTTATCTCTTAGTTATACCAGGTGGTCTCAAAGGTCGACTTGCCAGCTCATACCTGGCTACAAGGGAGAGGGGTGTAATGTGTTTGTAGGTCCAAAGAGAATATCATAACATTTCTTGGCCGTAAGAAAGTAATCTCAGTGTAAACAAACCAACATTAACGTTATAAATCCAGAACGAACTCGCAGCGAGGATGGAAACTAAATATGCGCCATTAGAGTCGTCATATCACTCTATAACGAAATGAAATTTAAAGCGTTTAAATAATTTTAATATACCACGTGTTATAAGCCATTCACGGAGATACACGCTTGCGCGCTTTTACCATGACCTTGAGTGAGACGTAAATAACTGAACAAGATGGGCATTTCCTTAGTGCTGAGAGCAGTGATCGGCGGAGTGATACAGCCAGCAGTACTAATGTGCAGACCCATTTTAAGCCCGGAGGGACAATAGACGAGTTCTACTGTTAACAAAACGTTCTGGAAGCAAAGAAAATGTTTATGTTTTCAGTAACAAGCTCTGTAACAAACACGCGCTCAGGATTGCTGACGTCATGAACTGCTCGCATGCTACTAGTATCGATTATCGAAACCCTAAAGAGGTAGGTGCCCACACAAGATTCCTCTAGTTCACCATTTCCTCAACTGGGAGAAGATGCCCCGCCCTGACCGACAGTGAAGACTTGAACCATACTGACCGTTTCCATGGTAACCCAACAACGCCCGGGATTTGCACTTCGTTAATACACTTTTTATTGGGGACATTCAGCTCTACATCTCACCAGCGATCGAGAACGTATCATTCTATCATGTCGTTCCGCAGTTCGTTCTCTGTCCTAACCCTTAGTAAATGCACCAGAAAGCCATGTGTAAATTCACATCACTTTCACTACCCATCTTCTCATAAAAACCTACTAATGTTCCTAGCTATAGTAAGTAGAAAACTACTGTATTCCAACCAGAACTTCGATACCCGTTTTGAGGTCCTTGAATCCAAATAATAAACCTTGTTAGAAAGAGATCACACGTTCCTCTCACATTACTTTCTCTACTCTCTTACAATCACCTACTCCTCTATCTACTTCAATTAATCCAGGTAAAAATATGCAGAAATTATCTTATTACTACTTTTCTTGTAGGTACAATGGGAATATAAGAACACACTAGGCTTTAAGTGATTGTCAAATATTTTAAAGCTGGCCGCAAATTGACGGTTTTTGAAATTCCGTTCTCCTTGCATGCCCAAGAGATAAGAAAATGAATAATGAACTCGCATTTGAAAAAAGTATAGGTATTGGAAAATTTAGACAAATAACAAGAAATACCTCCGAAATGGTTAACTCCGCAAAAAAGTATTTAACATAAATTGCGAGGTTTAATAAGATCTACATTTTTAAATAATAATATGCAATAATAATATATAACGATTTTGATTAAAATGCCACATGTCTAAGATATTTGTATGACAAATGATTTGTATATTTTGAATTTTCTAACCATCGCCTATGTAGTCCGTTTACTTTTGATGACTTTTGCAGAACTGGTAAATCGTAAGAGATAGAACAAATCTTACTGTATACAAAAAATGTGGCTCTTGCTAAAACACACAATTCATGTCCATATGCATTTGTTCTGAAGTGAATCTTTTCGGAGATATTCCATGTTATGAATAAAAAAAAAAAAAAAAAAAAAAAAAAAAAAAAAAAAGAATGGGGAAATTAGAGATATCCTATGGTTACAAATCTGACGTTGCTAGATTTCCATGCATTTCTAACAGGAGAACAAAAAACCTACGAACCGGCTAAGCGGTGTTTTGCCTATCTGTGCCCTCGGCGTTCTTTGGTGTCTGCCGCTATCATAAAAAGGCGCGGATGAAACTACACATTTTAAAGACTACATTTAAAGGCTTTATTTACTAACTTTATTAAAAAAGATGCTGAAACTGTCCACCGTCGTTGTCCATACATTTTGGCACCTCTTTAGGAAACTATCCATCACTTGCCGTAGTTTACGTTGAGAAATGCTGGAAATTTCCTGGCGGATATTTTGTTTTAATTCTTCCAGGGCCTGTGGGTTTGTCCTGTACTCTTTATGATTTAAGTTACCCCAGAATTAGAAATCGCAAGGGGGTTAGTTTGTGGGACCAAAGGGGTTACAAATCTCTACTAATAATCTTGTCCTGAAAACACTTTCAATTGTTGCACAGTGTTGTTAGCAAAAGGCAAAATCATGCTCCCTGCCAAGCCGAAAAAAAATTGGCAATGTAACTCAAGCCTAATATTGGTTATGAAGTAACCCTTTATGGCGAAAAAATTGGTGTATGGTGCGTCATTAGCCAATTAAAGGTTTCTCACAGCTCAAATAAGCGATTTAAAAATGTTGTATGGTTTCATCCGCCCCTTTCTATGATAGCGGCAAACAGCAACGAGCTCCGAGGATGTGGACAGGCAAATCACCACGCAACCGGTTAGTAAGTTTTTTGTTCTCCCAGTATAATGCTACAAAGTTGTTTTGTAGTTATTTTGCTTTGGCGTGTCGTTTTCTGGAGTTGTTTTGTGTAGGTCAGTTACGTTTACTGCTGTAAAGAATATGAACAATGGAAAACTTGTACTATTAAAGGCCAGACATTCCACGTTAATGAACCGTCCAATTATTGTGTAATCTTCATTACGCATGCTGAGACTGCGAGTTTACGAGTTGCACGTGATACGATACAAGTCACATTTCACCCCTTCTACTCATCTTTCACTGCCAGAGGCACTGGTGATAATCTGAAGACCCGGTAACTAGAGCGAGCTGCAGAGGAAATTGTTTTATTTAATTTCCAATCTCATTAGAGGGAAAGTAATAGATAATAGAACCGTACTAATTTAACTGTCGTAGCAGCATTTACTGCTGCGTATATTTCACTGCGAATTGACTATAATAATTATAATTATAAAAAAATCTGATGTGTTGCACTCACATGACTATCTCTATTCTTGTACTAACCAATCTTACAAACTCTTATACCTCTATCCTCTTCCTGTTAGTTGAGATATTTGTAGAAATTATCTTATTGCTTATTTCCTTGTAGGTGCAAGGGGAATATGGGAATACAATAGGCTTTGTGCGAGAGTCAAATCTTTTAAAGCCTTCAAATTCCGTTCTCTTTGCACGGTTAATATAAAAAAATAAAAATAAAATAATGAACAACGATGAGAAACATAAGTTCTCCAAAACTCACACAAATAACAAAACATATCTCCAAAATGGTTCACTCTACAAGAAAATTTACGCAGATATAAATTGTGTGTTTTAGCAAGATCTACATTTTTGTGCAGTAAGATTTGGTCTATCTCTTACGCCTTACCAGTTATGCAAAAGTCATCCAGAGTAAATAGGAGTTCATGGGCTTCTGCTATAGCCAGAAAATTCAATACATAATTTCATTTGTCATAAAAGTATCCAAAACATGTGGCATTTTAATCAAACTTATTCAAAGTATTTTATTTTATGGACCTCGGATACAAAGGAACAAGGTATTATTCATGGAAATGGACTGTATGAGAAGAAGTTATAGAAAAACAAAATTGGACAACATTAGAAGTGAAGAAAGCAGGAAGTCCATAAGATTAGTACAATGATAAACAAAATGGAGTGTAAAATGCCTAAATGGTTTGGACACACCAAAAGGATGGACAGAGAAAAATGGCTTAGGAATATATTAGAGTGGATACCACAAGAAAGAAGAGCACGAGGGTGGCTAAAATGATGCTGAAAGGGTGAAGTAAATGAACCAATAAGGGTGAGAAACGTAGAAAAGATAAGCAAAAGTGGAAACTGAGAACGGAAAAGCGCTGTCAATCGTAGAAATCCGTGAAATAATAATAATAATAATAATAATAATAATAATAATAATAATAATAATAATAATAATAATAATAATAATAATGATAATGATGATGATGATGATAATGATGATGATAAATAAATAAAATTCTTCTCTTACGTATAAGTCAGAAGACTCAATCATTTAATGAGAATGTACAGGAAAATCATATTAATAAAATATAAATAGGTATAAAAGTAAAATATAAAATTATATTAATGTTAATATATTAACGGTTAATTGTTTTCAGATTTATCTCTTCCTTTTTGTTACGATAATATCATCACGTCTTCTGATTTACATTTACTGCTCCCGAACACCACCTAAAAGTAAATAAATCATTGGAAAATCTCATGTATTTACAAAATATCATATAACACAAAGCAGCCACAAAATCCCCACACGAGTAGATACGCTTACAAAACCTAAAATGCACCAAAAACTTCTTGGATTGGACTAAGAGTGTACGACGAAGGTCAATTTACATGTTTCAAATTATCTGTAGGATTATCTCTTGTTTACTGCTATTTTCAGTGTTTTAGCAAAGCGTGACATCATTATTGGTTCATCAATTTAGCACGCGAACACTTTTACTGTTAATAAAACACATTTTCATACATATGTAGTGTAAAAGAAATGAAACCTCAACTTGTAAACATACACACAGTCATAAATATACGGATACAACTACTATATTAACAGCTTTTAACATAATTAGAAGCTTAGACGTTTTTTCTGGTAAGTGCATTTGTCACATATCAGGAAACCATAATTTAAATATCCAGTAACAGATGACTCTACAATCCAAACAGGACCACGTGGAGTCTGTAGAAATGTACTTTTGTTTTTTATTCATCTGCACTGGATATGCAGGTTTCACTGATATTTAGAGAACCAGGTAACCCAAAATAGAAGCATTTTAGGAGAAAGATACAGCACCCTGTGTCTGTATATTTGCGTGTATTGAATTGTTGGGTGCAATGTAATACTTCCTCTATTTGCTGTTGAAGCAGATTCTTGTGTAAGCTCTCTGAAATCATTATATCTGATAATGATTTCTTGTTTAATAAACAAGATGGACAGATTAGACAATTTATGACATAATATATATGCTGTGAAGTAAAATAGATCAATTTAGAATATAATCCTCCAGTAAAACTGTTTGAAGTGTAATAATTTGAATTAAACTTTGTTGTAAGTTTGAACTGTTGTGTTTGGTCGTTGTTCAGGATTTCGGTTATCATTAACGACGTATTCCGCTGAAAATTATACATCGATCTGCACCGCGTCTAAGATTTACGTATAACCCTCCAACTGATGCTAAGCCGTGGCAAGATAAGCGCCGTTTATATCGATAATATGTACACAGTTGCATACATCGCCCTAACGTCTGGGACAGATCTACTGCTTGTTCAAGAAAGGTTTTACATTTCTAGGACCAACACCGTGGCACAACAGCCTATCCGGGCCAATGCCTACTGCTTGACCGCTGCATTCTCCGCTTCCACCCACCATAGGCGTCATAAGTGGGGTGTTGTACTGGAGGTGGGACGTGGTCAGCACTCCAGTCCCCCCGGCCAGTTATGCGTCTTCTCGATCAGACAGCAAGTATAAAATAAGGAGAATTGAAAAATCCTTCTACACTGTATAGTAGAGAAACCAACGGTCAGATATATGTACTCACATGACATTCTCTATTCGCTCTTGTACAAACCATTCTTAAAAACTATCTAATTCATATTACTCGAGATAGACAAACGGTTTTGTTACCTCTTTCCAGTAAGTATAAAGTGAATAGGAGAATGGAGTGAGCTTAAATGAGACTAAAATTTTATTAAGAGCTGCTCGGTATATGATGGCTTTGACGTTCCATTCTCTTTGCATGGCTAGGACGTAAGATGCCATTTGAGAAAAGTACAAGTAATAAAAATTCAAACCAACAAGAAATATCTGAAAAAAAATTCATTAAATGTATTTGGCAAAGCATGTGTTTTAACGAGATCTGCATTTTTAAGTAGTAACATTTTGTGTCTGTCTTACGGTTTACCAGTTATACCAGGCGTGGATAAAATCGGCTCAACTGGTTCACTCCCCTGAAACACGTCCTTCTTCATTCCACCTGCCATCCCTCCCCTTCACTGTTGTCCAGGTTCCGACACGCCTCATTCAATGGCGAGTGTGGCTGTTTCATGAAGAGTGGTAGACAGAATTTGTTGTAAGTTACAAAAACAGGAAAGTTTGCTGTTTAATATACGCATTTCAATTTGTAAATCTAAAGCGTTACAATATCAAACACAATTTTGATCAGAATCATTAATCAAACTGTGGTTATTTTACAGATATTTATTTACAATTTCCAAGGGTATTTTCTGAATCTTGTATTCGTAAACATATAAAAGAGACGATATAATTCCACTTTTTGGTGGTTTAGTTAGTTATTAGTTTATTTAACAAACTATTGTATTTCGTGTTTTGAATTTGAACATACACAATTTATGTCCAAATAAATTTTCTTGTGGAGTGAACCATTTTAGAAATATTCCTTGTTATTTGAGTTTTGGAGAACTTATACTTCTTTCAGAGGGTACACAATTGCGCCGTTGGCATTCTGATTTGCGAATGAACATCTAGTTCTATACAAATGCTTTTTCTGTAACTGTTTTTCCCTATTTCTGTTATATTGTTGGGACTATCGCTGGATGGCACCCCAATTACACGTTTCATGTGTATAGCTTAGCTCAACCATATTGTACCTAGTTGTACAGAAGAGTTTCCTTTAATTAAAAAAAAAAAAAAAAAAAAAAAAAAAAAAAAAAAAAAAGGTACACAGTTATTCATTTTTTTATGTAATAACGCTACAAAGAGAACGGAATTTGTAAGTTTTAAAAGATCTGATTATCGCTCAGAGCCATATTCCCATTACACGTGCAAGAAAACGAGCAATAAGATAATTTGTACAAACGTTTATCTCAACTAACACGAAGAAGATATAGGAATAAGGGTTTGTAAGAATGGTTAGTCCAAGAGCTAAGAAA
The DNA here is from genome assembly GCA_030765045.1 of Tenodera sinensis. Taxonomy (NCBI): domain Eukaryota; kingdom Metazoa; phylum Arthropoda; class Insecta; order Mantodea; family Mantidae; genus Tenodera; species Tenodera sinensis. The sequence continues at coordinate 23,947,850 of CM060969.1, read as the reverse complement.
GTCATGTGAGTGTAACACATCAAATGCTTTCTGGTAGTCATACAAGAGAAAGAAATTTCAAAACCATCACAGAACGACCAACTCTTAAAATATACGACTGTTGTTTAAATCCTACTCTATTCAACGAAATGTGTAATAAAGGTATCTATACAAAGGTTTATTTCGATTAAATGAAGTAAATAAAAGCATAAGAATACACAGTTTGTTGATCATGGGTAGAGAATGTCATATGAGTGAAAAATATCAGAGTAGCATAAGTTAATTTGTATATTTTGTGTTACATAAAATAAAAGACAAAAATTAAAGCAGTCTTACTAGATTATTTAGATCATTAGACTTGCACCACTACCATAAGATAGAATAGTAAAATAGAGCTTGATTTTCTTGTAATGAAAGTGGCTATTCCAGAATAATTTATTCACAAGTATTTCTCTACGTCCCACTTGCATAGATAATATAAACAAATTATAAATTGTCTTTGCCAAGAAATGTTCTCTATCTTTCAGGAAGTTAGGAAACCAGTTAATATAATTTATTTCCAGAATAATTAGAAGCTAAATATATTATGTAGAACTACTCAAATAACGAACGTTTTATTCATTATCTATTCATGGTTACATCTACTTACAGGACTTAACATCTCGTTTGAAACTTTATAATTGAATTTTGTAGCACAGAAAGTTTGCTTAATCTTATTTTAACTTTCTCTTCACTTTTATCATTTTATTTTTACTTTCTCGTGTGTAATAGTTGGTAGGTAGAGAAGTTTTCGCAATCCATCTAAAAAGTCGATATTCAGCGTCACCGAAATACATGTTCTCAATACTCTGATTTTAGAAAAAGTTCTGTAGTGTGTGTATCTATGTGTATCAGTTTTGGTCTACATGTGTGTGTTTGTGTGAACAGCATAACTTAAAAAAGGTCAAATGAACGCCGAATTTCGTATTTAGATGAACTGCCGTCCAAAAATCTGATGCGTTACACTCACATGACGTTCTCTACTCTTGCATTATTCTTACATACTCTTGTTCCTATATCTTCTTCGTGTTAGTTGGCAAACATTTTCAGAAATTATCTTATTGCCTTGTAGGTACAAGGGGAATATGGGAATACAGTAGACTTAGAACTAGTCAAATATTTTAAACTTTCAAATTTCGTTCCTTTGCACGGATAACAAAAAGTGAGCAACGATGTTCCATTTCAGAAACGTTTTTTTCCCAAAACTCACAGAAATAACAAGGAATATCTCCGAAATAGTTCACTCTTTAAAAAAAAATTATTTGGACATAAATTGGGTGTTTTAGCAAGATCTACTTTTCTGTACAGTAAGATTTGGTCTATCTCTTACGGTTTACCAGTTATGCAAAATTTATCCGGAGTAAATACGACTACAGGGGCTATAGTCATAAAATTCAAGATATACATTTCATTTGTCATAAAAATATGTCAAACATATGACATTTTAATCAAAATCATTAGAGTCATTTTTAAAACAATCAAAATATTTGAAAAATTCTCTATGTAAAGGGTAGTTTAGGGTGCACCAATTTTCTTAAAAATCTCCGTGTCGCATCCTTGAAAGACATTAAATTTGAATACCAACTTTGGTTTTAAACCTACTTTTCGTTTTTGAATTATGCTGTCCACAGGCTGACAGACACACGCACGGAACTTTTTCTAAAAATGCTTTTTTTGGATTCAGGGGATCTCAAAACATATATTTCCGGTGAAATCTCAACATAGAATTTTTGGGTGGAATACAATACTTCCCCTACTTACCAGTAGAGAAAGTAAAAATATAAGGCAAATGTTGAATATTCTGGAAAATAGTTGAAGTATTCTTCATTACGAAGTATTTTCTTTCTTTGATCAGCGTCTTTCAACCTGAGGATAAATAAAATGGGTGAAATAATGTTCAAATGCGTCCAAGATCCATAAAGCTTAAAGTTATCCGAAATTTAGCTTCTTAGGGAAACAGAAAAACACCACGACAGTCGAACTCTGTATCTCTTGAATAAGAGGCAGAGAGATTAATTATTGCTGTTAATGAAATATTGGAAACGATACTAATAATGCAAGCGATGAAATGCATTAATCAAGCAATTGCTTAAATTAAAAAACGTTTTATACAGGCTTTAGTGGAGAGTATATTTTCATTGGAAGAAAGTAAAGGAATAAAGGAGACTAAAATGAATATAATTACATCAATAGAATAAAGTATTTATTTTATTGACGACAAAATATTATTTATTCAAATAAAGCTTTCTTTACAATTATTTTTACCATTAATTTTGGCTTAATTTATTACACAGAGGCGAACTTTTTGTAATTTTGTTTGTCTGCTAACCATAAGAGATAGACAATAACTTAGAACAGAGAAACACAGTTTATTGCCAATACATTTTTGTGTAGCATTAATTATTCATGAGGTAACCGTTGTTAGAGGTTTGAATTGGCAATAAGTTGTAATTTACTTAAATTAATGTTGTTTCTAGCGATGTTATAGAAAGGCCGCATACAGCCAGCGCATTTCCTCTAAACTCCTTTCTACCTTTAACACGTAACGAGTCCATTTTTAGGAAGATTTATCTGGATCAATATAAGGTGAGCACAAAAATAAACTTACGTGACACTGTTTTGTAGAAGCTTTACAAAAATAAAGAATAGTAGGAAGAGAAAGTCACGTGAATGTAACCCGTCAGAAGTTCTTTTTCTTTGTGGCAAAGGCAGCTCTCTCGTTAAACTCAGACGAAAAATCAGTATAGACAAGTTTAAACAAAACGAGAGCTAGAAGGGAAAACTCACCTTGACTTAAGCCAATTGCTGATGTTTATCTGGAGAAAGTGGCCCCTAGAAGTTAAAATTAAAAGCTGTAACAAAGAACCAATAAAAAGTCATTGACTGTGCGAATCTTAAATGTGGCAGGCCCTATTCACTACAGTATGGCATTCCGTCCAAAAATTCTATAAAGAGATATCACTAAATACAGAAATTTTGATGTTGCCTTAATAAACTAATCACAAAAATCTGATGTGTTACTCACATGACTTTCTCTACTCTTGTACTAACCGTTCTTACAAACCCTTATTTCTATATCTTCATATTAGTTGAGAAAAACATTTGCAGAAATTGTATTATTGCTTATTTCCTTGTAGGTACAAGGGGAATATGGGAATACAGTAGGCTTTGTGCGATAATCAAATCTTCTAAGGCTTAGAGATTCTGCTCTCTTTGCACGGATAAGATATAAAAATGAATAACGATCTTCCACTTGAAAGTTGAAGTATTCCTAAAAATTTGATTTGTACATAAATTGTGTTTTAGCAAGAGCTACATTTTTCGTAGAGTAACATTTCGTCCATCTCTTACGATTAGCCAGTTATTCAAAGTCATCCAGAGTAAAGAGGACTACAAGGGCTATAGCCAGAAAATTCATGATATACATTTCATTTGTCATACAAATATCTCAAATATATAGCATTTTAATCAAAATCGTTAGAGCCATTTTCAAGAAAATAAAATTCTCGAAAAATTTGCCATGTAAAGGGTAGCTTAGGGTGAAGCAATTTTCTTCAAAATGTTCATTTCGTATCTTTGAAAGACATTAAACTTAATTACCAACTTTGGTTTTTAACTGACTTTTCGTTTTTGAGTTATGCTGTCCACAGTGACAGACACAGACACACAAAGACACACACACACACACGGTATATATTCTAAAAATATGTTGTTTTTTTTTTATTCAAGAGCCATCAAAACATATTTGCGGCGAAATCTCGACATCGAATTTTTGGGTGGAATAAACATTCATAATGAAAAACCAAGTGAATGTAACACTTCACAGATTTACTTTCTCGGCCACGTAAAATGTACGTGGTAGATGGGGAAAAGTGTTGTGCTCCACCAAAAGATTTTTGTATCGAAATACATGTTTTGAAGGTCTCTGAATTAAAAAGCCTCTTTGTGTGTGTGTGTCTGAACAGTGCAACTCGAAAACGAAAGACCAGTAAATAACCAAACATAGTATTTAAATTCACATCAACACAAAGGTTTTTTTCAGTAGCACCTCGAGGGGGTTTTATATGGCCATTATTTTGCGAGTGTGGAGCACGTAAAAATGAAAACCACGAATGCTATCTGTTTGGAGTATTCCGCAAAATAATTCATTTATTTAATATAGTTTAATGTTAATAGGGATTTAAAAGTAAACAACTTGCAACTTATATTAACATTCAAACATTTCGAATAACATTTACTTTCACAGTTGGCAGTACAATTAATCCAGTAGGCTGTTCGATGTCGAGATTTCGCCAGAAATACGTTTTCAGGCCCCCTGAATCAAAAAAATAAAAAAACATTTTTAGAAAATGGGTTGTGGGTGCGGGTGCGTGTGCACGCGCGCGTGTGTATGTGTGTGTGTGTGTGTGTGTGTGTCAGTCTGTGGACAGCATAACTCAAAAACGCAAAGTCGGTTAAAAACCAAAGTTAGTATTTAGGCTTAATGTTTTCCATGGATGCGAAAGGAACATTTTGAAGAAAATTGCTTCACCCAAAACTACTTTACAGGGAAAATTTTTCGAAAACTTTGATTTTCTTCAAAATGGCTCTAATGATTTTGATTATGTCATATATCTGAGATATTTTAATGAAAAATGAAATTTATATTTTCAATTTTCTGGCCGTAGCTTATGTAGTCCTATTTACTCTGGGTGATTTTGAATAACTCGTAAACCGTAAGACATAGACCAAATCTTACTCTACAAAAAATGTACATTTTGCTAAAATGCAGTTCATCTACGAATAAATGTTTTTGTACAGTGAATCATTTAAGAGATATTCCTTGTTATTTGTGTAGGTTAAATATGCAGTGCATAGGGAAGTTTGCAATAGTGATGCACAGCTGCAGAACAAACAGGTCAAGATAAAGTTGACATTGCCAGTTGGATTGATTAGTAGAACACAAGTGACTGAGTGACCAGAAACCGGTGTGTGAAATTTCTCGATTCCACTTTCGTGAGCTCAAGGTGCCCAGGGCACGCAGTAGTTATGAAACAGGCGACTGTGTATTTCCGCAAACAATTTTCCTAAACTTCAATGAGAAGCAGGTACCTTACCTTACCTTTCCAAACGTTGTGGTAGGGGTGTGTGTGTGGGTATATAAGCCAGGACCACCACCCAGAAGACAGCGAGTTAGTTCACCAACTGCTCTGGTGCACTTGTACCCAAAACAACATGAAGCTTCTTGTAAGTACTTTCAACTTTTCTTATTAAACGCAAAATCACTGTAATTAATTCCAAACTTTACAACAGTCTCAACCTCTTTAGATCTCCCATTTTATTTGCTAAACTTTACCTTTAGATTAACTAAAGAACTAATGCATCCAACTTTACTCTTAAATTACCGTGTTTGTGCTATAAAAATCACATTGCTTTTTATATCCTATCATTTGCTATTGTTAAGAAAAATTAGTTTTCCATTTAGTTCATTTTAATTGAGGTATAAAAAGTCAATAGAGACAAATGCTTCACATCTGAACGGTATATGCTGTATCTAAAATTCCGAGAAACAACTGCACATCAGTAGGACATTTAAGAGGGTTTAAATTAATGAACAATTAGAACCATTTATAGGGTATAGTTCGGAAATAGCTCATGCCACAGAAAAGTGATCGGAAATAAATTTTAAACGGTCTACAGTTTTGTGCAATACCTTTTAGCCTACCACATAGGCATACTCATTACACAAGATTATACAATTTTTTTTTTTTTTTTTTTTTTTTGTCCAAATGAAGAAAAGTTCATAGGCTACTCTCTTAAAATTCATGCATTTTATTTTCATAAAATATATTTAATGTACAGCATCTTAATCATAGTCCTTAGAGCAATTTTTGACAAAATAAAAAGTTTCGAAAAATTTTTCTTGAAATTGGTAATTGTAATGGGGGGTATTTTCTTGAAAATGTTTGTGTCATATCTTTGGTAGATATTGGACTTAAATGCAAGCTTGGTATATACCCCACTTTCTTTTTTGGGGTTATGTCATTTACAGATATACATCAATTGATTTATTCAAAAACTGTTTTTTCTTTATGGAGAGTGTCTCAAAACGTGTACTTCTAGTGAAAACTAGGTGCCGAATTTTCGGCTGTAGGAAATATCTTTTCTACTTACTAGGTATATCCGTTACAAAGAAAGTAATTAGTAAAAGTAACATTTCTGGAATGTTGACCAGGAACATTTGTTCCTGATTTAGTACTCCAAAAATATGACACTAAGGCAACAAATATCTTGGGTATAGATAATGCTATTAGTAAATACGGCATAAATTGAGTAGTATGAAGATATATACATTTTGTCATGTAGTAAGTCTTTGTTTATCTCCTAATGTTTACCAGTTATACAAAATTGTACACAGTTCATTTGGAATTTTGATGACATTCACACAAAATTCCAAACACGCACTTAATCATTCATTGATACGTTTTAACCATATGATATTTTATAAAAATCATTAAATCTGTTAATTGCTACACCAAAAATAGCCAGTTCACATAGAGTGTGGTTTGGGTGGTCACCATCTTTGAAATATGCTGAACGTAACTAGTAAGATAGGTATTTATAAGAACGCAGAGTAGATCTCTGTCCGTCTCTCTCTCCATACAGAATTTTTGGGTGGAATGGAATATTTTCTTTGCTGCCTCTACGATTAACTGCTCAGCGCTGCGGTTTCTAAATTCAGAAGCCCTGGGTTCGACTACCGGCTGAGGTAGGGGGACATTTATTTAAGCACAATAATTTCATAGCCACTACAAAGTCCTGAAATATAATGTGTAAATGAACATGAGTGTGTTTTAAAACCAACTAAAGAAACATTACAAGTCAGCGAACTAATGCACTCCGAGTTGTTTCTCAAATTGGATCATCTATATGTACCCAAGAGAGTTGAAGGGGTGAATGCGAAGATTCAAAATTTATTTTAGTGTAATTATGTTAAATATTACTTGATCATTCCGACCGAGATTATTCCGTAATCAAAGGGCACTTATATACTATGAACAATTTGCAGAACTTTACTTTCATGTTTTACATTCCATGCTTTCATATCTGGCGATTTTCATCCGTTTTTAGGAATGGAGAAGCTGTACGAAATTATGCTTATGAGGGGTGAATGGGAAGATGTATCATAAAAGTTCTCTAGATCAGTGAGGCCAAAACAGGAAACTAGGTTTACCCCATTTACCCATCACCCATAACTCACGGTGGTAGAGGGACAAAGTTGGACAGTATCATTGCGGGTCACAAAATGGCATTCCTGCGTTAACTTCACAAATAACTGAGAGGGACACATGCAATTAATTCCTTATTCGAGTTTAAACCTTACCCGTCCAACGTCGGATATAAATGAGAGATTTTATTTCTGATCTGTTAGTTTGTAAGGTTTATATAATACATTTGCATGACACATGGGGTATGTATTGTTGCAGGTGATAGCTGTGTTGGCGGCGGTCTTGTTGGGCCTGGTCGAGAGTGGGGTGCTCGTTAAGCGTGGCTTTGAACATCAACAAGAGTACTATCCCCAGCATGAACATGGCCACTACAATGAACACCAACACAAGCAGGAACACAAGGAGCATCATGGACATGAACACTGGCAAGAACACGACCACAAGCATAAGGAGGAGCATAAGGAACATCATGAACATGACCACTGGCAAGAACACGGCCACAAACACAAGGAAGAACACAAGCACCATCATGAGACTGAACACCATCACGAACACGTCAACCATCACAAACACAAACACGTGAACCATCATGACCATCACCACGTCAACTACCACAAGCATGTCCACGACAACATCCACGAACACATCCATAAGCACAAGCACGAACACAAACACGAGGCCGAGCACGAACACCACCACAAGAACGAGCATAAGCACGATCATGAACACAAACATCATGAGAATCACTGGGAACAGCACGGACATGACCACAAGCACGAACACAAGGAGAATCATCACGAACAGCACGGTCACGAACACAAGCATGAGCACAAGCACGATCACTGGGAACAGCACGGTCACCATCATCAGCACGAGCACAAGGAAGAACACAAGGAGAATCACCATCACCAGCACAAGCAGCAACACAAACATGATCACTGGGAACAGCATGGACACCATCACCAGCATGGTCATCATGAGGAACACAAGCACGAGCATAAGCATGGACACTGGGAACAGCATGGCCACAAGCATCACCACGCCGAGCACCATGGCCATGGACATCAGCATGCTGGACATCATCTCTACTATGCTCTCTAGACACACAAACGGGTCCTTCTCATCTCATAGGGTTACTGTTATTCAAGTTATTGTTACTTTTTTATACTTTTTGTAATAAAGAACATATTTTCTTATAATTTTGTCTCATTTATTATACAGACTTACATCCCTTCAATATTATAAAACTTCAAAACTTTAGAATGATATAACCTATCTCACCTTCCTCTGTGGACCCATAATGACACAATACAAGAATATTTCATCCACTGTTGAAGCCCTTCATCTTTCTGTATTGATCAATGGTGATACAGTTCAAGAAAATTTCATAAAATGGTGACACCTCACGTTCCTATAGAGACCAAAGTAATCGACTTCAAGAACATTTCATACAGTGTTGAGAGCTATCTCACCTAACTATATTGATCAATATTGATATAACTCAAGAATATTTCAGACCTATCTCACCTTCCTATATTGATCAATATGGATATAACTTAATACTTCACATAATGTTGAGAGCTATCTCTCCCACCTATATTGATCAATATTGATATAACTACAAAATATTTCAGACCTTCCTATACTGATCAATATTGATATAACTCAATATTTCAGATAATGTTGAGAACTCTCTCACCTTCCTATATTAATCTATATTGATACAATTCAAGGAGACTTTCAATGTTGAGGGTACCTCACCATAGTGACTGAAATCAGAAATTCATATACATAAACCCGCGCGTGGACATTTTTTGAACAGCCTTTTACTGTCTCTACTCTGCCTTTACAGCAAATAGGGGAAGTATTGTATTCTACCCAAAAATCTGATGCAAAAATACAATGGAAACAGACGTTTTAAGAGTCCCTGAGTCTAAAAATATGTTTTAAAAAACGGTGCATGTGTGCGTAACGACATCACTCAAAACCAAAAAGTTGATTAAATACAAAACTTGTGTTTATCTTCCAAAGATGCGGCTTGAAAACTGTTTCCCTGCACAGAAAGTTCTGCGTGTTCAAATTATAAATGCTGAAATAATTAATTTGTTATTGCCATGTTAAATAATGACTTACAAAAATGAGTGAACCACGCAGACCAGAGCAGAAAGGAGCTCCACTTGTTGGGAAGGAAAGTGTGCCAAATTTTTGTTGAAATTTTTGGGAATGCTGTTTTAAATTTCGTGAATTCTTCCATCTCGAGAGTTGAAAAGTGACAGAAGTGACTTAAAACCGTGGTTTTCAGTATATCTGTAGCTAATTGTTGCAATACGTTCCACACCTTTACGCTCTCGGTCATGGTGGTGCTCGAGTTTTTTCTGTCAATCGCATACAATATAGTTTAATATATGCTTTTCATCCCAAACTTGACCTCGAAAGAATGTATGTTCTACTGAGCCTTCTCCATTACAGTACGAGCATGTAATGATATCAGTATTCGCCATTTGAACCTCCCATGGCCAGTCAATATCTGCGCCAGGAAGTAGTGAACTTGAGACCATGTTTACACGCAGGCACAATCTCATCTCTGGAAAGATAAGTAATGCCACGAGTGGTTGTCAAATTTATCTAAGAATTTGACTATCACCAGTTGCATTTATTAAGACTATTTCACGAATTAAGGGATACTATAGCCTATGAAATGTTATTTAAATGTTGTTTGGTAATTACCAACCTCTAAAAATACATAAATCTGCGTCCTAAAAGACACTCATATTTATGCTCCAATCTTTTAAGATGTTGGTAATGTCAGGAGTTGTAGTATCTGATGTTACTCTATAATTTCATTCACTACAAAGTTTTTCAACCTGATTCCAAATATATTTCCTGTTGTATTCTGTGTTCTGAGGTCTCTCTGTTCGAATTATTCCATCTATTTCAGCATTAGATGCTTCACCAAAGCGAGAATCAGCCATTTTTGACACTTAAATAGAGGCTCTGTTGCGTCAAAGTGCGTAAGCTGTTGCAGCACAGTGCAGCTAGATTCTCTAACCTGATTAGAACGTAAGAAAAGTAGAAAATTAAAATTTCAATTCAAGAGATGATAATACAATCTGATAATATTTTCAATAAACAAGATGCGAATTTAAGTAGGTACGAAATCACGAAAAAATTTAAATTGTATAAATATAACATAAAATATATTCATTGTTGTGCGGCTTATTCAGCACTGCCAACGCAGGAAAAGGAAACCCAAGAATTATATGCATTTCGATTTTCTCTTATTATAACAGAAAACAAATGTATAATTGTTATGTGCAAATAACCTTTTGTCTGGCAGAAATACATCACTTATTAAAAGAACAATTGTAAAACCAGTAGTCAAATTAAAATGGAGTGTTATTTTGATTGTTAATCGATTTTTACCCGTGGTAAATTGTTTTCAGCGATTTATGGGATACAGTAGGTGACACTGACTAAACAAACGAATGACGAGGTAATAATTCGTATATCATTAAGCTTCTATGTCTTACGTATCTCAACTAATGCGCCATGGTTTGTCAGAAACAATGAACTACACAGAGAAACTGGAATCAGTAGCATTCAGCAGTCAATTTCTTCACAAGCCGAACAGTTTTACAGCAATCTAAAGAACGTTCCTGGATTTATTCACTACTCTCTTGGCAGAAAATCCAGCTTTCCAACCCGCATCAAGAGTCGTCTACAGCTGGGCCAGTTATCACAGCAGGACCTGATTTAATTTCAACTAATACTGTCAGTGAGGGGCCCAATGGGGCTTACCTCATTTCAATGTTACCTATTATATTTTATTTATTGTTATGTGTATTTCAACAATGATCTGTAGAGCGCACATGCGCTGATCGATCAATAAATCATTTAAAAAAAAAGCATCTATGTATTAGTTCATTGTAGTACATTGTAGTAGCTTAGCCCTATTTTGCTTGCCATTCAATAATGTCATCTCTTACTTTTTTTACTCTCGCTCGAATGGTATACATTTAAGATATTAATAAAGGTGTTTCCTCCACTAATAAAAATACTGGAACGTCCCATGCTATTACTTTTAGTGACTATTTGAAACGGTAAAAGCACAACTCATTCTTAATAATACTTTCTTTTGAACTCTCTCCATCTCTTTTGCCTAAGTATTGCCTTTTCCACTAAGTATAGTAAAGTAGAGGTACTGTATTCCACCCAAAAATTCGATGTCGAAATTTCACCAGAAATGTATGTTTTGAGGCTCCCTGAAACCCCAAAAAAAGCATTTTTAGAAAAAGGTAGGTGCGTGTGTCTGTGTGTCTGTCTGTGTCTGTCCGTGTGTGTGCGAGTGTGTGTGTGTTAGTATTTAAGTTTAATGTCTTTCAAGGATGCCACACTAAGTTTTTGAAGAAAATTCCTCCACCCTAAACTACCCTTTACACAAAACATTTTTCGAACATTTTTATTTTCTTGAAAATGGCTTGAACGATTTTGATTAAAATGATATGTTTAAGGTATTTTTATGACAAAATATGAAATGTATGTCTTGAATTTTCTAACTATAGCCCATGAAGCCCTATTTACTCTGGATGGCTTTTGCTTAAGTGGTAAACCATAAGAGATAGACCAAACCTTACTTTACAAAAAATGTAGATCTTGCTAAAACAAACAATTTATGTGCGAATAAACTTTTTTGTAGAGTGAACCGTTTCGGAGATAATCCTTGTTATTTGTGTAAGTTTTGGAGAACCTATACTTCTGTCAAATGGAACATCTTTATTCATTTTTATATGTTAATCGTGCAAAGAGAACGGAATTTGAAAGCTTCAAAACATTTGACTATTGCTCAAAGCTTACTGCATTCCCATATTCACCTTGTAACTACAAGGAACTAAGCAATAAGATAATTTGTGTAAATGTTTACCTCAACTAACCTGAAGAAGATATAGGAAAAAGAGTTTATAAAAATGGTTAGTACAAGAGTAGAGAAGGTCATGTGAGTGCAACATATCATGTTTAAAATTATATTTGTATTTATACCCCTGAGTGTGAAGCTTACTGTTATAGTTATTCGGTTCCCCTCTCTGCAGTATCAATACATGCAGCGTGCACACAGTGCAAGCAAAAGGATATTTCTCCCAGTTCTATTTATTACTACATGAAATTCACACTCTCAACCCAGACATAGGATGGACATAGACATAACTTGTACGTTCTAACGAAATCTACATTTTAATACAGTAAGATTTTGTCTATCTCTTACGGTTTACCAGTTATGCAAATGTCATCAAGACTAAACAGCACTACACAGGTTATAGCCATACGATTCAAAATATACATGTCATTTGTCATAAAAATGCGTTAAACATATAGCATTTTAATGAAAATGGTTAGAACCATTGTTGAGAAAATTAGAATTTTCGAAAAATGTTCTATATAAAGAGTAGTTTAGGTTTGAGGAATTTTCTTAGAAATCTTCGTGTTGCATCCTTAAAAGACATTAAACTTAAATACCAACTTTAGTTTTTAGCCGAGTTTTCGTTTTTAAGTTGTGCTGTTCACACACTGACACGCCAACACACACACGTACAGTCCCTTCCAAATGTTTCTGACGCACGCGGGAATCACCATGGAGACGGAAGGGATAAATGTTATCGAGTAGTCTGTCCAGGCCAGAGCCGTCTCAAGTGGTTTTCCTGTCTCATGAATGTGATAGCTATAATGCTAATGTTTTCCTAGAAACTATCATGGCGACTGGCTTCTTTGTGACTGTGTTGTAAAACAGCGAAGATTATTAATTGGGTTCTAGATGACTGAAGATGCGAATGTGACATAAATGTGTCTGCAAAAATATTTTCGGGAGTAAGGGCACAATAAACAGTACATATTATTATTATAAACGATGTCTTACACGATATTAGGTAACGTTCACACGCACGTGCGCACGCACTCACACACACACACGTACACACACACAAAAACACACACACACACACACTTATGTTTTGCAATAAAGTTATTGGTGTTACCTAATTTCACATGTTTATGATCATCATAATTCTAGAAATAGTGCAGTGTTATACTTATAACATTATTATTATTATTATTATTATTATTATTATTATTATTATTATTATTATTATTATTATTATTATTATTATTATTATTATTATTATTATTATTATTATTATTATTATTATTATTATTATTATTATTATTATTATTATTATTATTATTATTATTATTATTATTATTATTATTATTATTATTATTATTATTATTATTATTATTATTATTATTATTAATCAGCAGCAGCGAAAAATTGATTATATTCATTATCTTTTTTTATTACATTTGTTTAAAATGTTTCTAAAACAAGAGCACTGCCACAAAATGTCTACATTAATTAGTTTAAACATTTGGGGAATGAATGCCCAGATTTCTTTTGTTTAGACAGAATAATTAGGTATAGAACAAACAAATTCGTTTGTTGTTTCCTCAACAGGAACTACCCACTTGCCTCACCCTAGCTTAGACAGCTAAATGCATAAATAAACACGTGCAATAACCCGCCCCCAAGACATGCTCAACTATCTATAAACAGATTCACCTTCCATTTCCTCTCAAAACCTCTCACCCATCGGAAAACATTTGGAGCCGGCTCCACACGGGCCTTTTTTGTTTCTAAGATTTTTTTATTCATGGGGCCTCAAAACATATATTTCCGGTGAAATTTCGACATGTTAATTTTTGTGTCAACACAATGCTTTCCCTATTTGCTACACATAGAAGAGAAAGTAAAAATGTGTCCATCCTTCAGCCGAGATTTGAACCCGGAACCTCTGGATTTGAAGGTGGCATGCTAATTAAAGGATTACAAAGGCAGCCACAAATGCCTTTCTCTATCACTTCAGTCTCCTGTAATCCCGTAGGTAATAAAACTTATGTGCACACGTTATCTCAACATAAAGAGGTAGAAAAATAAAGTCTCGTAAGAAAATAGAGAATGTTGCATATCACAGTATTACTTTCTCTGCCGTGTAGAATGTACATAGCAGTTGGAGAAACTATCCCACCCTAAAAATTCATACCAGACGTCTTTAGAAGTACGTGTTTTAAGACACATGAATAAATACAACACATTTTAGAAAAATCCGATGAGTTGCACTCACATGACTTTCTCTACTCTTGTACTAACCATTCTTACAAACTCTTATTCCTATATCTTCTTCATGTTAGTTGAAACAAACATTTGTACAAATTATCTTATTGCTTATTTCCTTGTAGGTACAAGGGGAATATAGAATACAGTAGACTTACGTGTGAGTTTGTATCTATCTGTGGTATTTTTGTGTGTCTTTGAGTGTGTGTGAGATTGTGTTTGTGTGTAAAGTATGTGTTTTTGTTTGTGTGTGTGCGCATATATATTTTTGTTTGTGTGCATTTTCGTGTTTGCATATTTGTGTTTGTGTGCATGTTTGTGTTTCTGTGTGAGTGTATTTTTGTATGTTGTGACTGCGTGGTTGTGTATGAGTGTTTGAGTGTGTGTTTGTGTGTGTATGTGTGTATATGATTGTGTTTGTGTGCATGTATGTGCGTGTGTGTATACATGTATGTCTCAATTGCACGCGCGTGTGTGTGTGTATGTGTGTGTGTGGAGGGGGGGGGGAAGCCGGGGGTTGTACTTGTGAAGAGCATAACTCAGAAACGAACCTAGGATAAATACGAAACTTGGAATTTAATTTCAATGTCTTCCAAAGATAGACACGAAAAATTTCAAGATAATCCCCCATGCTGAAATATATTTCATATAGAATATTTTATTTTCTTAAAAATGGGCATATAATTTTTATTATAATTCCGCCTGTTTAAACCCTTTCAGCACAAATAAAACGTACATCCTGAATTTTCTGATAGTAGCCTGTGAAATAATCTTCATTCGGAAGTAATGCCGTACCTATAATCTTACATAATTGGCATACATACCCTATGTAATAAATAAAAGTTTAATATACCCCAAAAATGTAGATATCTTCAAACTCAGAATTTAACCAAATGATTTTTTTTTGTGGCATAAACCGTTCCCGAAGTATGCACTATTAATGGTTTGAATTGTTCAACATTTTGTAATTATTGTAAGATCATGTCGCTATTCAGTTGTTTCTCGTGAGTGCATGGAAACAGTATGTAATTTTAAGGCCAGCATATAACGTTCAGTTTTTAAACACTTGACTGTCACTATTCCTTTTGTATCTATGATGAAGTGTATTATGTAACTACTTCTGTAAGGATTTAGCTCAATTAAATGAAGTAGATAGAAAAGAATACTTTGATTAGAAAGGTTTTTTATTCCCAGTAATAAAGGATACAAGATAAAGTAATATAAATGTAAAATTATGTTTTTTCTCGTCAACGTACTTCATGTTCATCGATATAAGTTTTTGCAGAAATTGTTTCATTAGAGAAAAGTAGAGAAAAGAGGGGCACCGTAGGCTAAATGGTACATTGGTATATGCTGGCACATATATTTATTAAAAATGTTAATTTTACATACTAATTGCCCATTTATTAGATACCTAAGCACTGGTTAAAATAAAACATTCATTTTAAAATGTTTCCAACAGCCTTTTAAAATGGCTAGTTTGGCCCATTGACACAGTTTTATTTCAACTGACAAAACTTGCAATACACAAAGTACTACATCTGGCATGGGGTAAAGGGTGAAAGGAATGCCATCGAGTATTTATCCTTTCCATTTACCTACTGACACAATTTGAAGGACTGACTTGTTCTCTGAGGTAGAAAGAGAGACGTGGCCTGGTAGCTAATCGCTATGAGGCAATGGACAGGGTTAAAACTACGGGAGAAATGACACAATGTGTCGGTTCTCCCCATTTGTATACTACACAATGAAAAAATATTTTGATTCATGTTTTATGATTTTAACTATTAAAATAAAGTTTTAAAAGTTAATATACACTTCTGTAAATATTATCTCGATTAAAATGAATTACACAGCAAAATACTTATTAAACCCCTGTATTATCACGGGAGAGGGGATACTTAATGTCCACCTTCGGTCAATTACTGCTTCTACTGCTGAATCGCGTATTTGTTTCAAAGTTTCCACTGTTGGTCTTTTTGAGAAACAAGAAAATATCAAGAGACGGCGCCGTGGCCGACTGGTTAGAGGGTTCGCCTACCACCTGGGTTCGATCCCAGGGACATGTATGTAGTATTCATGCTGGACGAAGCTGCGTCTGGGCGGGTTTTCTCCGGGTTCTCCGGTTTCCCCCGCCACTCATTCTAACAATTGCTCCGTCATCACCTTTCAGATCATCAATTACGCCTGCATTTCATATGATTCTCTTCCTCACTTGCTGTTTGACTGACCAACGGCTTCCAGGTCTGCACTCTGTCCGGTCCTTAGGTTCCTCTGCTCTCTGCCAGGCATGTGAACCTAGGCACTGGCTTGTAAGTCCTAGCGGGTGTAAGTCCTACATAAGGGGAGGGTAATTAGATAAAGAAGAAGAAGGAAATATCAAGGTGGTGATAAAGTACTACCCCGTCGGTATGTGATTTATGAAAAAAGTAAAAAAGAATAGTTAAACAATGTTAAACATTACCTTTATAAATATGACAAGATGTAACACACATTTTAAAAGTAAATTTGTTTTAAAAATTCCTGAGACATTTTGTTGCTAGTGGTTGTGACAAAGTAAACCCCCCACTCCTTGGTAATGCTAGGTTTAAGCATTAATAAACAATAGAGGGTAGAGAAAGCCATTTGAATGTAATATATTTTTACTTTCTCTACTACGTCCAGTAAAATAGAGGAAATATTGAATTCCACCCAAAAATTCGATGTCGAGATTTCCCCAGAAATATTGGTTTTGATACCCCCTGAATCCAAAAAAAGTATTTTTAGAAAACGGTCCGTGTGTGTGTGTGTGTGTGTGTGTGTGTGTGTGTGTGTGTGTGTGTGTGTGCCAGTCAGTCAGTCAGTGGACATCACTCAAAAGGTCAGTGTCCTTAAAACCTAAATTGGTATTTAAGTTTAATGTCTCTCAAGGATGCGACACGAGGACTTTGAAGAAAACAGCCCCACCGTATACTAGCTTTTAAATGGAAATTTTTCGAAAAGTTTAATGTTCTTGAAAATGGCTCTAACGATTTTGATTAAAATCCATATGTATGAGATATTTTATGACAAATGAAATGTATATTTTGAATTTTCTGGCAATAGCCTATGTAGTCTTGTTTACTCTCAATGACTATTGAATAACTGCTAACCCGTAAGAGATAGACCAAATCTTACTGTACAAAAAATGTAGATCTTGCTAAAACACCATTTATGTCTAAATATATATATATATATATATATTTTTTTTTTGTAAAGCAAACCATTTCGGAGATAAGAGATTGTAAGAATGGTTAGTACAAGAGTAGAGAAAGCCATTTGAGTGCAACACATCAGATTGTTATATGCAAAGTTTTCATTAGAGATGCACAGCTGCAGAACAAACAGGTCAAGATAAAGTTGACATTGCCAGTTGGATTGATTAGTAGAACACAAGTGACTGAGTGACCAGAAACCGGTGTGTGAAATTTCTCGATTCCACTTTCGTGAGCTCAAGGTGCCCAGGGCACGCAGTAGTTATGAAACAGGCGACTGTGTATTTCCGCAAACAATTTTCCTAAACTTCAATGAGAAGCAGGTACCATACCTTACCTTTCCAAACGTTGTGGTAGGGGTGTGTGTGTGGGTATATAAGCCAGGACCACCACCCAGAAGACAGCGAGTTAGTTCACCAACTGCTCTGGTGCACTTGTACCCAAAACAACATGAAGCTTCTTGTAAGTACTTTCAACTTTTCTTATTAAACGCTCCTAACTTCCTTAAACCGCAAAATCACTGTAATTAATTCCAAACTTTACAACAGTTTTAACCTATTTAGATTTCCCATTTTATTTGGTAAACTTTATCTTTAGATTAACTAAAGGACTACTGCACCCAACTCTGTACTGCACTTACATTTACATTACTGGGCCTTTATTATAAACCAATGTTTTACACTCACATGCCTTTCACCACTCACTCTTGTATAAGCGATTCTTACAAACGGTTATTTCTCCATCTACTTCAATATTACCGAGATAAACATTTCTAGCATTTTTTTTCACATTTTCATGTAGGTACAATGGGCATAGGAGAATACCATAGGCTTACGTGATAGTCAAATATTTTAATTATTGTGGCATATTTCACAGTGCTTACAATATTTGTAATTCGTAGGCTTTGTTTTAATTTGAAAAATCTGTTTCACAATGGAAAATTGTTGACCTTTCCAAGCAAGCTTAAATATCTACAAAGAAATTTTTATAAAATTTGCAAGTGGTTGTTTTTTTTTCAATAAAGTAGTAATTCAAGCACTGAATGTTCAATGTATTTATTTCAAAGGGAGAAAAATGTTTGATATCCACGTAAAAGCAACATTTTTAAATGTTTTGTCTTCCTCTCCCCCTTTTACTTCTGAAAAGATAATGATCTAATAATTAGTTCTACACTTAATTTGAGTAAACACAGTTTTGAAAAGATACAGTAAAATGCATGCTAGCACGTACTTTGTGGATTGTATTATGTTTTGTATCTGCAGGTATATTGTAGAAATTAAAGACTCAAAATGACTTAAGTACCCAAAGTAATCCGCGCGCACACACATACATATTCAAATGGCCCTGAAACATGTACTTGTACTTCCGGTGAAATCTAAATAATTGTCTAGGAGAGAAAAGTGCTAATATTAAAAACCCGTCAAAGAATATCTTTTCACTAATAACGGAGATATTTCTCGATGGTCACCGGCAATATCTTTCCTAACGAGGTTAACTTGATGGCCTGGAACTGCAGAATCTTCATATTATTCCAGCTTCAACCCTATTTCACTGCATATGTTAAGAGCTTCTGCATTTTGTGAAAATTAAGTACCTTTTAGGCTATTAAATAACTAAGAGGTTAAGGAAAAGGGAGGAAGATTTAAAATTCCACCGGCTGTAATTATCTAAAAGATTACTCAACATTCCAACCGACGATTGTTCCACCAACTAGAGGTACTTACACGCTATCAGTACTTCCAGAATTTGCAAGTTAACGACGTTAGACGCTTGCCAATGTTTAACATTCGTTACCGTGAATACCAGGGAATGTTTAATTCATTATTAGGAATAGCGAAGCAGCACGAAATAAGCAGTATTATGAGGAGTAAGGAGGAACATTTATCACAGAACTTCGGTGGGAGAATTAGTGTAATCATACAAAGAATGGCAGAGATAGACAAAATTAATTCATCATTTAAGTTTAAAACCTTACTCCGGTACATCAACTAATCACACACCCACATCCATATCTCGTCTGTTAGTTTGCCATGTTTGTGTGAAACTCAGTTTTGCGATCGCCTAAGTCACATTCGCTGTGTGTTGTTACAGGTGACAGCTGTGTTGGCGGTGGTCTTGCTGGTCCTGGTCGAGGCTGGAGTGCCGAGGGTGCGGGAGAAGCGTGGTCTTGGACATCACCAAGAATACATCGAAGTTCACCACCCTCAGCATGAACACGGCCACTACAATGAGCACCAACACAAGCAGGAACACAAGGAGCATCATGGACATGAACACTGGCAAGAACATGACCATAAGCATAAGGAGGAGCACAAGGAACATCATGAACATGACCACTGGCAAGAACACGGCCACAAACACAAGGAAGAACACAAGCACCATCATGAGACTGAACACCATCACGAACACGTCAACCATCACAAACACAAACACGTGAACCATCATGAACATCACCACGTCAACTACCACAAGCATGTCCACGACAACATCCACGAACACATCCATAAGCACAAGCATGAACACAAACACGAGGCCGAGCACGAACATCACCACAAGAACGAGCATAAGCACGATCATGAACACAAACATCATGAGAATCACTGGGAACAGCACGGACATGACCACAAGCACGAACACAAGGAGAATCATCACGAACAGCACGGTCACGAACACAAGCATGACCACAAGCACGATCACTGGGAACAGCACGGTCACCATCATCAGCACGAGCACAAGGAAGAACACAAGGAGAATCACCATCATCAACACAAGCAGCAACACAAACATGATCACTGGGAACAGCATGGACACCATCACCAGCATGGTCATCATGAGGAACACAAGCACGAGCATAAGCATGGACACTGGGAACAGCATGGCCACAAGCATCACCACGCCGAGCACCATGGCCATGGACATCAGCATGCTGGACACCATCTCTACTATGCTCTCTAGACACACAAACGGGTCATTCTCATCTCATAGGGTTACTGTTATTCAAGTTATTGTTACTTTTTTATACTTTTTGTAATAAAGAACATATTTTCTTATAATTTTGTCTCATTTCTGATATAGACATACCTCCAACATTGATACAACTGAGGAAGTAATATAGGATGATGAAACCTATCTCATCGTCCTATGTGGACCATTAGTGAAACAGCTCAAAAATGTTTCATCCAATGATGAAATCTACTCCCTTTTATATATAGACCAATACTGATACAGTCAGGAATGTCTCACAGAAAATTCGTTTTCTGTAAGGACCAATAGAGATATAATGCAGAACTTTTTCACAAAATGTTGATATCTTTCTCACTCTATACGAATCGATAATGATACAATTCAGGAATCTTATCGATATCTTAAAGTCGTGCGTAGGGTCTTGCATACCTTTGTACCTCTTACTGTGGGCATTTATTTTTGGCCTGTGCGATGGTCAGTAATTTCACTGAAGCGAGGAGATAACTCAGGTGGTAATGTCTACAGTCCATATGACTGTTTTCTCGGTCTCTGTCTTCCTCTCTGTTTTTTTTCCTTTCTTCATTGTTTCCTTCAGTCATCAAGGTAAATACCGGATTGTATGATTAATATCATGATTCAAAGTTTGTAGACACCAGAACAACAGTAATGTAGATTTTACTTTCATTTTTGTTCTCAGTGTTTTAATTTACAAGGAATGACTTTTCTCTGTTCCAGAGAATCTTGGTTGGCCCGTTTTTGCACCCATTCAATTTATGAGATTACGGAGTAGGAGTTAATTTATTCTAATGTTCAAGATGAACCCTATGTTAACTGGGTTTTCTTACACTTGACACTTCAGGTTAGCGCCAAAAAAGGATCGTTCCCCTGCCTTTGGCACGTTAAGCACGTGGAGATTATATCAGTGTTTTCAGATTGTGATCATGGAAATTCCATAGTGCCGTGTCTGTAGGAAAGGCCGCGCCTGCAATCAGGAAGATCTAAACGTATACAGTTGTCTGCTTCACTTGACGTATCGTGTCAAGATAATTTACTGTCTTATAGCACGTCACAACTCACATGGATAGTCGCTGTTGACAACATTTCTTGCTAAGCTTGAGAATGACACTGGATCCTGTTCATAATATACCTTTACATCACAGCTGTGGTAATCCACCTTGACGATAATGACGCCATTTCGTCCAGACTGGTTGCTTCTGCTTATAGCCTTCTGGAATTCGAATAGTAATCTGTCCGGATGTTTAACTCGTTACGTATTCACTAAAATCTTCATGAAGTAAATTTTCTGCTATAGCCACAATATATGTGCTAAAGCAAAGGGACAAAGGTTGTCTGTGCCAAGTTTGGTTTAGAAGCTTTAGGAACACACACCACGCGCGCGCGGACCTTTTTGTAGAATGCTTTTTTCTTATTCAGGGGGCCTCAAAACATATATGTATTTCCGGTGAAATCTCGATATCGAATTTTTGGGTTGAATGCAATAGTTCCCCTACTTACTATACGTAGTAGAGAAAGTAAATGTGACCAGATGGGATTTGCTCTATGATAATTTAATGTCTCTATGTAGAAATAGACACACTAAAGAGACAATGTAAATCTTTTAATTGGTGAAAGATTCACAATGTTAAAAGTTGTACTTGTAGGCCATGGTGTTGGAATGAGCATTTAAAAGGTGCCAAAGTTGGGGTGTAATAATGCCACCAGCATCAGACAGGGACTGTACAAAGGGTCGTATGAAAGCGAGCGTTAAACCTGTCAAAGAATATTTCACACAGAAAGGAGACTAGCTCCCTACGGAAGGGAATTCAAAGTAAAACAAACGGGGATGAGTTTTCCAATACTCGAGTCTCCTGTCTTACACGAGATAATAGTTGGGACCTTAATGCCGCCCTGGGAGGATACGGACTGGCTCCATGCGCCACTGCACCGCCTAATTCCCTTACTCTACATACATGCCCCACCTCAAATCACAACGCCTTGCCTTTCTTCTTATGTGTTACATTCACACCGCTTTCTCTATCCACTCTCCTAACAATCATTTTAACAGATCTTCATTTTTCTATGTATTTATTATTGAGAAAGACTTTCATTACACATTTAAACATTTAATTGTAGATGTAAGAACACAGTAGAAGATACCTTCAAAACTTCATGACTGGGAAATACCCATTTAAAATAAGTAAAATAAAATCGTAGAAATGATTAACACCTCAAGAATTGCTATTCGGTACTTTAACGAGTTCGGTAAGGTTTTGTTTATCTTTTCCGGTTTATCAATAATACAAAGGTTACTTGATGATGAAGGGGCTTGTTAGGCTACTACAAGAAAACCCAAAATATACTTAAATCGCTGAAGTATATGGTATTTTAGTAAAGAACCGTTACAGCCATTTTAGAGAAAATCAAAGAATTTTGAAAAATTCTGCAAGGAAAATTAGAGTTTGAGGTACGGGGAGCTTTCTTTAAAATCTTAGTGTCAAAGAAGGAGAATAATAAGGTAAAGAAGCAGTAGAAGAAAGAAAAGGAGAAGGAGAAGAAGCAGAAAAAATAAAAGGAAAAGAAGCAGAAGGAGGAGAAGAAGGAAAAGAAGAGGATAAAAATAAGCATATGAAGAAAGAGAAGATGGAGAACAATAAAAAGAAGAAGGAAGAGAAAGAGAAGAAGAAAGAAAAGAAGAAGCAAAAGAAGCACAAGGAGAAGAAGAAGCAGAAGAAGAAGGAGAAGCAGAGGGAAAAAGGAGAAGAAAGAACACAAAGAGAAGGAAGAATTGCAAGAGAAGGAGATCAAGCAGAAAAAGGATAAGGAAAAGGAGTAGGAGAAGAAGAAGAAAAGGAAGCAGAAAAACAAAAGGCACAAGAAGAAACAAAACAAGCTAAAGAATAGAAGCAGAGGGAGAAGGAGAAGGTGGACAAGATGAAGAAGAAGAAGAAGAAGAAGAAGAAGGACGCACAAGGAGGAATATATCTACCTTCTCAAAATAGAAATTTCACTGCATATAAATGTCGATGTTTATTTAAACTGAGCTACACGCTTGAGCATCCGTGAAAAAAAAAAAAAACATTGTAACAGGTAAAATTAAAAAGTTCAGGAAAGGCAGAAAGCAATTTTGATAATGTTTTATCGAGAGGTGCTTTCAATTTTTATTCTCTTGAAAACATACTGGAATATATGAATACACCAAGTTTGGTATTTATTCAAATTTAATGTTTACAGATATGCACACAAATCTTTTTCTATAAGTGCCTTTTTCTATTCCAGAACCTCAAAGCATGCATTGTAGCAATACTTCGAAGAAATTATTGCAGAGACTGTAATATTTTGAGTACAATACATCCGATTCTTTCCCCAAAAATGTTAACTAAGCGTTAAGAATAAATAATGAAGTCGAACATTTCACTTTCAGGTTTATTCAGGGAAATGTGTTTGGTTTGCGATGCAAAAAGGAACAGGGAAAAGAGTTGCACATTTTTTGTTGATTCAGGGCGGTTTAATGAGGTGAATCCAGTCCGGTTTTACCACACATGGGTTGAGTAAAAACTCACTTTTATCTCAGGCATGTATGTGGAAAGCTCGTAATAACGAAAGTCAGAAACGCTAGCTGTACACAACACGCCATAATTAGGAACAAACAATTTTACGAAAGGAAATTTGTGCATTAACCAAACTGGATCTATAACCAAAACCACCCTCATTTTGATATCTAGTTGCATTAAAGTACACGAAGGTTTGTTCCTAAGGTAATGCAATGTGAAACGCCTGCTTTTACTTGCACTAGGTAAAGGAACTATTGTATTCCAACCAAACACTCGATACCGAGATTTCATTGAAAATATATGTTTTAAAGTGCCCTGAATCCAAAAATAAGCATTTTTAGTAAAAGGTCCCTTGGTGTGTGTGTGTGTGTGTGCGTGTGTGTGTGTCAGCTGTGAACAGCATAACTCAAAAACGAAAAATTGATTAAAAACCAAAGCTGCTATAAGTTTGTTTTTTAAGGATGCGACACGAAGATTTTGAAGAAATTTCCTCCACCCTAAACTACCCTTCACATGAACAAATTTTCGAAAAGCAATAAAATAATTTGTACAAATGTTTATATCAACTAACACGAATAAAATATAGCAATAAGAGTTTGCAAGAATAGTTAACACAAGAAGAGAGAAATTCATGTGAGTGCAATATATCCAATTTTTAGAAAAAGGTTCCTGTGTGCGTCTCTGTCTAAACAGCATAACTCAGAACGAAAAGTCGGTAAAATACAAAACTTTATAGTTGAATCCTTGAAAGACAGTGAACTTAAATACCAACTTTGGTTTTTAACAGAATTTTCGTTTTTGAGTTATGTTGTTCACGGACACACAGACAACACTTCCCCTACTTAATATATGTAATAGAGAAAGTAAAAATGACTAAGGCTT
Source organism: Tenodera sinensis (assembly GCA_030765045.1). Taxonomy (NCBI): domain Eukaryota; kingdom Metazoa; phylum Arthropoda; class Insecta; order Mantodea; family Mantidae; genus Tenodera; species Tenodera sinensis. Next base: position 23,922,835 of record CM060969.1, on the reverse strand, counting down.
GAAACATATAAAGTAATAACAATAAATATTTCGGAAATGGCTAATGCTACATTTTTATGCTAAGGTTTTGTCTACCTCAAATTATACAAAAGCATACTAAATGTCTTCTCAATAAGAGGACTTCACAGGCTATTCTGAGAAAATTTAACGTAATTATTTTTTCATGTACATGTCTTAAACGTATGGTATTCACAAAAAATTGTTGCGGTATTTTTTGAAAACAATAAAATATGGAAAAACTTTCTATCTAAAGGTAGTTTGGTGTGGGGGGATTTTATTGAACAACTTTCTGTGCATCATTGAAAGTTGCTGAACTTAAATAGAAGTTTGGTAGTTAACTGGATTTTCGTTTTAGAGTTATGCTATTCACACACATAAACACACCCACACAAACACTAACGCCTTCACACGCAGACACATATGCGCACGCACGCAGCGACATGCAGTTTGTTCACCAGCTGACAGTCTCTGGCAGGAATGCAGCCAACCAGTATGTCAGCAAACAATTCCAGGTACACAGCGATATCTGAAGCAGGAGTCGTGTTTCTAATGGCGCTTACTATAATGCTGCCAACCTTGGAATGTATATTCTTGCTAGATTAAAGTAAAGAATTTCCTCAAAAAAGCGCAATTTAAATGTTATTTTTAGTTGATGGAGTATGTTTAGCTTATAAAACGATGATTTCAACTACTCTGTCTTTCTTCCACTGATCATTTTCTGCCCTTTCTATATTTTTCAAAAATCCTGCCAGTCTGTTTCGGTCTTAAGTGACATATCCTGGAGCTTTATATCGTGCAATTCCTATAAGAATAAGTCACCTGTTACATTTCTTTAAGTATTCATTTTGCCTTGACCCAAGCTACTTCTATGGGATTGAGATATCACATATATGGGGTATCAAATGACAGTGTGGTCCAATAAAACTAAAAATGTGTCAACTTTAAGAGCCCCTGTTTTAATCATCCTATAAAAATCTGTTTTACACATACAGCTGTCGCTCTGAACCGCTTTGTACTGCAACACAATATCATAACAGATTTCAGAGCACTCCTAGGCGTAGAATTACCTGCTTCCACACTACTTTCACCTTTAATTCTGACATAAAATTAGCGAAAAGTACGATTTTACAAATTAAATTAAGAGAAATTAGCAGCGAGCAAACATAGCGCGAATAAAGTTGGCAACGTGACCAGCAGAGCAACGTTTGTTCGGAAGTTTACAAAATGCGGGTTATACTACTTCAGTTCCCTAAGACCACAACTATACCTGATGTTAAAACCACATATTAGGTATATAATGTGTTATAAGGTATGTAGTATTGCTCCACTGTAATGGAACATGCCGTATTAAATAAATGAAAAAAGTGGCGCTCAGGCAAAAACAGCCACAAACAGACCTTAGGGGACGACCCGGTAGATCGTCTGTAAATACAGTGCTGAGGTTTGTCGACAATATTGGCTTCGGTAAGCAAGTTCAGCTTGTATTTTGTTTTGGACTTTTAGGGTGTTTTAGACCGTTGTTGGCTTACCGCGTTTGATCAGCTTTCATGTTTTAACTGTTTTAACTTCTTACCTTTTAGACGAGTTTTTACGTTTTAATTTTTGTCTGTTTTAAGTTGTCCGTTTTAAGTTGTAACTCTGGAGTATTAATCGCTGATGAGATTCCCTGTTTTTGTTTTTGACTTCAGGCGCTTATGACCTACGTTTTGACGGGCATACACGCGCATGCACACATTCACTCACACGCATGCGTACGCACACAGACACATACAGACGCACACTTTTTCTAAAAATGCCTTTTACAGATCCTGGGGACCTCAAAACATGTTTAAATTTCCGTGAAATGTCAAAATTGAATCTACTGTTGTAACACAACACTTCCTCTACCTAACAGAGGCACGGAAAGCAGGAAAAGTGAAAGATGGTTGACACACAACAATTGCCCTTCCCAACAGAATATTTCAGAAACGAAAACGTGCTACAGCTCGGAATGAGAAAGACTTGAACAAAATCTGTTGCTAATGCCACTATTGAGTGCACTTAACGTGACGTTAAGGAATGACGCTAAATTAAAGGCTTGGTTACGAGACACTTAATGTAAGCTAATTGTTCGAGACTTGCAGTTGCTCTAATGTTGGGCTGTTCTACTCAACCTAGCCATTAACAGTATCAATTAAGAACCCGTTGTCGTTTTATTGTTCTAGTCTCCGCAAGATACTTAACAATTAGCATAAAATTGATCACTGAACGTCACTTGAAGCTTCAAGCCGATATTTTTTATTGGATCTACCAAGAAAACCTTTATTTGACACAAATAACGTGTTGTAACGAGATCTATAGGGTAAAGGTGGGGGCAAACGAGCAGAAGCACCAAACATTCCTTTAAACAACTTCAGAATTGAAAGAAGATGCACGAACTCATCTTCTAGGGTAAGGGTATACCAATATTTTTAGTCACTGTCTCACTCATGCAATTATGCCACACAAATATGTATGTATGTACACACTTAACGTGGTATCAGTTTACAGACACTGCACCCAGTTTCCCCCTTACTTGTAACACTGCTGACATTCGCTACAGATATTCTCTTTCTCATAGAAAACCTTATAAATTTCCATATGTCAAGGGCCATATTCGAGATATTGGTAGTTTATATGAATGTTTTAATATTCTTGTCATTTTTTGAAGTGTTTCAGTTGTTTTGGACGATGTATAAAATTCCCAGCATTTATACATACATTAGCAATAATTTTCTCTACTCTAGTACTAAGAATTCTTATAACTCCTTCCAAAACAACTGAAATCTTGTCATTTTCATTAAAGTAGTGATGTGTTTAGAAAGTTTGATATTGCAACACCCTGTATATATGCATATAAAACTGGAAACAACTACTTGAAAAATGATGGTTTCGTGTATTGCATAAGGTGTAAGATTTAAAACACTGCCAAAACAGGTAAAGTGCTAAAATCCATTTTACGTTTATAGAAATGGCTTTATTACACATTTCGTCTATGAAGATATAGGAATATAGCTTTTTCGTGCTAGTTGAGATAAACATTTCGTCCAGACATCTAGAGGAATGTGAAGTTATAGTAATAGTTAAATATTTAAAAGACGACAAAGTGTGTATATTTCATTCCAAGTGTCTTCCTCACGAAACATTTGCAGAAATTATCAGAAACTTTTTTCTAAACAATGGCACAATGATTTTCATTGTTAATGTCATTTTTTGAAGTGTAATAATTCTTATAGCTCTTATAGCAATCCGTCGTGCAAATATCTTACACAAAATTATGTGAGTGCAACACATCAGATTTTTTAAGAGAATATGCAATAATGTACTTATTAAATCTTGAAAGCATCTTCCAACATCTCCCTTTTTACTGTATGTTCCTCTATTGGAGCTAACTATAAAGAATGTCTGGAAAATGGTTAATGCCACAAGTTTGGGATAGGATTGTCTTAAATTTTAACGGCGTTTGACGGGGTGCTCATACCGAAAGGTGAATGAATGAAACGATGCTCAAGGGAGCCCGGGGTCACTAGTCCTGTGAGTTACCCGACATTCGTCTTTTCAGGATAAAGAAGACAATTCGAAAAGGTCCATATTCAGCCAACTCACCCTAAACAAGATTCGAACTTGAAACCACAGAGGCGGGAAAAACGTTTACTTGACATAAACTGTTCTTCAAGTAGATCTACATTTTTGTGCAGAAAAATTTTAGCTCCTCTTACAGTATACTAGATATACGAAACTCATTGAGAATGAAGAGAACATCTGAGTCTATTCCCAGTACCTTTTTATTAAAAACTGCTATAGCCATTAAAAAAAATGAGAAAGAAATGACTAAACATTTTCCCATTTAATAATGAGAGACTTCCGTATATCGCTGGGAAGAAGTTAAAATTGCATTCTAAGAGCACTAACAGTACACGACAGTTACGATGGATTTACGGTGAATAAACAACAATGGCCCAATAATAGGAAATAAAGTTTTTACAATACATTTGTAAGTTAATCACTGCTAATAGATATTTGGTAATGTAAGCTAAATTTACAATTCATGTATCAATTACTATGGGAACAAGGTTATAACTAGTCATTAATACTTATGGTACCAGTAGGAAATGACGTAACACCCAACAGTATACTAAAATAAAAATAAGTTATTAGTGGATCCTTAGCAAAATATACAAACTTATGAATTATTTAGTGATTTAAATATTAAATATGCAATTGGACATAACATTAAGAAGCGATTCAAATCTTTTTATTTCTTCAGTACATCTTGAGGTGGAACCTGTTCGTGTGTGAGTGTGTTTCTTTGAAAGCATACTCAAGAAAATCTGATGTGCTGCACTCACATGACTTTCTCTACTCTTGTACTAACAATTCTTACAAACTCTTATTCCTATATCTTCTTCGTGTTAGCTGAGATAAACATTGGTACAAACTATCGTATTGCTTATTTCCTTGTAGGTACAAGGGGAATATTAGAATACAGTAGGCTTTGAGCAGTAGTCAAAATATTTTATAGCTCGTTGTTAAGTGATGCCTTCGAAATTACGTTCTAGTTGTATTGCCAAGAAACAGAAAACGAACAACCTCCCATTTGAGAAAAGTATAAGTATTCCAAAACAAGTAACAGCAATGTTTTCGATATAGTTCACTTCACATACAAAAAGAATGCTTTTGACATAAGTTATGTGTTTTGACAAGTTTTACATATTTGGGCAGTAATATTTTGTCTACCTCTTACGGTTTACCAGATATACAAAGTCATTCAAAACGAAGACGACTTCACAGGACATTCCCAGAAAACTCAAGATATACATTTCATTTCTCATAAAAGTATTTTAAAAATATTTTAATCAAAATCGTTAGAAGAATTTTTGAGAAAAATCAAGATTTTCGAAAATGTTTCATATGAAGGATAACCTAGTGCGGGGGATGTTCTTGAAAATCTTCATGCCACATTCCTAGAAGATGCTCAACTTAAATACCAAGTGGTACTTAGCCGAATTTTCGTTTTTGAGTTATGCTGTTCACAGATATACACACACACAAACACAGGCACAAGCACAAACGCACAGGGACACACAAATACACACAGGCACACACAAACACACACACGCACACACAAGCACACACAGACACACACAAACACACACAGACGCACACAAACATACAGGCACACACGCACACACAGGCACACACGCACACACACAAGCATACACAAACACAGAGGCACATACAAACACACACAGGCACACACGCACACACAGGCACACACACAAACACACAGGCACACACGCACACACAGGCACACACGCACACACAGACACACACACAAGCACATACAAATACACACAGGCACACACAAACATGCACACAGACACACACGCACACACAGACACACACACAAACACACAGCCACATACAAACACACACAGGCACACACAAACATGCACACACAAACACACACAGGCAGATACATACACACAGGCACACACAATCACACAGGCACACCCAGGCACAGACAAACACACACAGGCACACACAGGCATATACAATCACACAGGCACACCCAGGCACAGACAAACACACACAGGCACACACAGGCATATAAAATCACACAGGCACGCCCAGGTATAGACAAACACACACAGGCACACACACAGGCATATACAATCACACAGGCACACCCAGGCACAGACAAACACACAGGCATATACAATCACACAGGCACGCCCAGGCACAGACAAACACACACAGGCACATACAATCACACAGGCACACCCAGGCACAAACACACACAGGCACACACACAGGCATATACAATCACACAGGCACGCCCAGGCACAGACAAACACACACAGGCACACACACAGGCACATACAATCACACAGGGACACCCAGGCACAGACAAACACACACAGGCACACACAGGCACACACGCAAGCACACACGGACTTTTCTAATTGTTTCTATATTCAGGGAGTCTCAAAACATATTTCTGGTGAAATGTCGATATTGAATTTTTTGAATGGAATACAATACTTCCCCTGCTTACTATACGTACTAAATAAAAAGTTTAGGATTAGATATGCGGTTTTTGAGTTATGCTGTTCAAAACGTAAAAGGCGCCATATTTTTTAAAAATAATTTTTTGGGTGACATTACCTAGTGCGTGCGTGGTAGAGAAAGTAAAATCTACTTCTCTCAGTGCAGTTAACGAGCTATACAAACGCACCTCAGATATTTCAGTGCTACCCAAATGTAAGAAAAAAAGTTTGAGCAGAGTTTTCTACCTGGGGCTCATAATATGGTGGGCGCTGGCTTTGGGTCGAACTTCCTGTAACATTCACGTTAATGCCCTCCAGAGGATGTCCCCGTTACAGCTAGCATCAGTCACAATCTGTCATCTTGCAGATTTACGTTCGGCCGGCCGGCCGCTCGTTCGGTCGGGCCTTTCTCTTATAATCGTTTAATTCCTGCCTGCAGTATGTTAATAAACTGCATTAGGTAACGAAAGGAGAGCGGGGGGAGGGGGAGCGGAACTTTCCTCACATTGTTTTGTTTCACGGCGCCGAGGGAAGGGGTTCAAATATTGCAAGTATATAAGGACCGGCTGGGCACAAACTCGATACAACTTGTTGGTTGGCTCCATCAGTTCTGCCAACATGAAGCTCTTTGTAAGTGTTCAGTTAAATGTAGTAGTAGTGTTTAAAGGCGAACTATAAAACTAGTTTCATAGAAATTTAATTGCCCAAAAATTAAGGCAAAGCAATTTTTAAATTAAACATTCTTTAAATAACAATACAAACATATCATGATTCAATAGTTCTATAAATGATAGTAATTTTTAATTTAATACTGATTGCCAGTATGTCTTCAGTGATAAGCAATTATTTTGGTGCTGGAAATGCTAAGAATACCTAATTGTCGTGTTACTTAGACTGTAAAACCCAATTTCCCTTTTTTATTTACTAAGCTTTTGAATTTTATCTATAATTTTCTCAAAATACCCTTAAGTCCCTTGAAATAATATTTTAATAAAAGATATTTAATTCTTTAGGCTGGTTATGACAATTTTAATTGACATTTACTGTGCTCTTAATTGCATTTTATTGTATTTTTCGGGCTGCAATATGTTTGTTCCCTACTATTTGATTATTTACTAAAGTTTCACAATTTCCATGCATATATTTTAAATATCTTCTGAAATAGTACAAAATAAATCAATCACAAAATTCAAAATAGCATGTAAGCCAGTAACCATCTGCAAGTATTTGACTAGAATCATATAGAATTCATTTTTTTTCAAGCACTATAAAATAGATATTTTTGTTATCTATGTTAACACATTGGTTGTCTCTAATTTATGTGTCCAATATACCATAAGCTGGAAATAACCCAATGAAGCCGCATTATTATTGTGTAATTATATTTTAAAGGTGAAACAATTTGTGCTTACAATGACATTTTATCATTAAAAGATAATAAATGTACTACGCTTGAACCTTGCTCGAAAACAAATGGAAATTTGCAAACACAATAGACCAAATAAACCTTAAAACGTGTGTGCAAAACTACAATAATTGTGTAATGCATGCAAATAATGTCATTGTCTATGATAAAATGAAGTACAGTGGTTTTGATTTTAAAACTTACATATTTGAGTCTGAAAATTTTGCTGTGCACATATCAAAAATAAAATCTAAGGTTGATTTACGCTGTATTACCCAAATACTTTCAGTGAATCAGACGTATTTTAATATATTCTAGTCCCTTTGATGAATCCTTTATGATATGGTTTCTATTTTGTACTTCTTTATTTAAAAAATCTGAACTGACCTCGCATGTATTCCTTCACTCACTGTTATACAATTATTTCAAGAATTTCTTAATGAACTTCTAACTTCATTGCATTTATTCATGGCATTTAGTAATATAATTTGTAATATAAGTTATAATATAATTTTTTTACTGCCTTAGTTCCAGGGAAAACAACCTTTAAACATTATCAGTGTAAATTTGTATTTTTCCAGGGTCTTTAGTTTAAAAATTAATAACTTTAAAAGATTTCGTAACATTAAAGATATAATTTCTTGGTCCTTTGGTTTGAATTTGTATACAATTTCTCCTAGGAAATGTTTGAAAACTCCATCGTACGAAACATGTTGAAGCAGTCTAAGTATTGGGGTAAAACATTTCGAAAAACTCAAAGCTTAAAATGAAACAGTTTTGATCCCACAATGCACCATATAAATATCAGAACATCACAAATACCTGGGTATTTTCACCAAATATGTTAATATGTTGCAGGTGGTAGCCGTGCTAGCCGTCCTGTGTTTGGTCCCGGCGGAGGGCGGCGAGCAGAAGATTCTAGTGAAGCGTGGCTATTTGGAGCACGAGCACGGCCACCATCACGGGCATCATCATGAACACGACCACGGGCATCATCACGAACATCAACATCATGAAGAACACAAGGAACACCATCAACATGATCACTGGCAAGAACACGGCCACAAACACAAGGAAGAACACAAGCACCATCATGAGACTGAACACCATCACGAACACGTCAACCATCACAAACACAAACACGTGAACCATCATGACCATCACCATGTCAACTACCACAAGCATGTCCACGACAACATCCACGAACACATCCATAAGCACAAGCACGAACACAAACACGAGGCCGAGCACGAGCACCACCACAAGAACGAGCATAAGCACGATCATGAACACCAGCACCACGAGAATCACTGGGAGCAGCATGGCCACCACCACAAGCATGACCACAAAGAGGATCATCACGAACACCATGGTCACGAACACAAGCATGACCACAAGCACGATCACTGGGAGCATCACGGCCACCATCACAAGCACGATCATAAGGAAGATCACAAGGAAGATCACCATCACCAGCACAAGGAGGAACACAAGCATGGACATTGGGAGCAACATGGACATCACCACAAGCATGATCATCATGAAGATCACAAGCATGACCACAAGCACGATCACTGGGAACACCATGGCCACAAGCATCACCACGCAGAGCACCATGGTCACCATCATGGTCACCATCATGGCCATCACCATGGCCACGAACACAAGCACCATGGATATCATCATGGCCATCTCAGCTTCCACAGCTTGAAGTAAATCCAATTGTTGTTCCTTCTCATTGTTCCATTATTTTTGAAAGATTATTGTTGTTTCAAGTATTGTTTATGTTTTTATATTTTTGTGAAATAAAAAATATGGTTTTCTGGTAAAACTTGCTGTTCTATTGAAGACTTACCTTCCTTCCCGGCATACAAGTGTTTGGATATTCCTGTTTTGAGAACAGTGTTCCCAGAATTTGGATGTATAGTGTCAATGTGAGCACGCTATTTCAAAACTTGCCTAAAAGCTTAAAATCGAATGGATTTCTAGCCAGGACGAATATAAAATCCCCACTGAGATGAATAACTAATGGGAATATGTTTTCAATTTGTTCTATGCCTATTGTTTTAATGACAATACGCTTACTATGATCAGACATTTCTAAGATTCAAGCTATGACTTTAGCATTAAATACTTCACTAGATCTAATTGACTGATATTATAAAGTAAACAATCAGATGTGCTGCACTCACATGATTTTCTCTACTCTTGTACCAACCATTCTTACAAACTCTTATTCATGTATCTTCTTCGTGTTAGTTGAGATGCATATTTGCAGAAATTATCTTATTGCTTATTTCCTTGTAGGTACAAGGAGGATATGGAAATACAGTAGGCTTTGAGCAATAGTCAAATATTTTAAAGCTCTAAAATTTCATTCTCTTTCCACAGCTAAAATATTAAAAAATGAACAACTATGTTCCAATTGACGAAGATTTGTTTTCCAAAACTCCCACAAATAACAAGGAATATCTCCGAATCGGTCTACTGTTTAGGAAAAAAAAAAAAAAAAAAAAAAAAAAAAACCTAAATTGTGTGTTTCAGCGAGGTCTACATTTTTTGTATAGTAAGATTTTGTCTATCTCTTACGGTTTACCAGTTACGCCAAGACATCCAGAGTAAACAGCACTACATGGGCTATAGGCAGAAAATTCAGAATATACATTTCATTTGTCATAAAAATATCTCAAACATATGCCACTTTAATTACAGCCATTTTCGAGAAAATCAGTTTTCGCAAAATGTTCTAATTTTGGTACTCAGGATATTTATCACATTTCAAATACCGGTCTAACTGGTAGCAAGTATTTTGGGTTCAATGACCGCGCCCTTCGGTAGCCTAGCTCAAGCTGCTTGGAAGAACGTTATGTGCAGTTATCGTGGTGTATACAACAGAACAATGTGCACTAAGCTTTACTTGAATGTGGAATGGCACCTTTAAATTATATAGAATTTCCATCCTTCCTAACAATTACTTATAGCTGATCATACAGACTAGCTACGTGTTAGGCGCAAAGAAACTTAGATAATGAATAGTTATAATGCAGGGCAATTTAGACAAGATGTAAACAACTCCAAGAATGTCGAATTACAGCGAGTTTATTAAGACAGAATAATTGGCTCGCTCTTCAGAAATAAAGCCATGCGGTTATTATATTATCTGAGAAATTATTAAAGATAACATTTGTGTAACTAGTCGGCGGGTTAGAATAAAGTGCCCGTTTTCAAATACTACAACTGTACGAGTCTTCAACGTGTTCAATAGAGATAGTTACATTACACATTTCGTTATAGATACAAAGTGAAAAGTGAGAGTCAAATGCTTAAGAAATGAATGTTACATTTTGGCAGAATACATCAGTTAGTAAATTACGTGAAATGTTTGTGAGGAAAACTTTTAGATTAATAGAAAACTAATTAATACACTGAAGCGAAACATTAAGATAATTATCAGATTATCTGCACATATATCATTCCATGTACTGGGTGTCTCAAAAAACACCCACAACAATTTGCATGTTGTGCGGGACGGCAAACTAATCAGTTTTCAAGCTGGAAACCCTGTCCGGAAATACAGGGTTTGGACTGTAGCGCATCGAAATGTGATATGAGTGTACGTTCAAATTTCGTCAATAAACCCACCATTGAGCTGTCTATATTACAAATGGGCTTCTGTGTACCTCCTACGTCATTGCAGAGCCTATATCGGCGGTGATCTCAAACACATGACCCAATATGTCCGATTGTGTTTGAAGATATTCAATCGCTCCGTGGACTGGAGACATAAGCTCCTCCGCTGACGTTACAAGAGTGACATACTCTTCATACAGCTCCACAGAAAATAGCTGAGAGGTGTCAAATCTGGTGACCGTGCTGACCATGGAACTGGTCCACCTCTACCAATCCATCGATTTGAATATGCGACGTTGAGGTGTTTGCGCACATTTACATCAAAGTGTGCTGGAGCTCATGACGGCCATTCCCACACCTCTGTACCGGTAAATATCTCACCGCTGCTAAAAACGTTACTGTGCTGGAAACTACACAAGTAACGCAGTAGGATGCACACTAAGGAACCTGTGGGGGAATGTAGCGCATGCGCAGGAATGTTATTATTACTCAGGTCGTTCATCCCAGTACACAGATGACTAAAGGGTTGCATACCTTCCATATTGAGATACCAGAACCAATGTTAACAAATTATCACAACCGTTCGTTCTCAAGCTTCGGCTTTCTTCAGCGTCCAAACTGTGCATTTTCGGACAGGGGTTTCTATTTCAAAACTAATCAGTTTACCATCCCGCACAATATGCTAAGCGTTGTTGCTGACTTTTCGTTTTTGAGTGCTGATGTTCACAGACATGAAGGTATACAGACAGGGAGATAGAGAGGGGGCCTTTTTTAAATACGTGTTTTTTAATCAGGAAATCTGCAAACATGAATTTCCAGTCAAATCTAAGCATTGAATTTTTGTATAGAATACATTTTCTCTACTTACTATACGTAGCAGGGAAAGTAAAAACATAAAGAACCGCAGATTTACACTAGTTCGTTTACGACTATGTTTCTAGGCGAATGATATGTTTATAATAGAACATCCACATGATAAATGATAACAAATGATTAATTAATGATATGAAGAGCAAAAATGGATGACAATTAACATAAATAGAGATAAAATTATGTTGGCATTCAAAGAGGACAAATGAAATGAGGAAATTTATATTAAATGTAACGTTTAGTTTTTTGACAGGTTAGAAAGTTTAGCCATTATTTGTAGTAATAGAAAACTAGAGCAGGAGGTACTAAGCAGAGTGGAAAACGCAACATCAAATAAAAAATACAATGCTCGGAAAAAGAATTATGTGGCACTCACCCAACTTTCTCTATTCTTGTGCCAATTATTCTTACAAACTCTTATTCCTCTATGTACATTCGGGTAATCAAAATAAAGATTTGCAGAAATCATATTATTTTCTAACCATCAGTTATGCAAAAGTCATGCAGAATAAACAAAAATGCAGAGACTATTCTCAGGAAATTCAAGATATTAGTTTATTTTTTTATGGAAATATCTGAAATGTATTGTGTTTTAATGAAAATACAGTCATTTTTATTTATAAAATCAACATTTCTGAAAAGGGCAGTCTGAGGTGAGGGGATTTAGAAACTCCTTGTATCGTATCCTTCAAAGATGCTGAACTTAAATAGTAAGTTTGGTATTTAATCGAATTTTAGTCCTTCTCTACTCTTGTACTAACCATTCTTACAAATTCTTATTCCTATATCTTCTTGAGATAAAAATTTGTACAAATAAACTTATTGCTTATATTATTGTAGGTACAAGGGCAATATGGGAATACAGTAGGCTTTGAGCGATAGTCAAATCATTTAAAGCTTTGAGATTCATTGCACGGTTAACATATAAACAATGAATAACAATTTTCCATTTGACAGAAGTTTAAGTGCTCCAAAACTCACACAAATAACAAGGAATATGTCCGAAATGGTTCACTCTACAAAACAAATTACTTGAACATAAATTGTGTTTCAGCAACATCTACATTTTTTGCACAGTAGGATATAATGTAATATTTTACGGTTTACCACTTATGCAAAGGTCATTCAAAGTAAATAGGACATGGGCTATAGCCAGAGGATTCAAAATATACTTTTCAGTTGCTATAAAAATATCTCAAACATATGACATTTTAATTAAAATCGTTAACAGTAATTTTCAAGAAAATAAAATATTTTCGGATATTATTCGAATATTTTTCAGTGTAAAGAGTAGTTTAGGTTGGACAATTTTTCTTCAAAATCTTCGTGTCGCATCCTTGAAAGATATTAAACTTCAATACCAACTTTGGTTTTTAACTGACTTTTCGTTTTTGAGTTATGTTATCCGCAGACTAACAGTATGTTAATAAACTGCATTAGGTAACGAAAGGAGAGCAGGGGGAGGGGGAGCGGAACTTTCCTCACATTGTTTTGTTTCACGGCGCCGAGGGAAGGGGTTCAAATATTGCAAGTATATAAGGACCGGCTGGGCACAAACTCGATACAACTTGTTGGTTGGCTCCATCAGTTCTGCCAACATGAAGCTCTTTGTAAGTGTTCAGTTAAATGTAGTAGTAGTGTTTAAAGGCGAACTATAAAACTAGTTTCATAGAAATTTGATTGCCCAAAAATTAAGGCAAAGCAATTTTTAAATTAAACATTCTTTAAATAACAATACAAACATATCATGATTCAATAGTTCTATAAATGATAGTAATTTTAAATTTAATACTGATTGCCAGGATGTCTTCAGTGATAAGCAATTATTTTGGTGCTGGAAATTCTAAGAATACCTAATTGTTGTATTACTTAGACTGTAAAACCCAATTTCCCTTTTTTATTTACTAAACTTTTGAATTTTATCTATAATTTTCTCAAAATACCCTTAAGTACCTCGAAATAATATTTTAATAAAGGATATTTAATTCTTTAGGCTGACTAAGAAAATTTTAATTGGAATTTACTGTGCTCTTAATTGCATTTAAATGTATTTTTCGGGCTGCAATATGTTTATGTTCCCTAATATTTGATTATGTAAAAAAGTTTCACAATTTGCATGCATATATTTTAAATATCTTCTGAAATAGTACAAAATAAATCAATCACAAAATTCAAAATTGCATGTAAGCCAGTAGCCATCTGCAAGTATTTGACTAGAATCATATAGAATTTATTTTTTGAAGCACTACAAAATACATATTTTTGTTATCTATATTAACTCATTAGTTGTCTCCAATTTATATGTATAAATATATCATAAGCTGGAGATAACCGAATGAAGCTGCATTGTAATTGTGTAATTATATTTTAAAGGTGAAACAATTTGTGCTTGCAATGAAATTTTATCATTAAAAGTCAAACATGTAATACCTTGAACTTTGCTTGAAAACAAATGGAAATTTGCAAACACAATAGACCAAATAAACCTTAAAACGTGTGTGCAAAACTACAATAATTGTGTAATGCATGCAAATAATGTTATTGTCTAAGATAACATGAAGTACAGTGGTTTTGATTTTAAAACTTACATATCAAAATTAAAATCTAAGGTTGATTTACGCTGTATTACCCAAATACTTTCAGTGAATCAGACGTATTTTAATATATTCTAGTCACTTTGATGAATCCTTTATGATATGGTTTCTATTTTGTACTTCTTTATTTAAAAAATCTGAACTGACCTCGCATGTATTCCTTCACTCACTGTTATACAATTATTTCAAGAATTTCTTAATGAACTTCTAACTTCATTGCATTTATTCATGCCATTTTGTAATATAACTTGTAATTTAAGTTGTAATATAATTTTTTTTTTACTGCTTTAGTTTGAAGGAAAATAACCTTTAAAGATTAGCATTGTAAATTTGTATTATTCCAGCGCCCTTAGTTTAAAAATTAATAGCTATAAAAGATTTCGTAACATTAAAGATGTAATTTCTTGGTGCTTTGGTTTGAATTTGTATAAAATTTCTCCTAGGAATTGTATGAAAACTCCATCGTACGAAACATGTTGAACCAGTCTAAGTATTGGGGTAAAACATTTCGAAAAACTCAAACCTTAAAATGAAAGAGCTTTAATCCCACAATGCACCATATAAATAATAGACCATCAAAAATACCCGGGTATTTTCACCAAATATGTTAATATGTTGCAGGTGGTAGCCGTGCTAGCCGTCCTGTGTTTGGTCCCGGCGGAGGGCGGCGAGCAGAAGATTCTAGTGAAGCGTGGCTATTTGGAGCACGAGCACGGCCACCATCACGGGCATCATCATGAACACGACCACGGGCATCATCACGAACATCAACATCATGAAGAACACAAGGAACACCATCAACATGATCACTGGCAAGAACACGGCCATAAACACAAGGAAGAACACAAGCACCATCATGAGACTGAACACCATCACGAACACGTCAACCATCACAAACACAAACACGTGAACCATCATGACCATCACCATGTCAACTACCACAAGCATGTCCACGACAACATCCACGAACACATCCATAAGCACAAGCACGAACACAAACACGAGGCCGAGCACGAGCATCACCACAAGAACGAGCATAAACACGATCATGAACACCAGCATCACGAGAATCACTGGGAGCAGCACGGACATGACCACAAGCATGACCACAAAGAGGATCATCACGAACACCACGGTCACGAACACAAGCATGACCACAAGCACGATCACTGGGAACATCACGGCCACCATCACAAGCACGATCATAAGGAAGATCACAAGGAAGATCATCATCACCAGCACAAGGAGGAACACAAGCATGGACATTGGGAGCAACATGGACATCACCACAAGCATGATCATCATGAAGATCACAAGCATGACCACAAGCACGATCACTGGGAACACCATGGTCACAAGCATCACCACGCAGAGCACCATGGTCACCATCATGGTCACCATCATGGCCATCACCATGGTAACGAACAGAAGCACCATGGATATCATCATGGCCATCTCAGCTTCCACAGCTTGAAGTAAATCCAATTGTTGTTCCTTCTCATTGTTCCATTATTTTTGAAAGATTATTGTTGTTTCTAGTATTGTTTATGTTTTTATATTTTTGTGAAATAAAAAATATGGTTTTCTGGTAACATTTGGTGTTATATTGAAGAGTTACCTCCTTTCCCAGCATACCAGTGTTTGGATATTCCTGTTTTGAGAACAGTGTTCCTGGCATTTGGATGTGTAGTGTCAATGTGAACACGCTATTGCAAAACTTGCGTAAAAGTTTAAAGTCGAATGGATTTCTAGCTAGGACGAATATAAAAACCCCACTGAGATGAACAACTAATGGGAATATGTTTTCAGTTTCTTCTATGCCTATTGTTTTAATGACAATGCGCTTACTATGATCAGAAATTTCTAAGATTCAAGCTATGACTTTAACATTAAATACTTCACTAGATCTAATCCACTGATATGATAAAGTAAAAATTCTGATGTGTTGCACTCACATGACTTTCTCTACTCTTGTACTAACCATTCTTACAAACTCTTATTCATATATCTTCTTCGTGTTAGTTGAGATACATATTTGTAAAATTATCTTATTGCTTATTTCCTTGTAGGTACAAGAAGATCATGGAAATACAGTAGGTTTTGAGCAATAATCAAATCTTTTAAAGCTTTGAAATGTTATTCTCTTTGCAGGGCTAAAATATTAAAAACTGAACAATTGACGACGCTTTGTTCTCCAAAACTCACACAAATAACAAGTAATATCTCCGAAATAGTATAGTGTAAAAAAATATTCAGACATAAATTGTGTGGTCTAAGCGAGATCTTCCAGAGTAAACAGGACTACATGGACTATAGCCAGAAAATTCAGAATATACATTTCATTTGCCATAAAAATATCTCAAACACATGCCACTTTAATTAAAATCGTTAGAGCCATTTTCGAGAAAATCAGTTTTCGAAAAATGTTCTAATTTTGGTACTCAGGATATTTATTACATATCAAATACCGGTCTAACCTGTAGCAGGTATTTTAGTTTCAATGACCTCGCCCTTCGGTAGCCTAGCTCAAGCTGCTTGGAAGAACGTTATGTGCAGTTATCGTGGTGCATACTGCAGAACGATGTGTGTTTATTGTGTTAAGTTTTACTTGAATGTGGAATGGCACCTTTAAATTATACAGAACTTCCATTCTTCTTAACAAATACTTATAGCTGGTTATACGGACTAGGTACGTGTCAGCCGCAAAGAAACTTAGATAATGAATAGTTATAAGGCAGGGAAATTTACACAAGATGGAAACAACTCCAAGATGTCGAATTACAGCGAGCTTATTAAGACAGAAAAATTGACTTGCTCTCCAGAAATAAATCCATGCTATTATCTTATGTGAGAAATCATTAAAGATAATATTTGTGTAACTAATCGCCATACGCCCGACGAATTAGAAAAAAGTGCCCGTTTTCAAATACTACACCTGTACGAGTCATCAATGTGTTCAACAGGTGCCAGAGTTGTGGGAAATAATTTAGAACACCTTTTATAGCGAAAGGTAGGCGTAATACCTTCATGTTCTTTCAAGTTGTTAATATTATCAAAGGGAAGCTTTACTAAATATTGGTTTTACAACAAAATTAAAAGTTTAAATTGCAAAAGAAAAGGTTTAATCAACGAGAAGCTTGCTTCAATAAGATGAAGGGCATTTTGATTGATTTTGAAGAAATCTAGAGAGCTAAAAAATTATTCGAAGCTGACTTCTATAAAAAAAAAGAGTTCAATATATGGTGAGGAAAAAAATATTTGACACTTTAAATTCAAAACTTCTTTGGAATGATTTAGAGTACATAAACTTACGCTGAAAATGTGACAGTAAGGGATGATTTTGTATATATTAGAGTAAGGGTTGTGAGATTCAAAAGCTAAGACTAAGGAGGAATTTAGGAAAGAAATGCGTTGTATTCACGTGACTTTCTGTATCCTCTATCGTTTATAAGTGGGTATATGAGCTAGTCGTACAAAACGTTATCTTTACAGAGATAGTTACATTACACATTTCGTTATAGATACAAAGTGAATAGTAAAAATCAAATGCTTATGAAATGGGCGTTATGTTTTGGCAGAATACATCAGGTAGTAAATTACGTGATGTGTTTGTGGAGGAAACTGTTAGATTAAGAGAAAAACTAATTAACACACTGAAGTGAAACATTAAGACAACAATTATAATTATCTGTGCATATACCATTCTATATACTGGGTGTCTCAAAACACCCACAACAATTTGTATATTGTGCGGGACGGCAAACTGATCAGTTTTCAAGCAGGAACCCCTATCCGGAAATGCACGGTTTGGACGTTGGAGAGCTTCAAACTGTGTACCTCCTACGTCATTGCAGAGCCTACATCGGCAGTGCTCTCATATGCATGACCCAATATGTCCGATTGTCTTTGAAGATTTTCAATCGCTCCGTGAACTGGAGACATAAGCTCCTCTGCTGACGTCACAAGAGTGTCATACTCTTCATACAGCTCCACAGAAAATAGTCGAGAGGTGTCAGATCTGGCGTCGGTGCTGGTCCACCTTTACCAATTGGTCGATTTGAATATGTGACGTTGAGGTGATTCCGCACATTTACATCAAAGTGTACTGGAGCTCAAGTCGGCTATTTCAGCAGCTGTGTACTGGTGAAAATCTCACCGCTGCTAAAAACGTTACTATACTGAAAACTACACAAGTAACGCAGTAGGGTGCGCACTAAGGAATCTGTGGAGGAATTTAGCGCATGCGCAGGAATGTTATTATGCTGAGGTCGTTTATCCCAGTACACAGATGACTAAAGGGTTTCATACCTTCCATATTGAGATACCAGAACGAATGTTAACAAATTATCACAACCGTTCGTTCTCAAGCTTCGATATTCTTCAGCGTCCAAACTGTGCATTTCCGGACAGGGATTCCTATTTCAAAACTAATCAGTTTGCCATCCCGCACAATATGCTAAGCGTTGTTGGTGACTTTTCGTTTTTGATTGCTGATGTTCACAGTCATGAAAATATACACACAGACAGGGAGATAGAGAGAGGGCCCTTTTTTGAAATACGTGTTTTTTAATCAGGAAATCTGAAAATATGAATTTCCACTGAAATATAAGTATTGAACTTTTGGATAGAATATATTTGCTCTGCTTACTATACGTAGCAGGGAAAGTAAAAACATAAAGAACTGCAGATTTACACCAGTTCGTTTACGACCACGTTTCTAGGCGAATGATATGTTTATAATAACACATCTACACACATGATAGGTTATAACATATGATTAATGAATATGAAGAGCAAAAATGGATGACAATTAACATCAAGAGAGATACAATTATGTTGGTATCCAAAGAGGACAAATGAAAGGAGGAAATTTATATTAAATGTAACGTTTAGTTTTTTGACAGGTTAGAAAGTTTAGCCATTATTTGTAGTAATAGAAAACTAGAGCAGGAGGTACTAAGCAGAGTGGAAAACGCAACATCAAATAAAAAATACAATGCTCGGAAAAAGAATTATGTGGCACTCACCCAACTTTCTCTATTCTTGTGCCAATTATTTATTCTTACAAACCCTTATTCCTCTATGTACTTTCGGGTAATCAAAATAAAGATTTGCAGATATCATATTATTTCTAATTATCAGTTATACCACAGCAGTGCAGACTATGCTCAGAAAGTTCAAGATATTCGTTTAATTTATCTTCAACGTATGGTATTTTAATGAAAATACAGTCACTTTTTACTTATAAAATCAACATTTTTGAAAAGGGTAGTCTGAGATATCTTCAAGTTAGTTGAGATAAACTTTTGTACAAATTATGTTACTGCTTATATTCTTGTAGGTATAGGGGAAATATGGGAATACAGTAGGCTTTGGGCCCACCTCGGTAGCGTGATGGTTAGTGTGTCTGCCTCACGTTCAAGAGGTCGCGAGTTCGAATCTCGCTTAGGGTAAGTTACCCGGGTAAAGTTTTTTTCCGAGGTTTTCCCTACCCTGAGAAGACGAATGTCGGGTAACTTAAAGCCCCATGAACCTCGGGCTCATTTAATTCATTCGTCCGATATGACACAAGTTGGAGGACGTTAATTTAAGAAAAAAAAAAAAAGAAAAAAAGAAAGTAGGCTTTGAGCGATAGTCAAATCCTTTAAAGTTTTCAAATTCCGTTCTCTTTGCACGGTTAACATATAAAAATGAATAACAACGTTCCATTTGGCAGAAGTGTAAGTTCTCCAAAAATCACAGAAATAACAAGTTATATCTCCGAAATGGTTCACTCTACAAAAAAAAAATTAGTTGAACATAAATTGTGTTTCAGCAAGATATACATTTTTGTATAGTAGGATTTGGTGTATATTTTACGGTTTACGAGTTATACAAAAGTCATCCCAAGGAAATAGGACTACAAGGGCTATAGCCAGAAAATTCAAAATATACATTTCAGTTGCTATAAAAATATCTCAAACATATGGCATTTTAGTGAAAATCGTTAACAGTAATTTTCAAGAAAATAAAAAATTTCGAAAAGTTTTCAATGTAAAGGGAAGTTTAAGTTGCAGCAATTTTCTTCAAAATCTTAGTATCGCATCTTTGAAAGACTAACTTCAATACCAACTTTGGTTTTTAACCGACTTTTCGTTTTTGAGTTATGCTATCTGCAGCCTGACAGAAACACAGACATCATCTGGGGTGAAACTCTTTACTACATGAAACAAACGTTTAATTTAGAATTCAAAAATAAAAATATTAATTTCTTAATTTCATAACTATCAATTTCAATTTGTAACGATTTAATTCACATGAGAGACAGAAAATTTAAAACTTAGTTTTAAAATGAATATAATGCATATTATATATAATGCCAAAAATTCTTTAAATATGCATTATGCTTGTTTTTATCCTCCAAAAAGGCCAAAACAAGCAAATATGCACGGAAATGTCATGTACAAACATGCATTTGCATAAAAGTCTCGTCTTTAAACATTAATACAAGCTGGACAGAAGCATAAGAGCATTTTGTACAAGAGTGAGTAGAGAAAGTCTTGTGAATGCTACACATTCAATGAAGCATCGTGGATAAAGGCAACAGGTTGCAGAGGAAATGCGTGTCCAATGCAATCGCGTGTTGCAGCAAGGCACTCCCTGGTGTTCACCTCAGGCAGTAACTAATACATTTACAATAGTGCTGGTCCTTTCTCTAAGGAAGTTTGGTTCATTTCGCCAATCATGCTTTGTTTGTTGACTTTTAATATAAAATCAAATTAGGGTGTGCATTTGCTTTCCATCGGGTTGAGTAATAGGTGCATTGGTGCTCCAGATAGTGAAGAAAGTGTGGAGTGTGTGTGTGTGTGTGTGTGTGTGTGTGTGTGTGTGTGTGTGTGTGTGTGTGTGTGTGTGTGTGTGTGTGTGTGTGACAGTGGGACACATTATGTGAAACTTTCACTGTGGACCTGCCGGCTATTGCTAATTAAACTAATTCATACTACCGCTTCCGATCTGTCTTAATATAACTGCTACATTAAGAAAGTCTCTCTCCCTATCAAATATACTTTATGATACGTGACAGGCGCAATTAGTTCCACCTCACACGTACACGCGTTCCACTCGCACTGTTGCTGGAGTCAGAATGGGTACTACCCACATTGGTGATTCCTAAGTCGTTTTGGCCCTCGTTGATCGCTAAGGGCCTGGCAGACCCCTACGTTTACTTAAACGTTCTAGTTTTCAAACGAACCTACCTAACGCACCTATCTAAACGCCTGACTAGCACATCTAACATTACACCTTACTCGATTGTTTGCTGGAGCAACAACCTGATCCGTTTATTTCCTTAGCTCCAAGAATGACAAACCTGTAGTTAGGCATCGCAGAGTTCAGCCAGTCTTTCGCGCCTACTCTCATTGCACACTACTGATATATTTTGTTTTGCTTTCTCTACCATGTACAATAAGCAGAGTAAGTACTGTATTCCACCCAAAAATTTGATGTCAAGATTTCATAGGAAATATATGTTTTGAGAACCACTGAAAAAAAAAAAAAATTAGGAAAAGTCTGTGTGTATGTGTGTGTGCATGTATGTGTGTTGCAGTCTGTGGACAACATAAACTCAAAAACGAAGAGTCGGTTAAAAACCAAAGGTAGTATTTAAGCTTAATATATTTTAAGGATGCGACAAGAAGATTCTGAAGAAAATTTCTCGATCCTAAACTACCCTTTACATGGAATATTTTTCGAAAATTTTAATTTTATCAAAAATGACTAACGATTTTGATTGAAGTGCCATATGTTTGAAATATTTTTATGTCAAATGAAGTGTATATTTTGAATTTTCTAGTTTTAGCCCATGTAGTGCTATTTACTCTGGATGGCATTTGAATAACTCGTAAACCGCAAGAGATAGAAAAGGTCTTATTCTACAGAAAATGTATATTGATAAAACACACAATTTATGTCTAAATAAATTTTTCGTACTGTGAACCATCTCAGAGATACGCCTTGTTATTTGTGTGAGTTTTGGGGAACTTATACTCCTGTCAAATGGAACATCGTTATTCAGTTTTACTTTGTCTACAAAGTAGAGGAAGTATTGTATTCCATCCAAAAATCCCATGTCGAGAATTCACCGGAAAAATGCGAATCCCTGAACCCCCCCCCCCAAAAAAAATAACTCAAAACCGAAAAATCGGTTAAAAACCAAAGTTAGTGTTTAGGTTTAATGTCTTTTAGGGATGCGACACGAAGATTTTGAAGAAAATTCCTGCACTCTAAACTACCCTTTAGATGGAACATTTCTAAAAAAATTTGATTTTCTTGAACTGTCTAATGATTTTGATTAATGTGACGTATGTTTGAGATATTTTTATCACAAAATGCATATCTTCAATTTTCTGTCTATAGCCTATTCAGTCCTGTTTACTCTGGAAGACCTGAACCACTTGCAAAGCGTAAGAGATAGACCAAATCTTAGTATACAAAAATGTAGATCCCGCTAAAACACACAATCTATGTCCAAAACATTTTTTGTAGAGTGAACCATTTCGGAGGTATTCCTTGTTATATGTGTCAGTTTTGAAAAATATACTTCTGTCAAATGGAACATCGCTGTTCATTTTTTTATATGTTAGGTGTGCAAAGAGAACTCAACTTGAAAGCTGTAACAGATCTGACTATCGCTCAAAGCCTACTGTATACCCCTCTTCCCGTTGCACGCGCAAGAAAACGAGCAATAAGATACTTTCTGCAAATGCTTATCTCAACTAACACGAAGAAGATATCAGAATAACACTTTGTAAGAAGTTAGTACAAGAGTAGAGAAGGTCAAGAGTGTAAGACCTCAAATTTTTTTTATATGTTAACCGTCCAAAGAAAACGGCATTTGTCATAAAAATATCTCAAACATATGCAGTTTAATAGAAATCGTTAGAACTATGTTCAAAATAATCAAAGTTTTGAATAAATTTCCTATGCGTAATGTCGCATCCTTGTAAAACATTAAGCTTAAGGCAACACACTGGTACCAAATAGACTTTCTTCCCTAATTCACGAATTTTAATGAACTTTTTAGATTAAGTTGCACCTGCCATTTTATACTGTTGTTATAAGTTTCACTGCTACATATTAAATAGCTTGGAAACTAAAACTTGTTTAATATGTTTTTGGAAGGAATTAAATAATAATAAAATGTATACTTTTTGCAGTTTAGAATTAAATTAGAAGCCTGTAATTTGGTATGCTAGTTTTTATATGCCTCTGCAATAAAACTGTGCATTAGGTTTCCAAAATATTAATATTTGTTACAAATAGAATAAAAAGAAATATTACTCATAATAATAACAACAAAAAAGCATATACCTACCTTTATGTATGAGTGTGATTAACAAACCGATGCACAGTTTTCTTTAACAAGTTATGTTGTACATATCCTGAAAATTTCAACTTTATACATCAGTATTTACTGCAAAAAACTGTACCCCAAAGCGCAAAAATTGATATATGGAGAAAAAGATATTTAAAGTTTTGGAGCACATTTGCTGGAAATATTGCAAGAGTGTAAATAAATTTAAAATACACCAATTTCCAGCTGGATTTGACACATAATATTGAATGGCCATATTCCGGACATGTTAAAGACATTTCTTAAAAAACATATTTTCTAAAAAAATAGCACTTTTTGTCATTTTGGTACCAGTGTCCCCATACCAACTTCCATTTTTAACCGAATTTTCGTTTTTGAGTTATGCTATCCATAGACTGACACACAGACATACAACCACACACACACACAAGCACACACAGACACAGATACACACACACGGGCCTTTTTCTAAAAATGCTTTTTTTGGATTGAGAGGACCTCAAAAAACATATATTTCTGATGAAACCTCGACATCCAATTTTTGGGTGCAATACAACACTTCCTCTACTTACTATACGTAGTAGAGAAAGTAAAAATTACTCGACTATTACAACTTAGGATCGTCCCACTACCAAAAGCTGTCTATACGCTATGCAGCATTTCCAGAACTTGGAAAACTGCCTAGGAGAGGTTAAGGAAGTCGGACGTTTGCTCTATATTTCAGTTGCTGCAGTGCCCATTACATGGAGATTTTTACGTTATTTTCTTCTTTACCTGATTACCCTCCCCTTATGTAGGACTTACACCCCCTAGGATTTTACATGATTTTAGACTTTAGATTTATTATGGAGTACCCTGTGAAGTCTTCTTCGAAATGAATGAATTGTTTAATTTCTAAAACTGATAATCTGTAATAAATAGAAGAAAGCTTACCAAAAAGGAATTGGGGCTCTTTAGAAAATAACTTAGTTAAGGGACACTGGGAGTGAAATTTGAAAGTTCCTCATTTCTTGATAGATTTTTCTGAAATTTTTACTGTGTTTGTATTTATATGAGAATAGGCGGTACACCAAATTTCATTAAAATTGGATAATTCGTTTAGGATATATAAACTATTTTATGAATTTAATAGGCACATTTTCAAAATAGAGCTCGCGTCTATTGACTTTTCCAAATTCATTTATATTGGCAGAACTGGTACTCTAAAACATGGGTAACAATTGTATGAAGAGATATTTCAAATACGTTTGCTGATTATGCTGTACATATTTTTTTAATAACAAAGAAAATTTAATCTTAAAAATTATTGATTTCCTTCATACAAAAAAAAAAGATGTTTTTGGAATTCATGTTAATGATAACATCAATATTGAATCATAGTTTTGTTTAGATGTTATTTATGAATACGTTTGTAAGTTTTCATTGAATTTGAAGCAAAACTCAGGCGCGACCTTCTTTTGGAATGTGCAGAATTGTAGTGTTGAGAAAAACAGGCTTTTATATAGGAACATCCTGTGTACGTTAAGGGAAGAACACTATTTGAAAGGCCCGTAATGACCACATGGAGTGGGGCATATGAAAAATGTTAGCTGATCCAAATGCACGGATGCTCCAGGAACATTTTAAGGTAAAAAACAATTTTCGACTTTTTGACAATTTTGACCAAAATTTCACTCCCAGTGTCCCTTACCTACCATGTGGAGAGGTAGACAGAGAAGGGTTACATTCCATCCAAACTTGGATGTCACAAATACATGTTTTGAGGTCCTCTGAAAAAATATTTTCATAAAAAGATACCTGTGTGTGCAAGCTTATACACATTACTCAAAAATAAAATCTCGGAAAAATACATAAGTTGGTTTTTAAGTCCAAGATGTAACAGGAAATTTTTCATCAAAAGCCATTCTTATGATATAAGATGGTATTAACGGTTTATGATGGTGTATATGGAAACGAAATGGCCAAACTGGTCAAAGAAGTAGCCGAAAGGACTGAGGCAACAACAATCTTATTTACTAGATCCTAAGAAAAAGTACATTAATAACAAAAGAAATGGAGAAAATATTGAAAAGTAGCAACAGGAATGATGAAATTAAACCAAGGAGCCGTTACACAGAAGTTCTTTCCATTAGTTCAAGACAAACAGAAGATAAATATCGCTTTAACAGCAAACTTCACAACAATAACTCGAGATGGAAAAACTTGAAGCTGTTATCATAGATTTAAAGTTATAAATAGTCTAGCGCACCTATGTGGGGACCAAACAATAGTTCATCTTCTGTAGATATACTCAAAGCTTAGTCAATTACGTAGGACTGTTAAACTGAGAACCACATCTAGCAGAAACTGGCTAGTAATCTATAGTACTATATTAAAGAAATACTTAAAGTAGTTCATATGCTTTGTTAATAACATTAAAGTTGATCAACTGTAAAACCGGAATTGAAATTTAAAAACTCTGATGTGTTTCACTCACATGACTTTCTCTACTCTTGTACTAACCATTCTTACAAACTCTTATTCCTATATCTTCTTCGTGTTAGTTAAAATAAACATTTGTACAAATTATCTTATTGCTTATTTCCTTGTAGGTGCAAGGGGAATATTGGAATACAGTAGGCTTTGTGCGATAGTCAAATCTTTTAAAGCTTTGAGATTCCGTTCTCTTTGTACACGTAACATATAAAAAAATGAACAACGATGACCCATTTCACGAAAGTTCCAAGTTTTCCGAAACTCACACACATAACAAGGTATATCTCCGAAATGGTTCACTCTACAAGAAAATTTATTGAGACATAAATTGTGTATTTTAGCAAGATGTACATTTGTTGTATAGTATAATTTGGTCTATCTCTAACGGTTTACCAGTTATGCAAAAGTCGTCCAGAGTAAATACGACTACAGGGGCTATAGCCAGAAAATTCAAGATATACATTTCATTTGTCATAAAATATCTCAAACATATGGCATTCTAATCAAAATCGTTAGAGGCATTTTCAAGAAAATCAAAATTTTCGAAAAATTTTCCATGTAAAGGGTAGTTTAGGGTGGGGCTATTTTCTTCAAAATCTTCGTGTCACATCCTTGAACGACATTAAACTTAAATACCAACTTTGGTTTTTAACCGACTTTTCGTTTTTGAGCTATGCTGTCCACAGACTGACAGACTGACAGACTGACAGACACACACACGGACCTTTTTCTAAAAAGACTTTTTTTGGATTCAGTGGGCCTCAAAACATGTATTTCCCGTGAAATCTCGACTTCGAATTTTTGGGTGGAATACAATACTTCCCCTACTTACCAGTAGAGGAAGTAAAAACTATTACAAAATAAATCTTTATATAAATTATGTTAATTAGTAATTATTTTAAAAAAAAAATCTATATAAATCAGGCAATATTACGAAATATAATGGGTTATGGTGTTGAAACCAAATAGATAAACTGAAGTGTTGCACTCACATGATTCTCTGCTCTCGTACTATCTACTCCTAAAATCTAAATGCCAGTCGAGGTAACCAGAAATGATGCAGAAATCATCTTATTGTTAATTTTCCTATAGGTACAAGGGGAATATTGGAGTACAGTAGGCTTTAAACGACAGTCAAATCTTTTAAAGCTGGTGGCTGGCTTTGAAATTCAGTTCTCTTTACACGGCCAAGGGATAAAAAATTGAACAACGGCCTCACATTTTAGAAAAGTATAATTATTGCAAAATTCTCCGAAAATGGTTCACTCCATAAAAAGAACTTTTAGTCATAACTTCTGTGTGTTAACGAGGTCTACGTTTTTTGTGCAGTTAAGACTTGGTCTATCCCTTACGGTTTAACAGTTATGCAAAAGTCATCAAGAGTAAATAGGACTACATAGGCTAATGCCTGAAAATTGAAGATATACATTTTGTTTGACATAAAAATATCTTAAACGTGTGGCATCTTAATAAAAGTCGTTAGAGCCATTTTTGAGAAAATCAAAATGTTCGAAAAGTTTTCCATGTAGATGTTAGGCTAGAGAGGAAGAATTTTCTTCAAAGTCTTCCTGTCGCATCGCTCAAAGATATTAAACTTAAATCCCAACTTTTGTTTTTCAAACACTTTTCGTTTTTGAGTTATGCTGTTCACAGGCAGATACCCACTCAGCCGCAAGGACCTTTTTCTAGAAATGCTTTTATGGATTCATGGGGCCTCAAAACATGTACTTCCGGTGAAATCTCGACATCGAATTGTAGGGTCAAATACAATACTTCCTCTACTTGCTACACATAGTAGAAAAAGTAAATGTTCGTTTTTTGATTTTCTTGAAAACCCACATATTTTTATTAAAATAATACGTATTTAAGATATTTAAGTGGAAATTAAACGCGTGTATTGTATTTCTGGGAATAATCTGTAGTCTTTTTCATTTTCAACAAATTTTGCATCATTTTATGTAATGTACGAGTCAATAAACGTAATATTTTTCAAACCCACAGTTTGTTTCAAATAAATCTTTTCTCAAAACAGCAATTTGCGATATATACACTATTATTGTTATTGTTATTATTATTATTGTTATTGTTATTATTATTATTATTATTATTATTATTATTATTATTATTATTATTATTATTATTATTATTATTATTATTATTATTATTATTATTATTATTATTATTATTATTATTATTATTATTATTATTATTGTTGTTGTTGTTGTTATCATCATTATTTTTTTTAAGTTCTTCAACACCTTATCATTCCTTGACGTTGTGTCGCTATCCAATTGTTTCTCGCAATACCATGCAAAGGTATTGAATTTGAAAACCACCATTTACCAATCCATATTTTTACTTTCTCTACTACGGATAGTAAGTAGAGGAAGTATTGTATTCCACCAAAAAAATCGATGTCAAGGTTTCACTGAAATATATTTAAAGGTCCCCTGAACCCAAAAAAGAGCACTTTTAGAAAAACGTCCGTGTGTGTGTGTGTCTATGTGTGCCTGTGAACAGCATAACTCAAAAACGAAAAGTGGGCTGAAAACCAAAGTTGGTATTTAATCTTAATATCTTTCAAGGATGCGACACGAAGATTTTGAAGAAACTTGCTTCACCCTAAACTACCCTTATCATGGAACATTTTTTCGAAAAGTTTTATTTCCTTGAAACTGGCTCTAACAATTTTGATTAAAATGACGTATGCTTGAGATATTTTTATGACAAATGAAATGCATATCTTTAATTTTCTGGCTATAGCCCCTGCGGTCTTATTTACTCTGAATGGCATTTGCTAAACCATAAGAGATAGACTAAATCTTACTACATAAAGATGCAGATCTTGCTAAAACATACAATTTATGTCTAAATAAATTTGTAGAGTGAACCATTTCCGATATATTCCTTGTTATTTGTGTGAATTTTGGAAAATATACCTCTGTCAAATGGAACTTCGTTATTCATTTTACACATCACATTTTTTTAAGTTTTATATGTCTTCAGTCTCCTGTATTCTCGTTATAGGTAAAATAAAATGTGAAATAAAACAATTCCTGTAAAAGTTTATTGTTGGTTAAGATGAAGCAGATGGGAAAATAAGCTTGTGTATGAATCGCTTATGAAAGAGCTAGGAATGTAAACGGTACATAAACCGATGTTTACCATCACGTGTATCGCCATGTACGTTTAAATGAGGCAGGCAGGCAGGCGTTAATGTACTGGAGTGTAATTAAATACCGCGGTAATCCTCTTATGATCCCATTTGTGTATCAATGGTTCATTATAATCAATATCCGCTGCGTCACTAGCAATACGATACTCTCTCTCTTATTACCGTAATTAATTTTATTGTAAACATTAATTCTTGCAATGGGAAGCTTTGTTCTCCTTCGGCTATTCACTGTTGTTTATTGAAGAATGAAAACAAGTGAACACTGAAACGTAATTTTAATTAAAACAATCAAATATTACAGTCCCAGTTGATTTCTCTATTGATATTCCCAAATTCTGCTAGCTTTTGAACAATTCTTTATTGTATATACAATGCCTTCATAACCCGCCTCACAGTAAAACATCTCCTCACAGAATGTAAGCAATACGCTACACAACGACAGCTTCATCACATCACTGGAGACTTATCCACCACTCTGAACACGCCATCCAACTGCAGAAGGGTGTTATCATTTCTCAAAGGTACGCGCTTGCATGCGAAAATATAATATGAAAGATACTTGTTGTACTGATTTGATTGTATTCTCATGTTTTTGGTAAAATAATTGTACTAAATTTATTGTATACCGCTGTCATAGAATAGTCGCGATATGACTTAATTGTTAAAGCGACTCTAAATAAATTAAAAAAAAAAAAAAAATGCCTTCATAAGTTTGAAAGCGGTAGCTGATTATGGGCAATAGAAAGGAAATAAATTATAAAATAGCATTTTGTTGCTTTCTAGATGTTTATTAAGCCCAAACAATACATAGGTAAATGAAAATATTAAATTTTAGATTGCTGAAAATAGCCATTCTTAAGGTAACTGCAAAACAGGAATGAACATATGGTAAGGTTGGCCGTGGCTGGTCTATCGCTGACTAGCCAACGATATACGTGTGGCGTTGTACAGTT
The DNA here is from genome assembly GCA_030765045.1 of Tenodera sinensis. Classification (NCBI taxonomy): domain Eukaryota; kingdom Metazoa; phylum Arthropoda; class Insecta; order Mantodea; family Mantidae; genus Tenodera; species Tenodera sinensis. The sequence goes on along the minus strand of CM060969.1, from coordinate 23,892,313 downwards.
AAACATGCCTACTGGATCCTTTGCACGCTCAGAAGATACTAACAAGTGCAGACTTACTTTCCCCCTATTTGACAGAGCTATTTTTTAGTGTAACTGTCCAAACCCCATGTCTGTGAGACATCTGGTTTTGAGACAGGTAAAGATAATATGCCTGACTACTCGTGTAAAGAGAAGAATCCGTTGCCACCTGTGAAGAAAAACAGACACACACCATACAGCTGAAACATTTTGTAACTTTCATTCAGTAAAGTAGTGAACCTTTAAGAATACAGACGTAGTTTTTTAATTTGGTCACTTAGTAAGCGCTGTACGGGTATGCGAGAAATCTCGTAAGGATTTACATAAGCAAGCTAGAAATATTGTTTTTCATATGTATTCATTTTTCAAACAGCTAATTTCGAACGCACAAATTTCGCCAGAGCCGAGAGTTAACGGCACTAGCTTCTCATGTGAGAGACATCGTTAAAGGCAAGCAGTAAATCAGGAAAACTTCCCATATTTAGGTCTCCTGGAAAACATCAAGCAGTGAAAAAATTACAAGGGTGAATATCCTACCCGCTCGTACTACAGCATCTGGGAGAATTTACTTGTTTGCATGCAAGGCGGTTTCAGTGTGACGAAGACAGAAATATCTTCAATCCCTGTCGCCCGCTTGCTGGGCAACTGGCAACACCGAGAGAGTAACATCACTGTATAGGCTGAACCCCTGTTCATTCTTTTTTTTTTTTTTTAATTTATTTACAGTCGCTTTAACAATTAAGTCATATCGCGACTATTCTATGTAATACAGCGGTATACAATAAATTTGATACAATTATTTAACCAAAAACATGAGAATACAATCAATAAATCAGTACAACAAAAATATCCTTCATATTATATTTTTGTATGTAAGCCTGTACTTTTGAGAAATGATAATACCCTTCTGCAGTTGGATGGCGTGTTCAGAATGGTGGATAAGTCTCCAGTGATGTGATGAAGCTGTCGTTGTGTAGCGTATTGCTTACATTCTGTGAGGAGATGTTACTGTGAGGCGGGACTGTTCATTCTTGTTTTGTAGCCAATCTCTGCCTTGCAATCTGTCTCCATGCCAATTTTGCCAGGGTTTCAGTTGGAATTAGTCTGCATTTTTGCTTCCATGTTTTTTCAGAATTTGTTCACCTCTAGAGACTTAACGTGGAATGTGTGTTTCGGGTTGTTGTCTTGCTGCAAGATAAATCCTTTCCCAATCACAGATCTTGACATGTCACTGGAGAAGTCCATGACAATCCTTTTGGTTCATTTCCCTTCTACTTTCATCAAATCTCCGACTTTATTCCCTCCCCATACTGTCATAGGACCCCCTCCGTGCCCACAGTTAGAATTACGCACTGAGGATTGAAGTGCTCATGGGGTAAACGACGTACAACTTGAGGACGTTACTTCCAAGTATTTCCAATTTGGATTCATCAGCGTAAGACTTTTTCCCAATCCTCTTCTGTCCAATGTTGGTGTGTCTTAGCCCATTGAAGCCCTTTCTGCTTGTTAACAAAGTGTAACAGTGGTTCCCTTGCTGCTACATAATCCTGGAGGTTATTTTCTGCCAGTTGATTCACTAAGTGGTACATACCTAGTTGTGTTTAGTTCAGCATTCCATCAGGGACAGTTCCGAAACTATTACGTTTACTGGTCGTGGCGCTCTGATATTTTCCTGGGTGTTCCTGACCGAGAATGATCATCACAGGAGTCTGTATATCGATGTCAGTGTATAGTCTTGACAACAACACATCATCATCATCATCGTCGTCGTCATCAAGGTTTAAGCCAATAAAGTCTTGTTTCGGTCTCATGCAACAAACATTTGTTGAGTCCATCTGTTCTTTGGCTTCCCAATGCTTCTTTTGCCTGTTGGTAGTCCAATAGCAGTTTTGGAATGGTTCTGCATATATTAATGTATCCTCCCTCTTAGTCATCATTCCTGCTTTTATCTAACAAAGTGTAGCCTGCTGTATTCCTTAGGAATCCCATTTCTGCAGCTTCTATTTTTCTCTCTTCACTTTTCTTAATGATCAACATTCTGAGTCATGTTATAGAAACATGGGTACTACCATTACCTTATATAATTTTAATTTAGTTTTTTCTCAGTTTGCTTAAGGTTTCTTTTTATTGAAAAAATTGATGTCTAGACTTCATCGGAAATATGTTTTGAGGTCGCCTGAATCCAAAAAAAGCATTTTTAGAAAAAGGTCTGTGTGTGTGTTGTCAGTCTATGTTTATGTCAGTCTGTGGACAGCATATCTCAAAAACGAAAAGTCGGTTAAAACCAAAGTTGGTATTTAAGTTTAATGTCTTTCAAGAATGCGACACGAAGATTTTGAAGAAAACAGCCCCACCCTAAACTACACTTCATATGGAAAAATTTTCGAAAATTTTTATTTTTTTTTCCGAAAATGGCGTTAACAACTTTGATTAAATGCCATGTGTTTAAGATATGTTTATGGCAAAGGAAATGTATATTTTGAATTTTCTGGCTATAGCCCATGTAATCCTGTTTACTCTGGATGACTTTTGCATAACTGCTAAACCCTAAGAGTCAGACGAAACCTTACTATACCAAAAATTTAGATCTTGCTAAAATATCATTTTTTTTAGTGAACCATTTTGGAGATATTGTTTGTTATTTGTGTGAGTTTTGGAGAACTTATACTTCTGTCAAATGGAACATTGTTATTTATTTTCTATATGTTAACCGTGCAGAGAGAACCGAATTTGAAAGCTTTAAAATATTTGACTATCTCTCAAAGTCTACTGTATTCCCATATTCCCTTTGTAGCTACAAGAAGATAAGATAATTTGTGTAAATGTTTATGTCAACTAACACGAAGAAGATATGGAATAAGAGTTTGTAGGAAAGGTATGTACAAGAGTAGAGAAAGCCATGTGACTGTGCACATGACATTTTTCGGAAATGTTTTATGCCTATGTTCATCCTGAACAACATGATGGAGCAATTATCAGAATTGGTCGAGTGGTAGAAGACACGAAAGTCTGTGCACAGACCAGAAAATCTACATAGAACGACACAACGGAATGAGAAACTCGCGTGTCTCTAATGAGATACATTCATTTTTGTCCCTCAATAAACCCTTTCAATTCCACATGTTCACTTTCCATCATTAATATAACATTACGAACAGTGTAAAAAGATGTGCATGACAGAACACTGTTGGTGTGTTGGTGCCCAAACTTAGCTTCATGGACCAGCACGGAAGTGAATTTCATCTCCAGGCATTTTAATTGCCAACATGCATCAGTGATTATGGAGGCGACAAAGATATCCATCATCCAAATTATACCTTGTGCTATCGTAATCATATCTTATGGCGTTGGAATGGGCGGCAGTTTTCATGGCCACTGGCGAATAATTACTCCAGTTCTGCTCTATGCACTCTATGTTTGTTAACTGCGATCTAAATGGATCAGGAATAGAAATTTAAACTCTTCAGTTAGTCGTAATTTAGGAACATCAACACGTTTACTTTCACTACCATGTGCTTAGTAGGAAGAGATAATGTTACATTCCACGAAAAAATTCGACATCAAATTTTACCAAAAATAGTTATTAGAGGTCCCTGAATAATAATAATAATAATAATAATAATAATAATAATAATAATAATAATGATGATGATAATAATAGTAATAATAATAATGATGATAATGATAATAATAATGATAATAATAGTAATAATAACAATAATAATAATAATGATGATGATGATAATAATAATGATGATAATAATAATAATGATGATAATAATAATAATAATGATGATAATAATAATGATAATGATGATAATAATGATAATAATAATAATGATGATGATGATAATAATAGTAATAATAATAATAATGATGATGATAATAATAATGATAATAATAATGATGATGATAATAATAATGATAATGACAATGATAATAATGATGATAATAATAATAATGATGATGATGATAATAATAGTGATAATAATAATGATGATGATAATAATAATGATAATAATAATAATAATAATGATGATGATGATGATAATAATAATGATAATGATAATAATAATGATGATAATAATAATAATGATGATGATAATAATAGTAATAATAATAATAATAAAAATAATAATAATAATAATAATAATAATAATAATAATAATAATAATAATAATGATAATAATAGTAGTAATAATAATAATAATAATAATAATAATAATAATAATAATGATGATGATAATAATGATAATGATGATGATAATAATAATAATAATAATAATAATAATAATAATAATAATAATAATAATAATAATAATAATAATAATAATAATAATAATAATAATAATAATAATAATAATAATAATAATAATAATAATAATAATAATAATAATAATAATAATAATAATAATAAACCTTTCCATTACATTGTTCTTGTCTATGAACAATGTGTATGTATGTGTTTATATGTGTTTATATTTACACATATGTGACTGTATGTGTGCGTACGTGTGTATATGTGCGTGTGTGAATGCGCGTGTTTATATGCGTGTATGTGTGTGTGTGTGTCTAGACAGACTAATGTCAGATGAATACCAAACTTGGCACTTTCAGCATCTTCTAAATTACCTCTTGATTTTCTAAAAATGGCTCAGCTATTAACTTAAACTTTATAACGTTAAGATATTTAGATGACAAAATATGCAACATGCATTTCCAGAGAACAAATTGTGGGGCCTTGATTCAGAAATAATTTGGTATAATCTTTCCTAACTGTTAAACCATAAGAGACAGACAAAAACATACCAAAGAAAGCATCTTGTATGTTACATTCATACGACTCTCTGAACCATTCTCATTCTTCAAGCAAATCTTTTTCTTCTATCTACTTCATGTTATTTGAAGTAAAAATTTGTAAAGTTGTTTTTAGCACAATATTCCTTGTAGTTACAACGGAAATAGAAGAATACGGGAGGCTTAAGTGACAGTTAAATAATTTTTAACAGCTGGGCATTAAGTGATACCTCTAAAATCGGTTCTCTTAGCACCAGCAGGAGAAAGAAAAGAAAAAAGTCTGTGTTGCACTCACATGACTTTCTCTACTCTTGTACTAATCATTCTTACAAACTCTTATTCCTATATCTTTTGTGTTAATTCAGATAAACATTTGTACAAATTATCTTATTGCTTATATTCTTGTAGCTGCAAGGAGAATATGGGGATACAGTAGACCCTGAGCGATAGTCAAATCTCTTTCAAATTCCGTTCTCTTTGCATGATTATCATATAAAACATGAATAACAATGTTCCATTTGACAGAAGTATAATATCTCCAACACTCACACAAATAACATGGAATATCTCCGAAATGATTCACTCTACAAAAAAAAAAAAAAAAAAAAAAAAAAAATATTTAGACATAACTCGTGTGTTTTAGCAAGATCTGCGTTTGTTCTACAGTAAGATTTGCTCTTTGTCTTACGGTTTACCAGTTCTGCAAAAGTCATCCAGAGTAAATAAGACCTCTTTGGCTATAGCCAGAAAATTCACACACAGATAAACGGACACACAGACACACACACACACACACACACACACACACACACACACACACACCGACACACACACAGAGAGAGAGAGAGTTGTTGTAGTTGTAGTGTTTAACGCCCGCTTTTACTACTACGGCACCGGAGGCGGTGACACTGATGATACATGGAATGAAGATGGAGCATCGGTGGAATGAGATGGCGGGGGAAACCGGAGCACCCGGAGAAAACCCGCCCTGACGCCGCTTCGTCCACCACAAATACCACATGCGGGTCCCTGGGATCGAACCCGGGCCGCCTAGGTGGTAGGCGAGCGCGCTAACCGCTCGGCCACGGCGCCGCCAGAGAGAGAGAGAGAGAGAGAGAGAGAAAGATACAGACAGGGAGACAGAAACAGAAACGTTTTCTAGAAATGTTTTCTATGAGTTTTGGGGGTCTCAAAATATAACCTTTCAATGAAATCTTCACAGCGAGCTTTTGGCTGGAGTACAATACTTTCTCTACTTATGTAAGCACGCAAAATAAAAAGTAAAAATGTAGATGTCTTTAAAACACAAGATTTATTTGAACTAACTTTGTGTGGGGTCAGTCTTTTCCGAGACTGGTTTGCATTTTTCAGCACTTTGTCATGTTTTGGAGTACTGCCAACCTTCAGTTGCATTTCGCGATACTATGGAAATAACATGCAGTTTAAAGACGGTATAAACCAGCCAGTTAATAAACTAGCGCTATTTCCTTTCTACATATAAGATAATTTTTATTAAAGCTAACTCCGCAAACGTTTGTTGCAAGTAAATTGAAGTAGACAGAGGCATAAGTTCTTCAAAAATTAGTTTGTGGAATGTTGAACAAAATGAACCATAATGGGTAGAAAAATGTATGTGAATGTAACACATCATATTTGTATTCCTGCGCTGTGCATATTAAACATTGCCTTGTGCTGAACTTTAGAAAACAAACACAATTTTTAATTTTTTTATAACGTATGGTAAGTAGGGGAAGTGGATGTTGGAACGCACGCCCATTACGATTAACTCACAGAGTGCATCGATGTGCGCTATTCTGCCGTACTCTTGCAAAGACACCAGCCATTTCTCTGGTTTAAAAGTTTATCGGTCTAATTTTAAATAATAAAGCTGTGATAAACTGTAAATAATGAGATGTTTGTGTTTTGTTTATGTGTTCTGTGTTTGTTTCTTGGATTAAAATTATGTGCCTTACTAAGATAAATGCCATACTAATTTGCATTGTTGATTTTGCCGTAAATACTTAAACTGAGAGGGAGGCAGTAATCTATGACTAACTGGTCTAGCGCTTAAACGAAGCACCGGAGCAAAAATCTTTCCTTAACTAAAAGTATTTAAAATAATGTTATCTATCAGCTCCCAAAGTTTGTCGGTCTAAGTTTGGGTCATCCTGTATTTATAGCACATTTATTCTAGTGTTGACGAATCCCAGCTTCTGTTGCAATATCAGACACTTTTTAAACATCTATATTTTTATTTCAATTTTAAGACAGTTAAATGAAACTACGTTCAAGGGAAATCAAAACAGAATATTTTTCACGAAAATCTGTTTCCTTTCCAGTACATCTCTACCTATTAGGTTTGTGCATTTTATGCAAATGTGTTTGCACAAATTAATTGCACATAAAATCGTTTACAAATTTAAAAGACAATGAAGCAAAGCCCATATTGAAGTTTATGTTAAATGTTGTAGGAAGTTAATTCATTTCATCCAAATAAAAAGACTTACATTTTGTAGCAAAAGGAAGAATGAAATATTGGTGTTAATTTGCAGGTAAACCTCTGGAAATATAATTAAATTTAACGTGTGGAGAGTTCTAATATGCATGCTACTTTGCTGGCTGGTTCTACTCAATTCTCTATTACATGGAGGAAGCTGTGAGTTTCCATTGAACACTCAGAAATTGCTGCAGCTAGAAAAGGGTGGGATAAAGGTGTTTTAATATACGATTACTACCATGAACAACTAACTACTTCTTGAATTCTAGTTCTTTCTTCAAGGTTCCACAATTTTCTCCCTATCAAAATCTTCCTTTGTTTTGATGGACATCTCAGATGGCAAACAGCATCAACATGAAACAATGCTTGCTTTAAGTACCTTCTTGTTATGTATGTTCAACAAGGTAGGCTCGTTTATTGTTTACAAAATGTTACTTCTGGGATAAATTTAAGAACTTAATTATAATAAATATTAAAAAGTTTCCTTGTTTGGCAAATTCAATATTAAACCCCGGGACCAAACCAACCTGACTAAAAGTTCCTTCACTATTCTCCTCGGTCACTAAGCGAAAATCAAAGGTTTATGAAATAAATCGAGTGGTTTAAAAATCTCTACAATTTTGTACAATCAATATTTCTGCTTCTGTTAAGGTTTACCTGTTAAACAATATTATACAAAATTATTACTGAATGACGAGGACTTTAGAGGCAGTTTCCAGAAAATCTAAGGTACAATTTTTATTCTTTTGTAAATATCTTAAATATATGGTTTCTTGCTGAAAATAGGCAGCCACTTCTCAGAAAATAAGCAATTTGAAAATTTGTTCATATAAAAGAGAGTTTAAGTTAGGGATATTTTCTTCAAAATGTTCGTATCACACCTTTGGAAGATATTGAGCCTAAATAGCAAGTTTAGTATTTAACCGAATTTTAGGATATTCACAGTTACACACACCATAATTCTAAAATTGTTTTTATTTAGGGAGCTCAAAATATGTATTTCCGATGTATTTCTACCCAATTTTGTATAGAATGGTAACATTTCCTCTATCTACTGGATAGATGGTAGAGAAAGTAAAAATATTAGATATAAATGATTATTTTTTAATGTTCATGGTAAACAACTCTCAGACACTATATGATCAGGCTTGCTTTTTTTGCCATTATAGTTTGGAATTTGGGTTTTTAGTAAAATACTGCACGATTGCTTTTTATAAAATTTATGACTAGGTTCGTTGCAAGAATTTAAATAATTGAATACCTTGATTTTAAAGAACTGCAATTCAGAAATAATATACATATCTTCTTCTTCATCAACATCATGAACAAATGTGGGATTAGTCCTGTTCCTCAAGAGCTCTGTAAATGTTGCTGCTCGTGTCTTGGTCTTCCAGGGTGCCTTCTGCCATGCGATCGATGGTTACATTATAAACGTGGTGAAGAGTCACACGTTGTAGATGATTGAATCAGTTTTTGTGTGTTATCTGTGATATTATTTATCTTTGCTTTGTTTTTTATATCCACATTTCTTTGATGATCGAGTTGTCTTGCTAAACCTAATAATGATCTTAAAAACCTTATATGTGTTGATTCTAATTTTTGTCTATTTTTTAAATTTAAAATTCAGATTTCACTGCCATAGGATAGAGTTGCTTTTGAAGCGATATTATGCAGTCGCAATTCGTATCTATTGACATATGGTTCCCAAAATTTAATTTTAACTTGCCATATTTTTGTATTTTTGCATTAATATCTATTCCCTCTGTGGATATTAAATTTCCTAAATAATTAAAGTTTGATACTTGTTCAATTACCTGGTTTTCTTTTGCAATCTTGGCTCTTTGTATATTTCTACCACAAAAAGATATTGCTTTAGTTTTAGATGAGGAAATTTTCATTTCAAATTTTTTAGCAATTTTATTTAATTCACGGGTGCTAATTTTCAATTCATTTTCTGAGGTTGCTAGAATAACCTGGTCATCCGCATAAAATATTGTCTGTAACTTTTTATTGTTGTAATTTGGATACCAAAGCGGCATTTCCTTTTCATAATTTAACTATTTAATTAATATATAGGTTGAATAACACTGGCGACAGACCACAACCATGTCTAACACCTTCGTTTATTTTTATAGGTTGAGATACTTTCCCATAGATGTATTTTATTATTTTATAATCATTACACAGGCTTCTTACTCCTGATACTAACTTTATTGGTATTTCCTCATCTCTTAAAAATTTCCGCACTTTTTCACGATTAAGTAAATCATATGCTTTATGATAGTCAATTAACAGTGCAAATACTGATAAATTAATTTCTTTTCGCTTTTCCAAAATCTTCTGTATTGTAAAAATTGCGTCTGTTTTCCTCCCAAAATATTTTCGCTGTATTTATCAAGTTTTTGTTTCAAAATGTTTGCATAAATTTTGGATACAGTTAATAGCAGTATTATTCTTTTGAAATTATTTGGAACACGTTGGGACCCCTTCCTATAGATATTGACAACCATACCCGTGTTCCAATCTTGAGGTATTTGCCTTTGTGCCAAATATTATTAAATAACTCAAGTAGCCTTTGGAGATAAATTCGTTGAAATTTGCAACTTAAAAATCTGATGTGTTGCACTCACATGACTTTCTCTATTTTGTACTTACCATTCTTACGAACTATAATTCCTATATCTTCTTCGTGCTAGCTGATATACAAATTTGTACAAACTATCTTATTGCTTATTTCCTTGTAGGTGCAAGGGGAATATGGGAACACACTAGGCTTTGAGCGATAGTCAAATCTTTCAAATCTTTATGAATCCGTTCTCTTTGCACAGTTAACATATAAAAAATTAATAACGATGTTCCATTTGACAGAAGTATGTCCTCCAAAACTCACAGGAACAAAAAGGAATATCTCCGAAATGGTTCGCTCTAGAAAAAAAGTTATTTAGACATAAATTGTGTGTTTTAGTAAGATCTACAGTTTTTCTATAGTAAGACTTGGTCTATCTCTTACGGTTTACCAGTTAAGCAAAAGTCATCCAGAGTAAATACCACTACAGGGGCAATTGCCACAAAATTCAATATGCACATTTCATTTTTCATAAAAATATTTCAAACATATGGCATTTTATTCAAAATCGTTAGGGCAATCTTCAAGAAAATCAAATTTTTAAAAACATTTTCCATGTAAAGGGTAGTTTAGGGTGGAGCAATTTTCCTCAAAATCTTCGTGTCACATCCTTGAAAGACATTAAACTTAAATACCAACTCTGGTTTTTAACCGAGTTTTGGTTTTTGAGTTATGCTGTCCACAGACTGACACACAGACACAGACACATACACACGAACCTTTTTCTAAAAATGCCTTTGTTTGGATTCAGGGGGCCTCAAAGCACATATTTCCGGTGAAATCGCGACATTACATTGTTGGGTGGAATACAATACTTCCTCTACTATAGGTAGTAGAAAATGTAATAACGTTTGCTATCAATGTTTACGTCACTACCTATAAATTGAAACAAATGAAGCAAACATTTCCACAAATATCTAGACCGAACCAAACAACCGTCATTATGATGTGAAGCTTCGATATTCCTTTCAGGAATAAAAAATGAGAGCAAAGCGATTAAAAACAATTTTCCACATCAATGATCTAAAATAAACTCGTGATGCATTTTGAAGGTAAATGGAAGGTTTTTGTTTTCCACGTTAGATTTTATCAAACTGTATGTGACAGCCACATGTTTTATTTAATTGGAAAGTTAAAATAAACAGCTCAGTTATTTAAATGCTTAAAAATTGGCATTCGAATGCAGAATTAAAGTGACACATTCCTGAAAAAGGTGACGCATAATCGTACATTTTGAAACAAACCAAAATGCAACACTATTTCAAGTCCATGCAACATTTCTTACATTTAAAACGTTCTAAAATTGTTGGGCTAATCTTTGTGTTGTTGAAGATAAAAGTGTGAAATACTTGATATATTGCATTTACATGGCATTCTCCACTCTCTCTCTCTCTCCCTCAAATTATACTTACAAAATCGTATTCTTTATCCACTTCTGAGTAATAGGGATAAACTTTCATTACTTATTTACACATTTCGTTGTAGGTATAAAAAGAATACAGAAATCTAAAACGTTAGTCAATATCGCTCTCTGGTTGACCTAAAATTCAATGCTCTGCATGACCACAAAAAAGCGAATAGTAACATGCCAGTTCAAACACTAAGTATTTGTCAATTCTAATAACAAAGAATATTTCGGAAGTGGTTAAAACCATAAAAACAGTTATGTGGTAAATTGTTTGCTTTAACGAGATCTATATTTTTTGAGCAGTAAGATTCAGTCTATCTCTTACAGCTTAGCACTTTTACAAAAGTCATTCAGAACAAACAGGGTTTTAGAGGCTATTCCTAGAAAATTTAAAATATACATTCCATTTGTAATGAAAATATCTAAAATATATCACAAATTAGTCAAGATGTTAAAACAATTTATCATGCAAACATAATTTTTGAAAAAAATTTGCATGTAAATTGTAATCTAGGGCAAGATGATGACCCTGAAAAACTTCATGTAGCACCCTTGGAAGATACTGAACTTTAATATCTAGTTTGGTATTTAACTGATCTTTCGTTCGAGTTATACTATTCAATGTCAGACACATACACACAATGACCTTTCTCTAAAAATGCTCTTTTTAGATTCCAGGTGTCCCAGAACAAATATTTCAGGTGAAATCTCGATTTCGAATTTTTGGATGGAATGGAATACCTTTTCTACTTATTATAGGCAGCACAAAAAGTAAACATCTTATCTGTTGCACTCACATGACTTTCTCTGCTCGTGTACTAATCATTCTTACGAACTCTTGTTCCTATATCTTCGTGTTAGTTGAGATAAACATTTGCAGAAATTATCTTATTGCTTACTTCCTCATAGGTACAAGGGGAATATGGGAATACAGCAGGCTTTGAGCGATAGTCAAATCTTTTAAAGCTTTGAGAATCCGTTCTCTTAGCACGGCTAACATATAAAAAATGAACAACTATGTTGCATTTCACGAAAGTTTAAGTTTTCCGAAACTGTCACAATAACAAGGAACATCTCTAAAATGGTTCACTCTACAAAAAGTGGATTTGTACATAAATTGTGTGCTTTAGCAAGAACTACATTCCTTGTATAGTAAGATTTAGTCGATCTCTTCCGGTTTACGAGTTATGCAAAAGTCATCCAGATTAAACAGGACTACATTGGGCTATAGACAGAAAATTCAAAATATATATTTCATTTGTCATAACAAATAACTTAAATATATGTTATTTTAATCAAAACCGTTAGAGCCATTTTCAAGAGAATGAAAATTTTCAAAATAGTTTCCATGTAAAGGGTAGATTATGGTGGAGGAATTTTCTTCAAAATCTTGAAAACATTAAACTTAAATACCAACTTTGTTTTTAACAGCATTTTCGTTTTAAGTTATGCTGCCCACATGGACACACACGCGCGCGTGCGCGCGGACATTTTTCTAAAAACGCTTTTTTTTTTTTTTTTTTGGATTCAGCGGGCTCAAAATATATATTTTCGGTGAAATCTCGACATCGAATTTTTGGGTGGAATACAATACCTCCTCTACTTACTATACGTAGTAGAGAAAGTAAAAACGATTAACTGACTCATATTTGAAGAGTATGGCTATTGGAAAATTTGAGCCAATAACTAGGAATATTTTGAAATGGTTAACCGTAAAAATATGCATTTGACCTAACCTGTGTGCTTTAACGAGATATACTATTTGCTTAACATGTGTAAGTGTCAAAACAACCTGGAATACATTTAATTCTCTTGCGTTAGAATGTAAACTCTGAAATGCAACCTCTGAAATAGCCGCATTTAACTGCATTTGTTGAAAATATGTTTCTTCTATGCAGTTTTCCTGAACGACAGTTTGTGTTTAGTGGGAAATGCTAGGATCAGGCTTAAAACGAAAATAGCGAGCAGACATTGAACTCCAAGGCAGGTTGATCGCGTGTATCCCCCGGAGCGAGAATTTGGGTGTCCGAGAGTGAGGAAGTTGGCAGTTTCCCCTTCCTCCTCTTCCCGCATACAGAGCACCTTTCTCTCCGATCAGAGGGAGAAAACATCCATTGTTTTGCTCCAGTGCTCCCCGTTTATTATAACATAAACAGAGTTACAGCTTCGGGTGGGAAAAGCGGGTGTTTCTTTTGGTATATAAGCACCGCCGAGAGCTGGATGAGGCAGAAGAACTTCTTTGCCTGGTCAGCTACATCCACACGAGGCAACATGAAGTTTCTTGTAAGTACCACACGGTCATCAGCTCAGCTGCTTAACTAAGTCTTCATTATAATCTCAAATAGTCAAGTCTGTCCACTCCAGCCTTCGATTATCATTTTACTTGCTCAATGTAAACCTTGAACATAATCTCAATTTGTTGCGGTGCTGTAACAGCCCTTGAAAAACTGCTCATATGTTCATAAGTACATTACAAGCAGTTAAACATAACCTCAATGTTATTACAGATGTTAGAGGTGCTAAGTCTGACCAGTAATTCAACTGCTGTCTATACGCATTACAAACAAGCAAACATAACCTCATTCTTATTACAGTGACAGCGGTGTTAAGTCTGACAAGCTCAACTGTTGACAGCGAACATGTTAAACAATCAGGTATAATCTCATTCTGATTACAGCGACAGCGGTGTTAAGTCTGACCAGCTCAACTGTTGACAATTAATATGACAATCAAACATAATCTGATTGTTATTCAGCGTCCTGTTGGCAATCCGCATGCCAAACAATCAAACATAACCCCATTGTTGTTACAGTTTTAGAAGGCTCAACTGTTGACAATGCATATGATAATCATATTTCAATGTTGTTACAGGTGCTTGCGGGGTTAGCAGTGCTGAGCCTGGTCCCTGCAGAGGGCGGCGAGCAGAAGATACTCGTGAAGCGAGGCTACCTGGAGTATGGGCATCACGAACACGAACACGACCATCATCATCCACATCACCATGATCATCATCATGGACACGAACACGAACATAAACACCACGAAGACCACAAGGAGCACCACAAGCACGACCACTGGCAAGATCACGGCCATAAACACAAGGAAGAACACAAGCATCATCACGAAACTGAACACCACCACGATCACGTCAACCATCATAAACACAAACACGTAAACCATCATGAACATCACCACGTCAACTACCACAAGCATGTCCACGACAACATCCACGAACACATCCATAAGCACAAGCACGAACACAAACACGAGGCCGAGCACGAGCATCACCACAAGAACGATCACAAGCACGATCACAAGCATGATCACAAGGAAGATCACTGGGAGCATCATGGTCACCACCACAAGCATGACCACAAGGAGGATCACCATGAACACCACGGTCATGAACACAAACATGACAACAAGCATGACCACTGGCAGCATCATGGTCACCATCATCACGAGGAACATAAGCACGACCACAAAGAGGAACACAAGCATGATCACAAGGAGGAACATAAGCATGATCACAAGGAACACCATGGACACCACCACAAGCATGGCCACCATGAGGAGCATAAGCATGATCATAAACATGATCACTGGGAACACCATGGCCACAAGCATCACCACTCAGAGCACCACGGTCATCATCATGGTCACCATCATGGCCATCACCATGGTCATCATCACAAACATCATGGATATCACCACGGTCACAAGTTCCTCGTCCTCTAGATCTGACAACCACTCCAAGCACCATGGTCACGAATACTACTCTACGCCTAGATCTCAACGTTCCTCTTATTGTTGTTATATACCTGCAGTGTACAAACATTGTTATCTGTTGTGTTTTTGTTGAATAAACATTAACTCTTAGTAAAAGGTACTGTTTCATTTATCAGCCCTACATTTGCAATCATTATCATTTCAGTTGAATCAAATGTCATTTACATACATGCAAATAACAGAGCCTGCTATATCCTGCTGAAGAATTTACAATTTAAAAACGAACTTTATAGCCTTCCTGGTTAAAATTTAGAAAATCAGCAAAATAAAGTAGACTAATTTGTATCATAATAGTGAATGCTATGCTATCACCAAGTACAAATGAAGTGGGCACATCTAACTTTCCAAATGTAGTTCAGAATGTTCAAGATTTGAGACATTACTCACCTCTGAGCAGACATTGAAAGTAACCACATAGTTTAAAACCAAATTATTGTTTTCATTCAACGACTGAAGTGTCCATATTATTGACTATTTGCGTCTTTCACAGCAAAATGGAACATGGGATTTATATCCTGGAAAAGATTTTTGGAGTAGCGTTTGAGCAAACATATGTAATAGGAATATGTAATACCACTCTGGTAGAGTGGTCAGCGTTGTGGCTTCTAACTGGCCGTGACTGGGATGAGGGACGGTTTCTTTAATAATAATTAGAATCATTCTTTACACTCCATAGAAATTACATAGAACTTTCAACGTGAGTATGTTTCTTAGTGAAATTTAAAAAAAATAAAAGTTAAAATACCTACAGTAGCACCATCAAAGTGAAAGCACCCATTATGACCAAATAAGTCAAAAATATAATGCATTACATTCACTAGTTCTCTAATCATTCATTAACAATCTATTATTACAACATGTTTTCCTCTATTTCATATTAAGTGAGATAAACGTTTAGTAGGTATTTCCTTGTAGGTGCAATGGGAATAAAATAAAATGGATTTAAGAAGTGCTGGCCACTATCTAATGGCTTTGACATTCTCTTTGCATGGTCCAGACAGAACAGGCACACAAATAAGGACTTCCCATTTAAGAACAGCATAAGTTGTTTTCAAAATGCAAACCAGTAACAAAAAATATCCCGGAAATGGTTATTTCCAAAGGTAAAAAAGGTATGAACGTGTGTTTTAATGAGGTGTAATTTTTGAGCAGTAAGATTTTTTCTGTCTCTCAGAGTTTACCAGTTATGTAAAAGTCATTCAGAACGAAGATGGCTTCAGAGGCTATTCCCAGAAAACTCAAGATTGTCATAGAAACTTTGAGTGGAGTACAATAGTTTCTCTACTTACTATAAGTAGTAGAAAAAATAAAAAGTAGTCAAGAAAAATATTAATAGCCAATATTTAGGTTCTCCCAGGACTAACTTACGCCAATATTTATGAAAACACTTAAGTGGCTCACTTCAGCACGCAGGCCAAAGTCTACCCCATCTATAATTTCCAATTCCCTAGGATATACAAAGTAGTACTGTATTTTATGCAAAAGAAAAAAAAAATTTATACCAAGGGCTTACCTTTTGAAAATCCTAACTCTCCCCCCCCCCCCCCAAAAAAAAAAAAGTATTTGTATTAAAAGGTATTTGTGTCCTTGTATTTCTCATTAGCATTACTCAAAAACAAAAAGCAGGACAAATACCAAATTTCGCTGAATCATGCGAAGCCAAGATTTTCAAGAAACTCCTCTCACCTCCACCTCTCTTTATTGGAACGCGTTTCAGAATCTTTTATTTTTTTAAAAAATGGCCGGAACTATTTAGGTTAAAATATAATAGTTGAAAGACATGGAGAAAAAAATGTATTTCCTGAATTTACTGTAAACAACGTTTTAAGTCCTCTTCATCTTGAAGAAAGTTCTGTAATTTTGGGTAACTAGAATACATTAAAGATAACTAAGTAATGATAACGATAACTAACTGTAGATGTAGATCTCTTTAAGGGAATGATACACTAAAATTTGATATAAATCTCCCAAAATTGACATATATTCCATGGGTTTAATACTGTTTACGAAATATATATTTAAAATGTATTTTGACCTTTTACAGTGTAAATATCTATATTTGCAAACTATACGTCGAAAATGCACAATAAAAATGTTTTAAACTTTTAAGTTTACGGATTTTGGAAATTATTTTTCCAGCACATTCACTTTTGCAAAACATTTTACACGGTACAGCTTTCATTTAATTCTTCCGAAATTTCTCATTTAGATTCCCTAAACACAAAACATTAAATCTGCTATAGGAATTGTTTTTTGTCTCCAGCATTGTTATTCATTTTTAAAGTTATATAAACGTTTGAATATGTGTGCATTTAATTCACAAAAAGCCCATATACCAAAATCCATGGTATTCATTCCAAAGAAAAGGCCACCAAAAGCACCAATGAAGTTAAAGGAGGGGTATAAGTGGAGCAGTAAAAAAGTGTGCAAAATAAATGTTCAGCTTAAAAAATAATAAAATAAAAAGTTTACGAAACCACATTTTCAGAATACCATCCAATTAAAGCATGCAATTTATTCCAAACAACGTTTTGTGGCATAACCCATTTCCGAGATATGCTTTATTAATGGTTCTAATTGTTCAACACTTTCTCATTCTTCTGAAGTTGTTTTGTTTCTTGTGATTACATTGAAAGAGTATGTAATTTTAAGGTCACCATATATAGTCCAGTTAAACATTTGACTATATTTTCGTAAAAAGGTTAGGATACACATCAACAGAGGGTGGAGAAAGCCATGTGAATGCAAAACAAGACTGTTTTGATATCATTTGACGTCAGAAAAGTTTATTTCCGGTGAAATTTCTTCCTCTACCTACAATACAGCAGGTAGGCGCTAGAGAAAGCAATACATATGTTAGGATGTCTGGTATAGACTGCACAAAAAAGAGACGGTTACTGGACTGCTGAACAGGCCAAGCAGGTATGGTCACTCCATATGCCCCAGAGCGAAACTGAATCATCCCGTATTACGCAGAGAATAATGAACTGGTGAGACAGGTCTATCGATTATAACGGTTCCTTCCGACCAAACATGCAAATGGATCACTCCCATCGATAGAGTGTTGTCTTAAGAGTCACATAAACACATCAAACAAGCTTCTGCGAGGCAATGTACATGTCTTCAAGCAATCTTCTTCTCTTCATGTGCAATCCAGAGATGGTCTCAGCCTGCTCCATCATTCCCATCTGTTCCTTCCTCGGGCGACCAACGCCTTGAGGTTTGTAACTGCACACAATGTGGGGTATTCTATCCTCACTCATTCTTTCCACGTGTTCCTTCCAATTACTCTTGTTTTCTTCAATCTCTTCACTTAAAATATTAATTCTTCAAGTACAGGGTTACTACAGATGATTCATTCTTTTTCAAAACGGATATTTTCCAAATTATTACACTTAAAACAATGGTTGATACATCAAAGTGACTGCAAACTCGCCAAATTTACCCCCCCCCCCCTCTCTCTCTACAAATGCTCTATGTGTGTGTGTCTGGGGTGACACAACACATCCAGTTACTTCCGAACATTCTGGAGCATCATCGTTACTGCGGTGGTGAAATTTTCAGAATCATTATTCATTTGGGGAAACAAACACAAATTCACCATATCTAGGTAAGATGTACTTGTGTTTTCACTATAAAAAGGTCCGTACATCTTTCTGTGTGACGTCGCACAACAAACATTTAGCTTTGGTGAATCCCTTTCAACTGTTACAAATATATGAGTAATTTAAGTCCCCCAAATCCTCACATTATGACGATTAACACCAGATAAATGGAACATGCAGTGAAATCTCCATCCATCATTGCTTCTTGCTCTGTGGTGTAAAATTGCAAGTGCCGGAAGTAATCTTCCGCCTTCAATTGTTGCAGGAGGGTTCACGGCTTTCATAAATTGATTTCTGCGGGCTACGGACGAATGTTTCTCTCCATTGTTTCATCTGGCACCTTTGGCCGACCGGTGGATTTCCCTTTGCAAAGGCAACAACAGTGACTAAATTGCTTAACACGGCGCTTCTTGTCGATAGTTGCCTCTGAATGCACGTTGCAGTGCTATAACAGACGTATACCTCGCATATTCCAATACAAAAAAGGTGTTTTGTTGTTTTGTCGAAAGGAGGTCTCTAAAGTTTATGAAAGCATTGGTCAACCGTGCACAACCAAACGACAAATAAAAGATTCTCTTCTTGTGGAATGGCTACTCGAATGGACACTGCTAACAGCGGCATACGCACATACTTAAGTCAGTAAAAGAACGTCTTAAACTGCAACATCTGAACCACAAAGCAGGGCTAATACACTTTTTAACCGGATATGGGCTCTACTCAACCTATCTCAAGTATATTAAAAGAACTATAATAGCTGCGAAATATGCGACATCTGCAAGATTGAAAATAGCCCCGAACACCCTAGTTTTATGTATAAAATATCAAGAAATAGGGCAAACGGAGAAAACAGCCTACGAGGACTAGATATATGTACAAGTCATCTTACGCCACAAAGATTTAACTCATAATCTTAATGTACTCATCAATGAAACCTCCAAAAAAGCTCTACAGTTCTATTATTCTCATGCACACATCCCTGTTCCTCCAAACCAATCCACACCAGCACCACCTATAATCCGAAGGTCAGTCAGACAGTCAACACCACCAACCACAGCTCTACATCCCACAACCCCAGAAGGACGAGGTGAAATACATATTACCAATGAGGCTCCGAGAAGTAGAAGAGAATATTTTTGGATTACCTATGGCAGACGGGCCTGGAGAATTAAATACCTGCTAGACATTACCTGATTCGTCATCCTGAGGCCAAACACCTGTGGTATAAATGTATTAATTATATCATAATTTATATTTAAACCAGTTATTTTACTTTATGTAGATTGCTTATTTTAATTTATCTGCAAAAATAATTTGTTAATGATTATTGTACATTGAATATAAATAAAAAGATACGAGGAAGAGCCTGCAATCTGCAGAAATTACCATATTGCTCAGTTTATTGTAGCTGCAATGGGAATACAATAGGTTTGAGCGATAGTCAAATCTTTTAAAGCTGCTCGGTATATGAAGCCTTTGACATAAAAGTGACACAAAAGTGAATAACGCCCTTCCATTTGACAAAAGTATAACTATTGTAAAACTCACACAAATAAGAAACAATATCTCCGAAATGGTTCGCTCAACAAAAAATGCATTTGAACATAACTTGTGTGTTTTAACAAGATCTCATTTTCTATTTAGTAAGATTTGGTCTATCCCTTGCGGTTTTCCAGTTATGCAAATGTCATCCAGAGTATACAAGACTGCTTGGGCTATAGACAGAAAATTAAAAATATACATTTCATTTGCCATAAAAATACCTTAAACACATGGCATTTTATCAAAATCGTTAGAAACATTTTTGAGAAAATTAAAATGTTGGAAAAAATGTCCATGTAAAGGGTAGTTTAAGGTGATAGAATTTTCTTCAAAATCTTCGTGTCGCATCCTTAAAGGATGTTACTCTTAAATACTAACTTTGACTTCTAACCGGCTCTTCCTTTTCGAGTTATGCTGTTCACAGACAGGCACACGCACACACACCACCGACCTTTTTTCTAAAAATGATTTTTCTGGACTCAGGGTGCTCCAAAACATATATTTCTGGTAAAATCTCAACCTAGAAGTTTTGAGTCCTCTACTTACTATGTGTAGTACAGAAAGTAATAAAGTGACATTAAAAGTAAATGAACCTGTCATATAACCGTAAACAGTTTTGCTACCGCCCAATTTACAGCACCATAAGCTTGCCGCCATATTCCCCAATGATATTCAGCTGTTTTTCTACCGCCACAGTAACGGAACATTTCTTGTGAGCGGATGCATTTTATTTCCAAGAAGCTGTAAAATATGGCGCATTGTAACGCTATAATTAAACATATAGCTTAGGATTTTATGGGCAATAACATTAAGAAAGCATGGATCTATTTTCTCTCCGTGTCGAGTGCTTCGTTCTCAAAGCAATGAGAGCATTCACCGCGGTCACGTGCGTGAAGCTGTTTCCCAGTATTGTTTATACAAGTGTGTTTCGTGCTCATGAAACTCAAATGCTTATGTCACTTTTCACCAACCTATGTTAAAAATACTCTCAGTTTACTAACTTTTAATAAAAGTTCAACTCAAAGTTAACACTACTGCGTTTCATTAAGCTTTTGCAGCGAATTGTTAGTTAACTCTTGTTAGTGTCAAAAACAACTGGGAACCCTCGAGGAAGCGGTGCCCAATCTATATGGCTTCTGAACGTAGCCCGATACACTTTTGTCCACGCATCGCAGCGCTCTCTGTATTAATAACAAACAACTAGTTATACCCATGCCATGTGATTTTCCTGATTGTTTGAGGTTAGAATCACGATGTCAATTGAAAAACTCCAAATGTAGAGGAATTAATGGCTCGAAAATCATTAGTTGTAGAACTTGTTAATAAGTATAGAAGCATTATCGTGTACGAAAAAGCCGGAAAGGGTAATTATGTAGCCTGGAGCAAAATCTGCGAGTAATTAAATTGAAATGTACTTTTATCTCATTGTGATGTATCTGTAGATGTTAACGACTTTGGAACTGTTCTTGCTATGAGAATCCTTTCTGAATTTGTGGCCCATTTGGGTCGCTGGTTTGATTAGCGATTTGCTGCTTCATTACCGGTTTACCTGCAACTGAGTTATAGGTACTGGATTTTGGGAGAGCGGGGTTGTCAAATAAACAGTAGTTTACGAGCTTCTGAGGATCTCCTGGATCGCCCTTCTCTCCATAACACCGGGGCATTCTTAGTGGGAGTCCTACCCCGGACCTTGCTCACCCTAGGGTCTCACCTCCCAGTGTATAGATCAGGGGTGTCCAACTTCCCTCTGTAGAGAACCTTACGTAATGAGGCCTATACCCCATTCCACTCCTCCAGTCGGAGGACACTGTCAGTATCCAGTGGCGGATACAAACAGGCGATTCCAAGGCCGTTTCTAAGTCATACCATGCATTTCTGAGAATGTTCTCAAAGATCTCTTCATTCTGGATGATTTTTGCATAAATGGCAAACAGTAAGAGAGAGAAAGACAAAAGTTTACTACATAACAAATTTGATGTGTTGCACTCACATGATTTTCTCTACTTTTGTACTAACCATTACATCAAACTCTTATTCCTATATCTTCTTCGTGTTAGTTAAAATAAACATTTGTACAAACTATCTTATTGCTTATTTCCTTGTGGATACAAGGGGAATATTAGAATACAGTGCGATAGAAAGCTTTGAGATTCCGTTATCCTTGCACACTTAACATATAAAAAAATTAACAACGGTGTTCCATTTCACGAAAGCTTTAAGTTTTCCAAAACTCACGCACATAACAAGGAATATCTCCGAAATGGTTCAAACTACAAGAAAATTTATTGAGACATAAATTCTGTATTTTAGCAAGATCTACATTTTTGTATATTATGATTTGGTCTATCTCTAACGGTTTACCAGTTATGCAAAATTCATCCAGAGTAAATACGACTACAGGGGCTATAACCAGAAAATTCAAGATATACATTTCATTTGTCATAAAAGTATCTCAAACATATGACGTTTTAATCAAAATCGTTAGAGCCATTTTCAAGAAAATCAAAATTTTCGAAAAATCTTTCATGTAAACGGTAGTTTAGGGTGGGGCTATTTTCTTTAAAACCTTCGTGTCGCATCCCTGAAAGACATTAAACTTAAATACCAACGTTGGCTTTTAGCCTACTTTTCGTTTTTGAGTTATGCTGTCCACAGACTGACTGACAGATACACACACAGACCTTTTTCTAACAATGCTTTTTTTTTATTCAGTGGGTCTCAAAACATGTATTTCCGGTGAAATCTTGACATCGAATTTTTGGGTGGAATACGATACTTCCCCTACTTACCAGTAGAGAAAGTAAAAATGTGCATCCCGTTAAATACACAATGTATGTCTAATACTTCATTCTTATTTTGAGTGAACTATTTCCAAGATATTCTTTCTCATTTGTTCAAATTTTTCAATACTTATACTTTTTCAAATAGGAATATGTCATTCGTTTTTTACCTCTTGGCCTTGCAAAGAGAACGGAATTTCAAAGGCATCACATATCAATCAGCTCTTAAAACATTTAACTATCACTTAAAGCCTACTGTATTCCTATATTCTTCTTGCATCTGCAAGAAAGAGTGAGTATAGCTCTACATATATTTGCGAACAGGTTACTGAGTTCCAGTGGCGGCATATTCTTATGTACAGGAAATCAAAGGCGTGAACATTCATATTCTACTCCCGATTAACCCACGATGTTTCTGAGGATACTTTTTGGCACGATTTACGTTCCAGAAGTTCTTCAATGAAGATGAAGTGCACAGTCTCAAAAGATAAGCAAGCTGATTTTCACTTATCTTGCTGCGACACTCACTTTTAATATTGTTCATATTTGTTTGTTCGCAGACATAAGTGGAGCCAAAGACTGTCATTATACTAGATGCAAGGAAACAATAATTCCTCCTCAGAATATGTTACGGCCGTGGAATTCTGCAACGCAAGTAGTTTCATATTTTATAGCTCGTATAAAACCTCACTACACGGAAACTTCAAAAGTGCAAAATAATACGATTTTGGTTTCAAATGTTTTCAGGTGTTCAAATTGTGAAGAGAATGTGTCGTACAATTGCCTCAGATTTCGTTGTATTTTTCCAGGATAGTAACGTTTATCTTGAACACGGAATGTAAGCAAGGGGAATGGTATGAATCTGCAGCTACCAGTCTTACAAATCAAGAACTTAACTTTATCGTCTTCATCTCGAGGACTACTACTACTCCGTGCCATCCGCCTCTGATTACATGTCTGGCTCTCCTTGCGTTGGTCAATGGTGGAGGAAAAGTGTGTCTATGGGAAGTGAGCGTGTGCAGTTGAGCACCCTTGGTGAAAGGTATAGCAATCGCCCACGTACGCTTTCTGGCTTAAAAAGTGAAATAACTGTGGATGTGAGAATCTCATTACAACCAGATCTGCAGCAAATGTCCAATAAAATTAAGTGCATTTAGGCTTGCATATACATTTCCAACGTATGTTGCAACTGCTCCTGTGTTGGAACCAATTTACCATAACTGGAAGTGTATGCAAAACCTGTATGTCCTCTTTACTTCTTGCTTCCAGTCTTATCTACAGCCTTATTTCCACCAACTGTATTTCAACCTAACAGTTATAACTCCTTGATATCAATAAACAATATAATTTTCCTTCTGGAATTCTCAAACATGCACAGTAATATAAACTTTGTATGACGATTGCACTATTGATTTGTTCATAGAAACATTGCTATACTTTTGCCGGCCATACTTTAAACTACAAAGGAAACAGTCCAAAAGTGTATTCCTCCGCGTGCATTCCCTATCGCTGTTAATAATAATGTATTTACATATTAATATATTCCATGCATTGTCAATATAAGGTTTGCAAACCGGTGTTGCAAACGTTTATAAAAAGGTCGGTGTGTGTCTGTCAGTCTGTGGACAGCATAAATCAAAAACGGAAAGTCAGTTAGATAGCAAAGTTGATATTTAAGTTTAGCCTCTTTTACGGATGCGACACAAAGATTTTGAAGAACATTCCCCACCCTAAGCTACCCTTTAGGTGGAAAAGTTGTTCAAAAATTTGATTTTTTCGGCAATGCCTCTTACGAATTTGAACAAAGTGCTATATATTCAAGATATGTTAATGGCAAATGAAATTAATACTTTCAATTTTCTGGATATAGTCTATGTAGTCCTGTTTACTCTGGATGACTTTTGCATAACTGGTAAAGCGTAGCAGATAGACTAAATTTTACTCTACAAGAAATGTAGATCTTGCTAAAACACACAATTTATGCCCAAATACATTTTTTGTAGGGTGAACCATTTCGGAGTTATTCCTTGTTATATGTGTGACCTTTGAAATACTTTAACTATAGACAAATGGAACAGTTATTCATTTTTATATCATAGCCGCGCAAAGAGAACGAAATCTCAAAGCTATAAAAGATTTGACTATCGCTCAAAGCCTACTATATTGCCATATTCTCCTTGTATCTACAAGGAAATAAGCAATAAAATAATATATTCAAATGTTTATCTCAACTAACACATATAATTAGTTATAGTGTTCACAGAAACACACATAGACCTTTTATTCAAGGGTCTCGAAACATGTATTTCTGGCAAAATCTCAGTACAATGCTTCTCCTGCTTACTAACGTACCAGAGAGAGGAAAAAAATTGTATTTCTAAGATGAAAAGCACTTTGTTCCAATAAAGTTGGACGAAGTATCCCGTTAATGGAAGGGTCGGTCATCAAACCCGGATATTGAGGACACACGAGAGTTAACAATCATATTAGTACAAAGCTGTGAAAGCGTGTCTCGACATTTTATTTCACTTTGTCGTAATGAAACCTCGGACATTAAAGCATGGCTGGAAAGCTCTTTGGGTTTATAGCCGTATAAACCTCGCGCCTGGACGGTCAGCAAACTGCACAACGTGTTTCATTGTCGCTGTCAAACCCAGGACTTCGGCGGAACTTTCACCAGCGTACTGCCCTAACAACTTTCCATGTTTGTTTAGTCCAAATAACTGATACTAACTGTCAATGTCATACCCAAAATATGCGGTAAGGAAGTCCAGTTAAAGCTGATAGACTTTGAACCGGTTTTATCGATTTTCCTCATTGTATTAACCCACCATTAATTTTCTTAACGGGTTGTTTACTCACTTAGTGCATTGCATTAACCATCGTTTAGATAACAGAGCCGTTATAAGTTTCGTTGTTCTAAATGCTAAGAATACCGTCTTTAAGTTGAAAACACCATGTTAAAGCTTTGAGGAACGAGTCGGTCTGTGTGCCTCAGTTGGTTAGACGCTGGCCTACTGATACCAAGGTCACGGGTTCAAACCTGGCCCAGACTTGCTTAAAAACGTCAGTTCCATGTCAGTAGATTTACTGGCATGTAAAAGAAATCCTGCGGGTTGAAATTCTGGCACACCGGCGACGCTGGTGTGATCGTGGCAATTGACTGCAGTTAAACCACAAAATAAATTTAATTGCGGAGGGATTTGATGTTGAACTTATTTATATTTGGAATATCTCTAAAATGGTGAACTTTCTTCTTCTCCTTCTTCTTCTTGTTCTTCTTCATCTGATTACCCTCCCCTTATGTAGGACTTACCCCCTAAGGACTTACAAGCCAGTGTCTAGGGTTAGACGCCTGTCGGGGAGCACAGGAACCTATGGACCGGACAGAGTGAAGTGGTGTGTATGGGAGTGAAGAAGAGGATGATATGAAATGCTGGCGAAATTGATTATTGGAAGTGATGATGGAGGAAGTGGAGGAATGATTGGTGGGGGAAACCAGAGAACCCAGAGAAAACCTGCCACAAGCTAGGTTACGTAATTAAGATCTTTGTAATCATGATTTTGAGGATCTGGAAGAAAAAATCTGATGTGTTGCACTCACATGATTTTCTCTACTCTTACACAAACTATTGTTACAAACACTTATTCTATCCACTTCATGCTATAAATTATCTCAGTGATAATTTTCTTGTAGGTACAAGGAGAATTGGTTTAAGTAGGAGTCAAATGCTTTAAGAGTGGTCGCTATATGATGACTGAAATTCCGTTCTCTTAGCATAACCAAAAAATCAGAAGACGAATAACGGCTTCTCGTTTGAGAACGGTCTATAAGTATTGCAAAAGAAATATCTCTGAAATTGTTCACTTCACAAATAAGATTATCTCACATAAATTGTGTGTTTTGGAGAAATCTAAATTTTTGTTTAGTAAGATTCGTTTTATCTCTTACGGTTTACCTGTTATGCAAAAGTCATCAAAAGTGAACAGTACTACACGGGTTAGACCCAGAAGATTTCATTTGCTATAAAAATGTCTTAAATATATGGCATTTTAATAAAAATTGTTAGAACCGTTTTTGAGAAAATACAAATTTTCGAAAATTTTTCTACGTAAAGGGGGAGGAATTTTCTTAAAAATCTTCGTGTCGCATCCTTAAGATTTTAAACTTAAATACCAACTTTCTGTTTTACCCTAATTTTCGTTTTCAACATATGCTGCTCACAGACACACACACACACACACACGCGCGCGCGCACACACACACACACACACACCTAGATCTTTTTCTCAAAATGCGTTTTTTGGATTCAGGGGACCTCAAAAAGTATATTTCTGGTAAAACCACGACATGGAATATTTAGGTAAAATACAATACTTCCTTTACTATACGTAATGGAGAAAGTAAAAATAGTTTCATGAGAGATATTGTTTGACAAAACAGTTTGTTAGTGTGCTTTTGGAACAAACTGAGGAAAGGTTAGGATGAACGACAGACGGAAATCTTTCTAACACCAATTCAACAGGTGCTGCTGGTACTGTTTCTGTTTATTCTTATGAATGTAACAGTTAAAAAGCCGGTGTTGTCCGCTGTTTACTTTTTTATTTATTCTTATGAAGGTAACAGTTAAAAAGCCCAATTAGAATGTCCATCATACATAATGGCGGTTGATGGAACATCAAGCTTTTAACGATAGCGCAAAAATTTAAAGATGAATTAGTTACTCTGTCGTTTAGTGCATAGGTATATAACGAAGATTGGTGAAACAGGGTTTATATAACATACTGGCTCTCTTCTTGTAACAAAATAAATATACTTCCCGCACTTAAATAAAATAAATACGTTATGTAAAATATACTAACGTTATATCACTTCAAATGAATTCACACTTTTACTAATATTTATAAACTGGGAGAAATTAAAATGAATGTAGTACTTCCCCATTACTTTCTCTATCCATTATCGTATGTTTCTATTTAACTTCTAAATCAATCACATTTTACAGATAAATTAAAAAGGGAACGTTGCAGGCAGAAGTAGTAAAAAAGGAGAAAGGGAGGGAATTGCTTCGAGATAGCAGGCTTAATATATCTAACTAGTCTAAGAGGAACAAGAAAGGAACGTTTGAACTATTAAGGAAAGAAAGAAGTGCCGAACATTATATAACAGATTCTAAACAGATAGATAAATAAAGAAAAGAAACACGCTGAAAAAATTGCTAAAAATAATACCCAAAAATTTTGACATGAAATAAGGAACTGAAACATAAACGTTTAGAACATTTTCTAAGAAATGCAAAACAAAAATGGGGTAAAAAATATAAACAAGGGAGAAGAGAAGACAGGAGGGGAGGTAGAACATAAGGAGAGCTCTCCAGAAGTCAGAAGGCCAAGGAGCCAGGTAAAAGAGAGGTCAAAAGGGAAAGAAACGGCGAAGGCAGACAAAAACAGAAAATAAACATGTAAAGCATATACAATATACAAATACATTTATTTATCTATTCGACTTCTATGCGTGCGCGTGTCTGTGAGTGAGTGTGTAGGGTTTAAAAGCCCGTCGACAACGAGGTCATTTGGGCACGTGTGTGTGTGTGTGTGTGTGTGTGTGTGTGTGTGTGTGTGTGTGTGTGTGTGTGTGTGTGTGTGTGTGTGTGTGTGTGTGTGTGTGAGAATAGCTTAACTCAAAAATGAAAAGTTGGTTAAAGAACGAAGTTGGTATTTAACTTTTAATATCTCTCAAGAATGCGACGCGGACATTTTGTAGAAAATTACTCCACCCTAAATTACCCATTGCATGGAAAATTTTGATTTTATCGCAAATGGCTCTAACGATTTTTATTAAAATGCCCTATGTTTGAGACATTTTTATGGCAAGTGAAATGTTTATCTTGAATTTTTCGGCTATAGCCCACATAGTCCCGTTTACTTTGAATGGATTTTGTATAACTGTTAAACCGTAAGAGGTAGACCAACTCTTACTACACAAAAAATGTAGATCTTGCTAAAGCACAAAATTTATGTACAAATTTCCTTGTTATTTGTGTAAGTTTTGGAGTACTTATACTTGTGTTAAATGGAACATCGCCATTCATTTTTACTTTCTCTACTGGTAGGTAGGGGAAGTACTGTGTATCTGTGTGTCTGTCAGACTCTGGACAACATAACTCAAAAACGAAAAGTCGGTTAAAAACCAAGGTTGGTATTTAAGTTTAATGTCTTTCAAGGATGCGACACGAAGATTTTGAAGAAACTAGCCCCACGCTAAACTACCCTTTACATGGAAAAAATTTCGAAAATTTTGATTTTCTTGAAAATGGCTCTAACGATTTTGATTAAAATGTCATATGTTTGAGATATTTTGATGACAAATGAAATGTATATCTTGAATTTTCTGGCTATAGCCCCTGTAGTCGTATTTACTCTGGACGACTTTTGCATAAATGGTAAACCGTTAGAGATAGACTAAATCTTACTGTACAAAAACTGTATATCCTGCTAAAGTACACAATTTATTTCTCAATAAATTTTCTTGTAGGGTGAACCATTTCGGAGATATTCCTTGTTATGTGTGTGAGTTTCGCAAAACTTAGAACTTTCATGAAATGGATCATCGTTGTTCACTTTTTTATATGTTAATTGTGCAAAGACAACAGAATCTCAAACATTCGACTATCGCTCAAAGCCTACAGAATTTATTATACTACCCACGTTTGTAATTTTGACAGAACTTACAACTTGTGAAACGAAAAATACACAGTTATATTAATATAAATTGATCAAAATTGTTTGTACTTGAATTACACTGAGATTGAATGACAATTTATGATCTGTTTAAATATTCATCAAGGTTGTGCAAATTATTCGCACGTTTTATCGAGAATCTTTAAATATATATCCCAAGATTTAGTTGTGTTTTTAAGCTGCTTGCAAGGCGATATTTCACACGTGTAAAATGGAAAGGCAGAAGCACGCGACATGAACATTTGGCAGAATATGACACGAGAATACGACGTGAGGGAAAGTGGACATTGCGTGCAGCGTCTCAAAGCGTATCATTACACTTCAGTCACGGACAATGCCCTGATAATATCATCTCATTCGGCACAAATGGAGCAGAAAAGTCGATTACATGACTTAGAGGAAGAACCTGGTATATCATCACCATAAACAAATTACCTAGCACGAGCTCCAACTTACTGGGTTCGATTACCCCCAAGACCATCATAACAACATCTCAATATTAGGTATCACTTGTTAACGGGGAAAAGTTAAACTGCATAATTAAACCAAGCAAATTACAGCTCACTTTTTCCCTCAGACAGATATTTCTGCTGCTTTCACAATGTTTTGTATAGGGTGTTTAAGAAATATCTTTACATCAGTCTGAAATTGGTTTAGTGCTTCAATATTCCCTTCATAAAACTGCGTATAGAAGCATTGAGCCAAGTCATCACTGTTTACATGAGTCGGCTAATGTATGAACATAACCTACAAATGGCAATCGTTGAGTTCTGTACATCGTCTGATACATTCTGCCAAGTTCTTCAAGGATATTTACAGGTGTTGTAATGTCCTTCTGAACACTTCAGTGGTTTCTAAATATGTACGTACACCTGGCAAACGTTTTTGAACACTCAGTTGAAGCTCCCTTGATTTTCGAGCCGAACTCATGAAAAAGTTCTGGACTTCCACACCACATCTTCAATGATTTACGAGTGTGCACACCTTCTGATAAAATTTCACAGAATTCTTCATGACTTTTTTTTTTTTTTAATTAACGTCCTCCAACATTGTGTCATATCGGACGAATGAATGAAATGAAATGGGCGAAATTATGCTCAAATGAGCCCGAGGTCCATGGAGCTTTAAGTTACCCGACATTCGTCTTCTCAGGGTAGGGAAAACCTCGGAAAAAAACCTTACCCGGATAACTTACCCTAAGCGAGACTCGAACTCGCGACCTCTTGAACGTGAGGCAGACACGCTAACCATCACGCTACCGAGGCGGGCTCTTCATGACACGTGAGTATGTATACCTCCTGATGAACTTTTAATGAATTCTTCAAGAATTTCTGGACTTCTATGCACCCTGATGAACTATTACTGATTCCTTCAAGAATTCAAGGAAATTGCCTCATCTGATGACGTGCTGCCGAAATCTTCAAGGAGTTCTGCACCAATTTAGTTATTCTTCATGAACTAATGGCGTATTCTTAAAGCATTGTTGAGCCTGTGTACCTCCTGATAATTGTTTGCTGAATTCTTCAAGGGTTTTTCAAAATAGGCCTCCACTAATAATTTTTCTCAAAGAGTTTTGGGTCCCTGCATCAGCAGCACTTTTTTCTGATTACACTGAACTTTTGTAAATCAGATTCTTCACATAACTCAAACGGCCCAGAAGATGGACGTAAAATAGAATCTGAAAAATTGTATTATCGACTACAACATGCAATTGAAAAATGTAACAAGAACGACTATATAGCTTTGGTAGGAGACTTCAATGCTGGAATAGGAAATACACCTATCAGCAATATAGTTGGTTCTAATGGAGAGCATACAGTTAAAAAAATGCAGAGGTACTCCGAGACTTTGCAAGCTTCAGGAATCTACGGATCATGAATTCTTTCTTCCGCCACAAAGAAATACATGCGTACACTTGGATAGCAAGGGGAAGCAGATCAATAATTGACTATTTTTAGCTAATGAAAAGATGTGGAGTCTAACGATGTATGAGTTTACAGAGGAGCAGATATTGGCACTGATCACTACTTAGTGTTAGCTAAGGTAAAACTGAAGACAATATGGGCTAAATATCGTAATAAGAAAGCGACCCCAGAGAACTGTTGGAAAACTTATTTGCTAAAAGACACATCTATTAGAGACTTTTACTCTAAACGACTTTCTCTGTATACTAAAGAATATGAAGTAAGCAATGATATTAGTGAAGCTAAAAAGGACTTTATATATGGAATGACGAGTCTAAAACTTTAATAGAGGTGAAGAAATTAGCATACCTGAAATGGTTACAGACAAAAAAGGAAGAAGACTTACTGGTTTATAAAGCTATTGCAGCCCAGACTAAAAAGAAAGTAAGAATAGCGTATAAAGAAAGCTGAAATAGATACGTCTCTAATATTGAACACGATATACATGGTAAACAAGCAAATGCATACAAAATAATAAAAAATTGCCTCAACAAGAAAGAGACAAAACAGATATAAATGTAATAACAGGGGGAGTGGATCTGGTATTTTAAAGAACAGTGGACAGATAAAACAAAACTTAATGGAAAAGAATATACCTATACACTTTGCAGAAGTTGACAACATCGATTTAGAGGAACTAGAAGAAGCCCTAGAGAGATCAAAAAATAATAAATCCCCTGGTGTGGATGGTGTCCAAATGGATAAAATATGCTCCAATGGAGTGGAAAGTTAGATTCTTGAAACTCTTAATCAATGAACTCAGAAGAAAATCCCAGGAGAATGGAGAGTAGCAAGAATTATTCCTATTTTCAACTAAGGAGATCGAAGTAAATGTGCTAACTACAGAGGAATTAGCCTTCTAAATGAAGCGTACACAATTTATGCAAAAATAATGACAAAACGATTACAAGTCATTACTAAAACCATCCTTTTGGAAGAAAAGTCGGGGTTTTGGAAAAGACGTTCATGTATTGATAATATATTCAAAGTAAAACAAATTATGGAAAAATCCAAAGAGTATAATAAAGAACTCTATTTAATGTTTATAGATTATCTGAAGGCATTTTACGAGGTATTCCTAAACATTTAATCGATGTCATAAAGAGTATGTATGACAACTCCACCACATGCTATAAATCCAAAGAAGGAAAAATATGTTATGAGGAAATAAATTTAGGAGTAAGACAGGGCTGGAGTCCGTCACCGACACTTTTTAACATTTACATTGAGGAAGCAATGAGGAAATTAAAATTGCAGATGCATAAGTTTAACATATCAGAAAATGTCAACCAAAACACAATTTTTAATAAATCTCTTCTTCGCTGATGATCAAATTATGTTATCTAGTGACAGATTTATTACAAAGGGGGCTGTTTGAACTATATAAAATTACTAAAAGAGATGAATTTAACCATTTCGAAAGAGAAAACAAAATTGATGGCTTTCATAGGTAAAAGGGCGGTGAGATCAAAGGTGGTGGTAGTAGAAGATAGTGGCGGCTTGTGATTTGTCGCAGGGGGTGTGCAGTATATTACATCCTCTCCAGCTCATTCTTTTTATTTCTCTGACACACACCACACAATTTAAATTCGCAATTCATATGGCCAATCGAGCTCTCATGTTTTGCTATTTTTTGTTTTAAATGACCAATATCACAACAACCATTATTAGTCCAGATGCCGTTTTTCTAACTCGCAAATAATAAGCACGGAAAACAGCTTCTCTTCTAAGAATAAACACGAAAGTTTTATCTTCCTCAGTTTTAGCACGCTATTCTTTTCCACAATTTCATAGCTTCAAATTTCCCGCTATGTGCAGACACAACTGCATGCAATTTGCTGCCATAGACACAAACATAACAAACAGTAGTAAAAACTGTTAAAAAAAAACTATTCTAAACTTAAGTATTGGCGCTAGTAAATTACATGAAGAGTAATTATAAGCACTCACAATCGTTTTATAAAACTAGATGTAATTATGATTATAACATTAACATTTAGAACCGTCATGTTGGCTAACTGCCTAATAGCTCCTGCTAAACAAGAGGGAGGGAAATGCTCGTACCAAGGATTGGATTGGATTGATGGAGTTTAGGGGCCCGTCGACAACTAGGTCATTCGTACCAAGGAAAGCGGAGAAAATTTGTATGAGAACGTAGTGCGCTTGCGCGGTAAGAATCGCATGTGTTAGCCTTGTCGGTTGTGCTGCCTTAACTCGCCGTACTCTTTAATGCAGGCTTTGCACCGTTCCCCGCGGTCCCCTCACCCAGAAACTACCTTCGCCAGTCGCAAAATCGGGTTTATGCCTGTCTCTAGAGGTTGTTGACTGAATGCACTGACCACCTGACAGTTGGTAAAGCGGGTGCGGGAAAATTAAACGAGCAAGTTCATATAGAAGAAAGACATTGTACTTTCTTATATGCATGTCTATAGAGGTAAGTATACATTCACATACAGCAAAAAATTAGTGGGTGTGCAGCTGCGAGGTGTGCGACTACCCAGGAACCGCCACTGGTAGAAGATTATATCATAGAACAAGTTAATACTTTTAACTTCCTTAGCTGTTATTTATCCTACTCTCGTGAAAAAGATATTGGTTATAAAATTACAAAATTTAATAATATGTATGGGACTATTTGAAGAACACTATAACAAGACAAGAAAAGTTACACAGATTAAATTATATAAAGTTATGGCAATACCAACAGGCGCGAGTGAAACTTGGGACTTTAAAGGAAAAAGACAGAAGCCGACTACAGGCAGCCGAAATGCGATTTGTCCAAAGTATAGCGGGAGTGACTGGATCATATCAGA
The DNA here is from genome assembly GCA_030765045.1 of Tenodera sinensis. Classification (NCBI taxonomy): domain Eukaryota; kingdom Metazoa; phylum Arthropoda; class Insecta; order Mantodea; family Mantidae; genus Tenodera; species Tenodera sinensis. The sequence goes on along the minus strand of CM060969.1, from coordinate 23,857,736 downwards.
AATGATAAAATAATAAACAACCTAAAAGTTAGTAGATCAATACAAACAGAAATGGTGAGAACACATACAACGAATGAACCAAGATAGAATTCCGAAAATAGCTGTTGAATAAGTACCTATTGGAAAAAGAAGTATTGACCGACCAGCAAAAAGATGGATGTAACAAATAAAGGAGCCGCAACAGGCCTAAAGCATATAGCTTAAGTAAAAGAAGAAGAACTCAAAAGTCGTGGGATATGTGGGTCAAGGAGACCATGTTATAGGGCCCAAAGTCCAATCCAACTGCTACAGGAAGTGTTTGATAATCGCCAACAGGAAGTTGTCATATCTGCATCAATATGGCGTTAAAGGAGCAATACTTATACTGTACATACGACGTGTTACCTGCTCTATTCACAAAATATCATGGACAAAGGCTTTTTTATGCTTTAAATATTTTGGAGTGTAAAAAGTAAGAAGGCCAAATGAATAACGTCCTCATCTATTAAAATTAATTTGTTTTTCAAAATTGCTTCCCATTAAGCGAGAATAATTTGACCTCTGAAATATGTTATGGTTTGGAAAGATACGACTGCGAAAAAAAAGCTTGCAGAAAAAGCTAATGTTTCTAAAGGGTTTTACAGCATGTCAAATAAAACATGATTTGGTATTGTTTATAGCGTAGCTAGGGGGTCGCTACCTGAAAAATTAAAAGATTGGTCGCATTGTTACTCATACAAAGCACCTTGATATTTCCGTAAGTATTCTGGTTGAAATATATATTTTATAGGGTTATCGAGAAGTCGCTCCGCAGTCTCGTGTAGCCAAAATTCCCCTAGAGACGGGAATTCCGGTGGCAGCACTGGCTGCGGAGGGACTTGATGATCAGGTTATTCATATCTTCAACAAGTAACTCTACCGTTTGATACCATAATATAATATAGTCCTATTCGGTCATTTGACATTTTAACTAACTGAAAAGTTAAAAATCTGATGTCCTGCACTCACATGACTTTCTCTACTCTTGAACTAACCATTCTTACAAACTCTTATTCCTATATCTTCTTCGTGTTAGTTGAGATAAACATTTGCAGAAATTATCTTATACCTCGTTTTCTTGCACGTGCAACGGGAATATGCCAATAAAGTGAACTTTAAGCGATAGTCAAATCTTTTAAACCTTTCAAATTCCGGTCTCTTTGAGCGGCTAACATACAAGAAATGAATAACGATGTTCCATTAGACAAAATTTTGTTTTCCAAAATTCACACAAATAACAAGGAATATCTCCGAAATGGTTCACTCTACAAAAACTTTATTTGGACACAAATTGTGTGTAATATTTTGTTGTTCTCTTATGGTTTACGAGTTATGCAAAAGTCATTCAGAGTAAACAGAGCTACTTGGTCTATAGCCAGAAAATTCATTATATGTCAAACGTATGGCATTTTAATCAAAATCATTAGAACCATTTCGAGAAAATCAAAATTCTCTAAACATTTTCCATGCAAAGGGTAATTTAAGGTTGAGGAATTTTCTTCAAAATCTCCGTGTCGTATCCTTAAAAGATATTAAGTTTAAATACCAACTTATGCTGTCCACAGACAGACACAATACACAAGACACAAGACACAAGACACAAGACACAAGACACAAGACACAAGACACAAGACACACGACACACGACACACGACACACGACACACGACACAAGACAGAAGACACAGGACACAAGACACAAGACACAAGACACAAGACACACGACACACGACACACGACACACGACACACGACACACGACACACGACACACGACACACGACACACGACACACGACACACGACACAAGACACAAGACACACGACACACGACACAAGACACAAGACACAAGACACAAGACACACGACACACGACACACGACACACGACACACGACACACGACACAAGACACAAGACACAAGACACAAGACACAAGACACAAGACACACGACACACGACACACGACACACGACACACGACACACGACACAAGACACACGACACACGACACACGACACACGACACACGACACACGACACACGACACACGACACAAGACACAAGACACAAGACACACGACACACGACACACGACACACGACACACGACACACGACACACGACACACGACACAAACACACACACACACGCACGCGCGTTTTCTAAAAATGCTTTTTATGGATTCAGGGGCCTCAAAAGATATTTCAGGTGAAATATCGACATCGATGTTTGGGGTGGAATACAATACTTCCTCTACTTACTATACGTAGGTCAGAAAGTAATAAAAGGTAGTAATCTATCCATGTTATACTTCTAACGATTAACGCAATAGGAAACTCATATGAACCAGAGAGAAGCCACAAACTTTCAAACATTCCTTCATCTGGTGTATTCATTCTTGAGGAAGTGTAAATACAAAGCATGAAATATTTCAAGAGTGAGATATAACCGAAAAAAAAGTCCAATTTGTGCATTCACATGACCCTCTCCTCTTATTCCTCTTACAGAAAGGGATTTTATTTTTCTTCAATCGAGATAAACTTTCATTTTATACACAGATTTCTTTGTAGAATGCAGTAGATAAACCAAATATAAAAAAATTCTAAGCCTACGCCTACTCAAATATAAAGAGTTTTAAAAAGCGTGTCACCATGTTTATTGACATCCAAATATATGCTCTTTGGAGCTGTGATAAGTAAAGGTGTTTGAAAATTGAAAACAATAAAAAAAGAGTATCCCGAAAATAGCAAAGTACACAAAATTGTATTACTTGACATAAATTACCTTAAAGAGAAACATTTTTCATACTTGTAGTAAGATGTTGTCTATTTCTTTGGTTTACCTGTAGCAAAGCTACAATACCGCTGTTTTAGATCCTTTTTACACAGTTCTCTAAGACGAAAAAGGCACGCTTATATCACTCCGTTGTCCTTTTCAACCGAGATGCCTTTAGTCCGAAGTTGTTCTATTATATTGATTCTTGCTATAATACTTTGAGGCTTGTGGCTATTGTTTTTTTACAAGTACAACGGACAACATATTGTCAACTTGTATCCGTTTGTTCTTTTTAAAACAAACGCCGTACGCCGCTCGTATTGGCATTTAATAACTTAGTTTTACCTTTGCGTGGAAACATTGCACACAAAGCGAATAAAACCAATCAGATCGAGCGGAATTAACGAGGCCAAAGGTCATATGTGATTCTTGGCACACATATTGCAGTTTACGTTAGTTTCAGCTGTTCGTTTCAACCAGAAAAACAGAATTAGTAATTTGCAGGTCATCCAGCCATTGTGTGGGCCATGTGTCTTTGTGGTCAAATTATGCACTGAGTTCCCGTAGTGCAAATCCACAACTTGAATGTGATACCGCTGCCGCTAATTTAACGATAAAAACAAGACCAGTATGTTTACTTCCACTATCATAAAACTGTAGTAAATATAGTAAGTATATTCCCTAAAACATTCGATATCGAGATTTCACCGAAAGTACACGTTATGAATTCTTCCTGTAAACAAAATAAAGCACTTCTAGAAAAACGTTCAAGCGTGCGGGGCAGTTTACCTTTTACGCGCTCAAAAATTTATCTTACAGTTTTAATGAAACGTCACATTATTTTAATATTTTGATAAAAATGAATTGCATATACAGGATGTTTAAAATGTCTTACTGCAAGAGGAGTTGGAATTGGGAAAACTAAGAATAAATGTTCCTATAAACATATATCAATTTGACTGTCTAGTCTGCGATAAGATTTACATTGGTAACACAAAACGACATTTGGAAACCAGAAAAAAAATAACATTTTAGAAATTTTAAATGTAAACAGAAAAGTCAGCGGTGGCAGATCATTTCTGTCACTTAATCATGAAATAAACTCCAAGGTTAAATTATTAAAGCAATTAAGTGGACCCATTGAATTGATGGTCTGGAAAAAAATATTCATTTTGAAAAATAGGGACCATGTTATGAATTTTGAAATACCTTTTACTGATTTTGTTACAAAATTCGTATTGAGAGAAGGGGAGGAATGACGTCATCACAGGATGTCATGGCAGGTGACGTATACGTGACGTCACTGTGACGGCACCGTGAATTTGTAACGGCTTTCCGTAGCTATTGCATAAGGTCAGTTCGCCTGATGATGACACGTACATGTGTCGAAACGATCGTTGTGTGAAATATTGAGTGTAACTCCGTTTATTGAAGTGAAGTGTGAGTCTAATTACTTTGTGTTATTGGTGGACCAAAGTTGGTATTTAAGTCTAATGTCTTTTAAGGATACGACATGGTGATTTTGAAATGGCTCTAAAGATTTTGATTAAAAATGCCATATATTTGAAATATTTTTATGACAAACGAAATGTATATTACTCTGGATGACTTTTGCGTAAGTTGTGAACCGTTAGAGATAAACCAAATCTTACTGTACAAACAATGTAGATCTTGCTAAAACACTCAATTTATGTAGAGTGAACCATTTTGGAGTTACTCTTGAGGAAAACAAACTTTCGCCAAATGGAAAATCCTCATTCATTTTATGCCTTGGTCGTGTAAAGAGAACGGAATCTCAAAACTTTAAAATATTTGACTCGCTGAAAACCTACTGTATTCCCATATTCCCCTTGTATCTAGAAGGCAATAAGCAATAAGATAATTTCTGCAAATGTTTACCTTAACTAAGACAAAGAACATATAGGAATAAGAGTTTGTAAGAATGGTTAGCACAAGAGTAGAGAAAGTAATGTGAGTGCAACATATCAGATTGTTTAAAGTGTTGTATGCTTTAACCAGCTAGGGCATATCGCACGATGAATGATTGAAAAGGGTGAAATGATGCTCAAATGACTGCGAGCTTCAAGTTACGCGAGATTGGTCTTCACAGGATCTAGGAAAAAACCTTATACACATGACCCACCCTAATAGATTCAAACTCGGGACCTTTTGAGTGTGAGGCAGACGCAGTGCCCTACACCACAAAGGCGGGTTGATATAATACTTTATAATAAGGAAAACTCAACAGAGAGGAACATCGAGATCATTAGATTAAACAGTGTGTGCCAAATACCATTTTCAAGTCTTTCTTAACGGGGAGGTCACCTTTACACTGCGTTACATACGTCAACATTAACTCTAGCATTACCAAGGGGTGGGGGGGGGGGGCGGTACTTAATGCCCACTTCTGTAAATTTGTATTCTTTTTATTATAGGCATGAAGTTAATAGTTATTGTCAATCACTGTTTCTACTACTGAACTGCGTAATAGTTTCAAAGTTTTCATTGTTGGTCGTTTTGAGAAACAATGAAATGTCAAGATGGACATAAAGTACTGATCCGTCGGTATAATGTAATTCATGTAAAAAAGAAATAGTTAAACAATGTTAAACATTACCTTTATAACATGACAAGATGTAACACCCAATTTTAAAATACATTTTTGTTTTAAAATTGCTGAGACATTTTGTCACCAATGGTGGTCACCTCTGTTGGTAGTATACACTGTGGATTGGCATAATATCTAATGAGAGTCATGTAAAAAGTAAAAAGGAATAGTTAAACAGTGTTACATATTACGTTTATAAATATGACGACATATAATATCAATTTTAGAATAAATTTGTTTTAAAAATTGCTCAGATATTTTGTTACTAGTTTTGTTAATCTAAGTTCTCCAATAAGGCTTGTAATCCTAAAGTTAAATCAGTCTCCGACTGTGAAATCTGCAAATAAAACACTACGCTACTGTGACTGATTCTAGGTGTGTCTGACGTGATGTTACGGTAATAACCCTCTTGTTCATTTTGATGTTTCATAAATTAAAATTTCCATTAAAAGCCTATTACTGGAGCGCATAACAACTCGATGCTTCTTGGTTTGGTACTGATTTTCTGTTCATTGCGCTTTTTAATTACCAGTGTGTCTGTGGGGTTGTGTGTGTGTGTGTGTGTGTGTGTGTATGTAACGAAGGGGGACACCCCGCCCACTGCGACCCCGATGTGGATCTTTTGCGGGCTACTACCCCCCAGGGGTAGGAAGGGGAAGGGATGAAGCGAAGTGAGATCGGAAGGCACGTCGGACAGCGGAGCCACCAGAGACGCACAGAAGTCCCTAACACTTCCAGATTGTGACACCTGATGCACACCCAGGGATAGTACGACAAGGCGACCCTAGCGGCCCGGACTGTGACTTTCAAGGAGGGCCAGGGAGAGAGTTTCCATTGAGCAAGCAACGATGCCATTTGCCCGCTAACGGGCAAATGGCACTGCCCGCACTGCAGCTGAACCTGAAAGATGACAATGAAAGAAAATGAGAAAGGATGGGAAAGGAAGCCGTGGAGAAGAGATGAAAGCACCCCAGCATTCGCCTAGGTAAGATGGGGAAACCACGGAAAACCCCACGTCAGAATGTGCAGCCATGGGGATGGAACCCGCGACCTCCGAATGTGGGCCACATCTTACCGTCTAAGCCATCCCGCTCGGTTTAATTAGAGGAATCTGTCACTGGTAGAGAAAATCGTGTGAATGCAATACACCAGATTTTGTTTGCATAATGCTTACACAACCTCAGGAAAGAAATGGGTAATAACAATTCTGAGTTTTTACCTTCGATGTCGGTATGATTAAATTCTAAACATATTATATGGATCATCACTGCACTAACTTGAAGCTGAAAAATCTAATATGTTACACTCACATGACTTACTCTATTTAATCTTGTATAAACTATTCTTACTAACGTGCTTCATGATAATCGAGATAAACATTTATGTAAATAGTTTTACTACAAACTTTCTTGTAGGTGCAATGGAAATATGAGAGTACAGTTTACTTAAGTGATAATTAAATCTTTCAAGAGCTGGCTTTGAAATTTCTCACACAAAAGAGTTTGAAACATCGATGGATAGTCTGAATTCCTTAACCTCTCCTCGAGTCTTCCAAGTTCTACAAAGCCCTTAAGTACCCTTTGGTAGTGAAGGAATCCTCCGTCGGAATGGTCGAGTAATTTTCAGATAGTTAAAGTAGGTTAAGTGTTAAAACTATGTATAGCATAGAAGCTACCAGTTTTTACATAACAGAGAAACATTTTAATATATAGAATAAAATAATACTCCACACAAGTCTGAGGACTTCTACTAAACAAGGTTGGACAGTGTTACCCCATGTTCCCCACAGCCCTGACCTAGCTCCTTTAAACTTTCACTTGTTTGGACCATGGGAGATATTTTGAGCATGACAAAGAGGGACTTGCGCAGTGAAAAAAAGGCTTTGTGACCAGGTCAAAGTCATACATGCATTTGCATCTCGCTGGAGGAAGGCCATAGAACTGAAAGAAAATGTCAAGGAGAAATTAGGATTGTAGAAAAGGCATTATTCTTTCTTATGTGTAATTTTCACTGTGTGGGATAAATAATTATTGAAGAAAAATATGTGGTGCACTACTTTCAGAGCGACCATTGTAGAATGGAACGCCGCGAACCACAGCAATTAAAGAGAATCCATAAATAAACACTAAATTCCAGTCTTCTTGTTAGCTGATACATACATATTTGGTGACATGGTTATTAACCTGAGGTCTACGTACCAGTGGTAAATGACACTCTTCTGTTTGAATGCAACAAATATAGGTGACTATGGACTTAAACAAGACAATCGTTGTGAAATCGATGCTTATTTTGCGAACATTTTGACAATTAATGAAGTAATTTAAAGACATGACAAAATCTTCGAACAATTTAGATATTTAGATACTTGGGATAGGATTTAAAAGAAAGAGATGTAGACATTAAACTTCATAAATTTAATCTCGATAAGGTGAGTGCTGAGACTTAAACGGAAAGAGACGGAAATAACATTTTATAAAACAATGGCAGTTCCAGAACTTCTACACTCAAATGAAACGTGGGCCCTAAATAGGAAGCAGAGCAGAAACATTGACTCGACAGAAATGAAGTTTCTAGTCTTTTTGTTAGATCGCATATACAAACAGGAAAACTGGAGACACCGTGTTCAAAGGATGAATGAGGGAAGATTGCCAAAACCATTAACAGAGTGCAAGCCATTAGAGAAACGGTGTATGAGAACACCAGGCGTGAATGGAGAAACGAGTTTGATTAATGGGCACGGCGTTGTCCAAACCTTGGAGACGATAATGAAGTAATTTCAGAATTTAATACTTTACGACATTGCATAGGCAGCAATATCGATGCCACGCTACCCTTAATCCAGACCTTCAACATTAATGTATAAATTAATGTATTACTTCAATATATAGACATATGGGCAAGTTGCTATAAAATGCTCTAGATCTTTCTACAATGTCACACAAAATTCGGGAAGGTGAAAGAAGCTGTCACTCAAGCCACCTTTACAATTTCGATTACGCTAGAAACATCTTATTCATATTTCTTTTTCCAGTCACTCTCCTATAAAATATTATTATGTATTTCTTGTTAATTTAACTTACACACTTTAGTTGTGTATATAAGAAGAATACAGCGGCTAAAGTGACAGTCAAGTTTTTTCAAAGCCACTCGTAAAGTAATGGTTTTGACGTTCTATTCCCTTTCTATAAGCCGAGAAAAACGAATAGCCACTTAACACTTGAAAGTACCCACATTAAAATACACTATTCCAATCTTTTAATGGTTTGTTGAGAATAATCATCACTGCAATTAATATGTTGCATTCACATTATCTTTCCTGCTCACTCCTCTAAAAACTATACTTACAAATGAATTTATTCTAGCTATTTCATTTTAATCCAGATGAACTTTCAATTTAAAGTTATACATAGTAAGTTATAGTGATACTCAGATTTTTAAATAGCGTCGTTACTCTTCGAACACTACAAGAAAAAAAAATTTAAAAAAAAAAAAAAAAAAAAAAAAAGAGGAATGACTTCTAAAGTAAGAACAAATTAGTAACTAAAAACTTCACTTATCTTAGTAATATTGCAAGTTCTTTGCTGCAAAGCTGACTAAAGAGTTTCGAGTTGACTCCAACTCATTCTCAAAGCTATACAAATAAATTCGTTTGACTCCAACTCATTCTCAAAGCTATATAAAAAGTTCCTTTGACTCCAACTCATTCTCAAAGCTATACAAACGAATTTATTTGTATAGCTTTGAGAATGAGTTGGAGTCAAAGGAACTTTTTATATAGCTTTGAGAATGAGTTGGAGTCAAACGAATTTATTTGTATAGCTTTGAGAATGAGTTGGAGTCAACTCGAAACATTGTCAGCTTTGCACCAAAGAACTTGCAATATTACTAAGATAAGTGAAGTTTTTAGTTACTAATTTGTTCTTACTTTAGAATTTTGTTGCTTTACTGTTAATAGCTTCAATTTACTTAATTAAGGAATGACTTCCTGTTTGAGAAGATTATAATATTTCAAAATTCCAAATAAAAATATCTAGGAAATGGGTAACTCCAAAGAAAAAAATCACAATTACCTATTTGAAATAAACTGCCATTTTAATGAGACCTATACTTCTGTGTAGTAAGATGTTTTCTATCCATTATTCTGAAGTGATAGAAACTTATCGAAATGAGGAGTACTTCAGACTATTTCCAAAAAGATCAAGATATACATTTATCATTAAAATGTGTTAAACATGTAGTAATTAAATCAAAATATTTAGTGGAATGTTTTTAAAAATTAAGAATAGCAAAAACATTTCCAGCAAAGAGTAGTTTAGGACGAATTACCTTAAACACCATCGTGTCCAATCCTAGGAAGATGCTGAACTTAAAAATTAAATGTTAAACAATATTTCGATTTTAGTTATGATACTCATCAGACTGGTAGACAGACAGACAGACAAGCACAATCTTTTTCTATAAAAATACGTTTATGTTATTCAGGGAGTCTCAAAATGTGTATATGACTACCACTCGGTCGAGGGGTCAGAGTTCAGGATTCTCAACACAGAAGTCGTCGGTGCGATTAGTGACTAAGGTTGAGAATTTTTCTCTCAATAGGATAATTATGTATCCCACAGAGCCTGTAAATGTGAATGTGTGTTTAATGTTAAAAATGGTAGAAATCAACGTTAAGAAACCCTCCAGCTGTCTAAGCCCCCGATATCACCAAATACGTTAAAGGGGCTATGCAAATGTCAATTAACTAAAAAAATCGGATGTGCTGCACTCACATGACTTTCTCTACTCTTCTCCTACTCATTCTTACAAACTCGTGTTCCTGTATCTTCGTGTTAGTTGAGATAAACATTTGTACAAATTATCTTATTGATTATTTCCTTGTAGGTGCAAGGAGAATATGAGAATACAGTAGCTTTGAGCGATAGTCAAATCTTTTAAAGCTTTGCACTGTTAACATATAAAAAATTAATAACGATGTTCCATTTGACAGAAATGTAAGTTCTCCAAAACTCACACAAATAACAAGGTATATCTCCGAAATGGTTCACTCTACCAAAAAATAAATATAAATATATATATATATATATATATATATATATATATATATATATATATATATATATATATATATAAATATAAATATATATATATATATATATATATATATATATATATATATATTTAGGCATAAATTGTGTGTTTTAGCAAGATCTACATTTTTGTATAGTAAGATTTGGTCTATCTCTTACGGTTTACCAGTTATGCAAAAGTAATCAAGAGTATATAGGACTACAGGGGCCATAGCCACAAAATTCAAGATATACATTTCATTTGTCATAAAAATATCTCAAACATATGACATTTAAATCAAAATCGTTAGAGCCATCTTCAAGAAAATAAAAATTTTCCATGTAAAGGGTGGTTTAGGGTGAAACAATTTTCTTCAAAATCTTTGTGTTACACCCGTGAAAGACATTAAAGTTAAATAACAACCATGATTTTTAACCAACCATTAATTTTTGAGTTATGCTGTTCAGATACTGACTGACACACACATACACACACAGACCTTTTCCTAAATTTTTTTTTTTTTTTTTTTTTTTTTTTTTCAGGAGGCCTCAAAACATTTTTGGTTGGAATACAATACTTCCCCTACTAAACTAGTAGAGAAAGTAAAAATTAAAATAAAATCAAATAAACTTGCATATCTGCTGAAATCTCAGCATTGAATTATTGGATGGTCTGCAATGTTCTTCTAGTTAAAAGAACAATGGATTTTCTGTATTATGTACATTATAGTAAGAGGTGCTAGACCCACAAACTCGGCAATTACCTTGAGATTTCACTTTTCTCCTAAACCTTATCAGTTGTGAATCTATGAACATTGGTTTAAAGCAATGTTTGATGTTAGTGATTTTGACGGAGTCAGTGAGCGATGAACGGAACGGAACGGAACGGACGTCTGTAAACAGAGTTCAGTTGTAGCGGCGGGGAAAGGCTCCCTGGAGCTACTTGGTCATGAACTTGTTTAGCAACAATTAGTGAGGACGTGAAAGCTGTTGCTGCCTCTACGTTTCTAGCATTCCAAAAAATAAACAATTACCAAATATAAACTGGATCTCACTTTTACATCTGAGATCTGAAAATGAGCGCCGGTTCGATCGCCACTTTCACATGCTGGGAATGGAATCTTTTCGGAAACTGCACTGTAAGGAAGTGGGTATAAAAAGCCAGGAGACTGTGACAAGGACGTCAGTTAGCGACTTGTTCTCTCTCTACATGCATACAACATGGTAACCTGGGTAAGAGAGTTTCCTAACAGTTACTACTAACAGCAGCTCCTGTAGTCAACCATTAGCACCCCAATACTAATCGCTCGCTTTATGCACCTAGATAATACACTATCTAACAAATAATGTAATTGTCAGATATGCTTTATTTATAGTTACTAGGCAACAAAAGCTATTTAATTGAAAAGGTGGGTCAATTAATAACACTAAACAACACTTACATTTATAATATTCCGGAAATTTAAATATATTATAAATTTATTATAAATGTAAGTGTTGTTTAGTGTTATTAATTGACTTACCTTTTAAATTAAATTGATTATAACAACACTGTTTTCAAACTTCTAAGAAAGGAAGATAACAAAAGCTGTACTTTAAATTCTAAGACAAAATACGCTAGCAAAATGTAAAATACGTATCCAACAAAACGTAAAATACATGTTAATGATGATCATCTATATCTTATTTTTCTTGATAATAGTATTCTTAAAACACTTTCTCTCCTAAATAGTAGTTATTGTAATATTATAACCATTACAACTTCTAATACTCATTGGGGACACATTTTCTCTATTATCACATTTACGTCTGCTTTATTACCTTGAATTTTGTATAACCACATAAACTTTCCTTGAACTATATTAACACTTTGCATCTTGAACTGCTTTTAAAATTTTCCCTGACGAACCATAAAAATCACCTTCAGTCATTTTACTTGAAATTTACATATGAGACTGCCATCCAAAATTTCGGAATATAACAACGTTTGATAATGAATCGTGTCTTTTTTTTCCCAAAGCCCACACTAGTCTGTTTCTAAACATATCGTTTCCGCAATAAATACATTTCAATGAATATACCAAATATACAATACATTACAAAATTAGGGTTAGTAACTTCGGTGGTGTTCTAACCCGAGACTCTGGTTACTAAACCACTAGTGTTATAACTACTACTCTATCTCTCGTATTACACCGTGTCAGAGGTTAACGTTCTGCTGGACAAATATTTGCAAGCAATGTAGCTATGAAATATTCCAAAAATGCAGACCCCTTTATTTATTTTTTTTATTGCACTTATGACCTTTGATTTCATTCCGCACAATTGGTTGCTTCATTCAAAATTTTGAGGCCAAAAATGGTATTTAATTGGTGCTGTACCATTTAGATAAAGCACTTCTAACTCCAGTTTTCTCAAATCCTTTGTCTGAATGTTCCTTCGAAGGGGCTATTCAAAACTCTCTTATACTTATTGGTATGAAATGTTTGAAATAAGTTCAAGAAATACAGATTTTATAGTTCTGTGCACTAGCTAAAGCGTATGTCAAAAATGTTCACATTAGTGGGTTGCCAAATTCGACAAATTAACAACAATACTTCCAGCCATTATAGAAAAATTTAAGGTTAGGTTTAACAATTTAAATGATGATAGTACATTACAATGGTTTTATCTAGTTTAAACTTTTAAGTCCAGATAAAAAAAAATCTTATTTGCAGTTTTAAGACCCAAATAAGTGATACCTAATAATGTTTACAGTAGCACGCATAGCATTAACATCAGCATTAATTCAGCTGAAATAACTTTGTATACTTGATATTGAAACAGTTGAAGAATTCGATAACACTGTATGTACGTATACTTTATTTCTTAAGCTTAAAGTTAAGGAATGCAAGCACATGTCTTTCATTTTATTAATAAATTTATCATTTATATGCCTCCTTTATCATCAAGGTCATATCGGCGGATTTAACCTTTATTTTACAGTGAAGTAACAGTTTGTATCAAATGTGATTATAGAGTTCCGTAGCATTACAAAAGTACAAAATTGCTTTACAATATACATGATTTCCAAGTGGATTTAACCATTGAAACAATTATTTAACAGCAATTATACTCACTCGTTCACAATAACATTAATCCAGACTCTAAGGGCGAGGGGGAATAATCCTGGCAGCAAACAAATCCCCATCCTTCGGTCGGAAATCGGATCTGGGACATCTATATTTGAAGGTTATTTTGATAACCACCAGACCACACAGGCAGTCATTTCTTTGTGTTTGTATTCTAACCTCAAATTAAAACTTTGCTTACACAACACTTAGCCCATTGAAAGTTTGTGTACGTCTTTTGTTCCGCATATGGTAAAACTAGATTTAAGTTAAAAACTTGGATGTGAACGTTTAATCTTACTTACTTTCCGCTTTGGCTTCATCTTGCAGGTATTTCTGGATCAATACACATTTTGTTTCCATATAACAACGCATTAATTCAGACCAAACATGTTGTAACTGAATCGACATTCAGTTGTTGGCACAGTGTAGCAAACTTCAGGAACGAGAGGCAATACCAACATACACGCCTTTTTCTTCCAAAATTAAAACAACGCAGGGCAATAACCTGCTGTTATTTGATGCTTACGCAATATCATTATGCAATTAGCATCTTAAAGGACGACAGGCACTCTGAATGAGTTACTACTTATAACTATTTCCCCGGGACATGCCCATCACGGCAGAAGTTTTCAAGGTTAATGACCCACCGTAAGAAACTAGCATATCATTATATTGCATGTCATGCAAGTCGCCTCAGGCATTCCGAACTGTTAAGGAAACAGAGCAGTGAAAGACAATCAAAGTAATTTAAGTGATTAGAAAGTTAAATTGCAATAAAATTTGAAATTTGAAAGGATTTCCGCTCGAGTTAGCATCACCGAAGTTTAACAGTAAAACAGTAATACATTAAAAGCAGTAATAATTTCCGGTTTGAACTAGAATATCGTCTTTTTTCTGTGCTTATTTTACTTTGACTAAAGACTGCATCCTTGCTATTTTGCTGAAGGATCTCAGACTCGATTCCCAGTTGGGTTAGAGAAATTGATGTTTAATCAACATTTCTCGGTATACCCAAAGTCTGGTGTTTGAATGTGAATGTCTGATAGTTATTTAATAAAATGAGGATACATTTAAAGATATATTTTGACATTTTAATCTAGAAATCTCATTTCTTTTAGCACCAGCGTATCGCAAACTTAACAAAACAAAGAAATATTTAAACATTGATAAATTTATAAATTAATTGTTATTTCACACTAGCCTTCTGTAAGACAATGATTGGAAAGGCAGAATCAAGACTGAAAAATTCAATGCCATAGCCGGGATGTGAGCCACGGATCTTCCAGTTTCCGCCTCATTGCTCTAACCAGTGATGCTAGAGCAAAATGCCGGTAAATGTCCTCTTATGTGAGTTTGGGATCTCTATGAGGTTTGCCATGAAAATGCGAGTCAGTTGGAGAATTTAATGCCGTGCCGGCATATTGTCATGGTAGCTCAGTGGTTAGCCAACCGGACGGAGGCCGAAAGATTCGTGGTTCAAATCACGGCTATGGCATTGAGTCTTTCAGTCTGATTATACCTTTCTAATTTATAAACAGTTCATCGGCAATTATGTTTTATTCCTCTAACCGAGAACTGAGCCCGAGGTCTTCACTTTAGAAGCTATTAGAAGTATGTCGTGATATTTTTATTTATTTTTCGAATATTCTATACAGACCGACCCCGCAGCACAGTGGTAGGGCGCCTGGCTCTGCTGTGGGAGACCGGGTTCGATTCCCGGTACTGGCTTAGGTATTTTTCCTCTTTAGCTGGTTTGGTCCGGGTAGCACTTGGGCTCACGATACCAATTGAGTAGTTATTCTGTGGCTAAAAGGTCGAGTAGTCGTCTTACGATTGGGGAAGTCGGTGCGCTGATCCCCTTCTTATATTCTTCCGTGGACTTGACTGCGTCTGGATGAGGCAGTGCCGGGTGATACGGGTACCCACTGTACAGGAGAGACGCCCTAAGGATTATTCGATTATGGCATAAATTACATGGAACTGCAGCACAACTAGACTGTATATGAACTAATTCCCTAGAAATAGAAACATTTGGATTTGGTTAGATAACTTGAGTAAACGCTACTTCTCTCTGAGCCCTATAGAAAACGTCAGCAAAAAGCACAAAACACTGACTAGACATATGAACATGGATATGATCATATATATTTATCATTTTCATTTTAGGATTATTTATAGCTAATTGCTCTTGTGCTATTTCTTAAACGTTATGTTATATTTAGTTGCAATTCTCCTACAATAATCCTTTTCTTCAGTTTTCTGTATGTAAACGAATGTCTTAGGAACAAAGTAGATGTTAGTATAGTCTGGTAAAATATACAAGATTTCCCGGATAAAGGATAATAAATGTGTAAAGTTTATTGCCCTCCTCACTGAAGGTGTACGTATACCAAACCGACAAGCTGTAGTTCCAGTTCAGCTGGTCGGCATCGGGATTTTCGTCTTAATTGCTCTGAGTTACCCTATGTAAATCTCGTCCTGTTGTAGGTAACAGCCGTACAACTGCTCCTGGTCATCTCCTCGACGGTGGCCGTGGAGGAGAAGGAATCCTTTGAGAGCTACTTCCAGAATTTCTTCCAGCGACATCACGATAAGGTCCCCCGTGCGATTCCCGCTGCAGGTCCTCAGAATGCAGTCCACACGCCTAAAGCTCTTCCAGCCCAACAAGTTCCTGTCAAGAACCAGCCAGCACCCCTCGTCACGCCGAGTCTACAAAGCTACAACTACCAACTACCAGTTCCCGTGCCACAATACGCCTTCCTGAACCTCCCTCAGTCGGTGCAGTACCAGAAACTCCTACCACCCACCCCTAAGTACACCACAGCCTACATCCCTCAGTACCAGCCCCAGATAGCGGTGAGATCACCAGGTGTTGACGCCTCCCTCAAGTTCCGCCCTGAGGAAGCCATCAAGAGCTTCAATCCCAGCTTCCAGCCCTTAAAGGAACAACCACCTCGTCAATACAATTTCAGCCCTAGTCTCCAAACCAGTAAGGAAGAATCCTCTCACCAGTACAGCTTCATCCCCGTCAAGGAACCCACCCCTCAGTATAAGTTCAGCGCCAGCAAGGAACAGCCCACCCCTCAATACAAATTCAGCGCCAGCAAGGAACAGCCCACCCCTCAGTACAAATTCAGCGCCACCAAGGAACAACCCTCCAGACAGTACAGCTTCACCGTGAGACAGGCACCCAAAGAGGAACAGCGTCAGTTTGAGAAGTACCCGGCCAAGGAGTACTCCAGCAGCAAGAAGCCCAGCTACCGTGAAGACGAGTACTACTACAAGGGCAGTGACCAGGGTACCCACGAGCATGTCAAGGTCAAGTCCTCGCACACGCACAAGAAGCAGACCACAGGAGGTACAGAAGACTACTATGACGGCGATTATGGCGACTACGACGGCAAGAGGGGATATCGATCTCTCGATGGCATATAGATAGTATCAAACCAGACTGATAGAGTGCAGCATAGTACAAACTCACCTTCTTGTGATGGTATCTGCATCTGAAACAAATGCAGAACAGTTGTTATTGTTATTGTTGATGTTGATTGTTTGTTTGTTAATAAATGTAAAGCAGTATTATTGACTTTTATTGTTGACCTGCTCTCAATTTCCCCCGATTTGTACTCAACAACGTTCCAATTACAAACACATGCAATGGTTTATTACGTTGTATGGAGAGTCTGCAAATCTCTCTAAGCCTGCCCCACAACACGATAACTAACAATTTCTATTGGTTATATGTAGTCCACCTGCCCCCCAAATGTTATGCGCAATACTCACAGGACCTTCTCGACTCATTTAGAGCCAAGCAAATTCACATACCCATAAAGCTGTCATACGAGAAATAATTGCTTGGAATGGCTATATTAAACGGCTGTAGAAGCAAAGATGGCTTATGTGATAGAGATTTGGGGAGGTGAAGGAGGTATGTGACGGATAAAATACATACATAGATAACTCTGCAAACGGTTATTGGGTCTAGCAATTGCTACAGCAGTATTGGAAATGGGAGCAGTATGTACTAAGGGTGTGATAGAGCAGAGAATATTAAAATATTACTATAGAATAAGACTAATAGACGAGCAGAATATCTTGAGGCAGTGCTTAACAATACAGGAAAACACCTTAATGCAATGGGATGAACAGGCAGCTGGGGTTGAAGAGACAGCGGCCACCAGAAACGGAACTTGGGTCATAAGAGTAGTGTTGGCAACCGTCCGGTTTTTAAATAAACTGTAGCTTCCGATCGACCGTCCCGACCGGACGTCAGAAGTCCGGCTTTTGGGCTCCCGTAAGTTAGGCTAAATTCATATTTATTATTTTCATTTTGTTTCTTCGCAATGTAAGTAGAGGAAGTATTATATTCCACACAAACATTCCATGTCGAGATTTCAGCGGAAATAAGTTTTGAGGTCCCTTGAAAAAAAATTTAGAAAAAAGGTCCGTGTGTGTGTGTGTGTGTGTGTGTGTGTGTGTGTGTGTGTGTGTGTGTGTGTGTGTGTCTGTGTGTGTGTGTGTGGACAGCATAACTCAAAAACAAAAATTGGTTTAAAACCAAAGTTTGTATTTCAGCTTAATGTCTTTCTAGGATGTGATACAAAGATTTTGAAGAAACTCCCTCCAACCTAAACTACCCTTTACATGGAAAGTTTTTCGAAAATTTAGATTTTCTCTAAAATGGCTCTATCGATTTTGATTAAAATGCCATGTGTTTGAGATATTTTTATGACAAATGGAAGGTATGTTTTGAATTTTCTGGTTATATGTAGTCCTATTTACTCTGGGTGACTTTTGCATAACTGGTAAATCATAAGAGATAGACTAAATCTTACTATACAAAAAATGTATACCTTGCTAAAACACACAATTTATACCTAAATACTTTTTTCTAGAGTGAACTATTTCGGAGATATTCCTTGTTATTTGTGTGAGTTCTAGAAAACATACTTCTGTCAAATGGAACATCGTTATTCATTTTTATATGTTAGCTGTACAAAGAGAACGAAATTTGAAAGCTTTAAAACATTTGAGTATTGCTGAAAGTGTACTGTATTCCCATATTCCCATTGTATCTACAAGCAATAAACTTCAAGATATAGGAATAGAGGTTTGTAAGAATGGTTAGTACAAGAGTAGAGAAAGTCATGCGAACACAACATATGGAATATGGTTTTATGAATATTTCAGAAATAAATTTGAAGGAAATTGACTGTGGCAGAGTTTGATACCAAAATTGGGATTTAGTGGTTTCTGAAACTGAAGAATCAACATTTTGAAATTATGGATAACACTAAAGAATTTCTATTGCCGGCGTAATATAAAATGATGAATTGAATTATTTGATAAGTTAGTGTTAATACCTGATAAAAGCAGGTGTTGCTTGATTACTCGTACAACACAAATCAGGAAAGATTATTAAAAGCATGACCACTCAGATTTTTAAACTTTTCTTTCAGTTTACATTACATCTGGGTCTAGTTATTCCTTATGCACTATTTCGTCTTCATTTTTTTCAATCTCATATCCTAGTCTTCTTGGTTTTTTAAAGCACAATAAAACTGAAGTAGTTCATTGTATCTACATTCTTTTTCAAAATGTTTTGACAGTTATTCTGATATATCACGTGCCTTAGCAGAGGAACATTTCTCTGAAGTGTGTGGTATAATGTGAGTCATGTTTAGTGGCATATGCAACCCTACAAGATGCATTTCAATAAAAGACTTCATCTTCAATCACATCTTTGGGTTGTTTTTGCTTCTTGTTCTTCTTCTTTTTCTACTTAAACCTTTTGGGTTAAATTTAAAAATTGCCTTTGCCCGGGTTTCTTAAGCACTTGTTCAGTTGTAGATTTCCAATAGCAATTGACAATACTTTTTACTTTGAATACTCTCCACGTCTTTAGATAACTTCTTCATCCTCTTCCGGCTGTTTATCGCCCCCCCCCCCCCGCCTTTTTGAGGCCCCCACCGCCATCCACAAAACATGTAACCACTGTTTTCACCTCAAAGTCAGTGTTCATAATTGTGATGCTAGACACAAGAAGAAATTATGCTTGCACTTTTAGAAGTCACTTTCACGCCATTTATAGCAGGCAACATTTTCATTTGATAAACTCGGAAGTAACAGTAGGTATGTAAGCGCTGATTGGTGGAAAGCGATTTGGCGGACTTTGAAACTAGAAATGTCAATACAGGTGTTGGACTTGGCGGATATTGATACGTGTGTGTGTGTGTGTGTGTGTGTGTGTGTGTGTGTGTGTGTGTGTGTGTGTGTGTGTGTGTGTCAGTCTGTGGAAAGCATAAGTTTTTGTTTTCTAGTGCCTTGCAACTGGCAATGAAGCCATTAGCATTCGTGCTTTCCAATACTTTTGAACTGTAGTTTCTTCTGATCTTAATGCTTCACAGGTCTTCAAGTGGTCTTCGTTCATTTCTGTTGGATCGTTACACAGGACACATATTGGTGAGGCTGAGATACCTATTCTGTAGAGATGACTTGCTAAGCAGTCGTGATTTGTCAATAGTCGGAAGGCTACAACCGCTGTTTTCCTTGGCCTCTGGGGGATTATATCTGGGTTGGAAAGAAGTGTAATCCATTTTTTATCTTTGGCATTTGTTTCTATTTCTTGTAGGTATGAATGAGATAATTTTTTAACGATCAAGCGTTTTATTGAGGAATATGAGAAATTGAATTTAGACTTTTGTTTTATCGTTGTGCCTTTCTTTGCAAGTGAGTCTGCAGCTTCATTCCCCATGACTCCACAGTGTGCTGGAATCCATTGGAGATGAACAGTCTTATTAACTTTTTGGAGCTGTGTTAACATTTTGTAGCATTCTCTAATTTTTGTTGACTTCTTTGTAGTATTTGAACATATTCCCTGAATTGCAGCTTTAGAATCCGAAAGAATTACTGCCTTGTTAAATTTATTTAAGGGAAGATTTAATAATTGTCGGAGAGCAATGTGTATAGCCTCTATTTCTCCATCATAATTTGTTGTGTCTCTGCCAACAGAACGATAAAGGGAAAAAATATGAACACGTAACTCCAGCTCCAGTAAGGTTTTCCTTGGAGGATGCATCAGTAAATATGTACAGCCATTCTTCTGTGGAATATCTAGTATTGATTGTTTCCAGAGCTAGAAGTTTTTGTATTTCTTTCGGTGTGTCTGATTTACTTATTTCCTCTATTAATTCCAAACTGAGGAAAGCATAAGTGAAAAACGAAAAGTCGGTTAAAAACCAAAGTTGGTACTCAAGTGTAATATCTTTTAAGGATACGACACGAAGATTTTGAAGAAAATTCCTCCAGTTACCCTTTCATGGAACATTTTCCGAAATTTTTTATTTCCTCGGAAATAGTTCTAACGATTTTGATTAAAATGCCATATATTTAAGATATTTTTGTGGCAAATTAAATGTATATTTTGAATTTTCTGACTGTAGCCTATGTAGTCCTATTTACTGTGAATGACTGTTGCATAACTGGTAAACTGTAAGAGGTAGACCAAACATTACGGTGTAGATCTCACTAAAGCATACAATTTATGTAGAAATAGTGTTTTTTTTTGTTTTTTTGTGGACTATATTTGCATCACCTACCTCATTTATTGCAATTATTTATGTACCTATCATTTCCTTGTTAAACTATTGATCTTGCACTTCGACAAT